>NQII01001958.1:0-133370 GCA_002778355.1 Clitarchus hookeri | reverse complement strand
ATTAGGAATCATTATTTTTACTACTTTTCAGGAATGAAACTTTAACATAGTTATAAAATAACTGTTGGTTTTCCACAATCATTCGGACCCCTTCTCCACAAAGTAATAATTTTTTGGGGGTTGGCATCCTGTAGAAGTTTCTGGAGTGGTTTGCTGTGTTTGTTAGCTGTAAAAAACACTTTGTTTATTGGTTGGTGATTTGGTAAATTTGCAGCTGGCAGCTCGGCATGACCCTTAAGCAGTTACACATTTTTGTGTTTGGTTTGGCTAGTTTTGGTTAATGTTAGAAATGTTTCATTGTCTTTTTTCCAATTTCTTTATCAAGAATTGTACATCATTACGTAATTAATAATTAATTGATTAATTAATTGTTTACGACAATTATTAACTTTTTTTAACAGACCTAGGTGATTACTTGTTTATTGATTGTAGCTAAACAAGTCATAGTTTAAATGGTTATTTACATCATGTTTGCCGAATATAAGCTATACTTGAGAACTAGTCTGGATATTATCTTTGCTGTAAAAGAAAGGAACAGGAGATGTTATGTGCCGGGACAAAAAAAAAGCCATATTGCAAATGTGTCATGATGGGAGGATAAGCATGTGTGGCAGCAGAGTATGCCGGTGCAAAGCTGCAAACTGACAGCAGTGACAGGTGCATAGTCCAAAGGTAACATGACTGTGTATGCCACTGGGTCAACTGACAGCTGATGTGTAATTTGTGCTGGAACACATGGGTAAATAAATATGTACTGTGTGCATATTTAGTATTTGTTTGTAAAAGCTGTGAGAGAGTGAGACAGTGCAATATAAGTTCTGCTTTGTACACTCCCATCCATGGGTTATTAAATGAGGGGAGACGAGCCCTGCGCTCAATGGATTTCGCCCCAAGGGAGAAGGCGAGGTTGACGACAGGGAGGATGTGACTCCCTCTTGGGTGTTGTGGATGATGGGCGAGGAAGCAATGAGAAGTCAGTAGTCAGTTATTCACAAGCAGACTCCTGGACTTAGGACACACCTGGAAGACAAAAGTGATAGGTTTGAGGCCTGCGGAGGAACCTCTGTATTTACGTATAATGGGGAACAAATGGATCATGAATCATGTGTCTGTTGAAAGGTTATTGTGCCTTTGTCATATATGCACAAAACTCACACATGTGGTATGGAGTGTTGTCAAGTCGAAAAAAAAATGAAGCAACAAATTAATTTAGTAGGCCTATGTTAAATTTAATGGTGAATGTAATGATGAACTGTGCAGTACACAGATAGGTTTTTGGTGTTAAATAACAGTGGTTTTAAATTTTGAGGTATCCTGAGAGAAATTGGGCAACGCAAAAATGTCCTTTGATCTGTTAAATTATTTGTAGGATGAATTAAGAGTATAGCTATGTGGCGTGTAGTTATAGTCGACAATGTTGTGAAAAAATGTCAATGTTTACAGTGTTAAAAGGGTAGAATGGCACTAATTTTTATGGTATACAGTACCATAGTTAGGGACATTGTAGTGTGGTTGTGGTGGTCTTTGCACTAGGCCCAAAACTAAGGTTTTAGTTAAATTAATTCTCTTTTAGTTCGTAAGTTTTTGAATTAAGTTTTTTGGTATGTTATGGGGTTTAAATTAGGTTTTGGGGCTGTTGATACGTTCGTAGGTGTTTAGCAAATTAGTGGAAATTTCTTTTGTTGTACTGTAATTGTCTGGTATTGTACAATAATTGTTGGTACAAGACTTAAGATAATCGCTCACAAAAATTAAAAATTAAGAGTATTGCAAGCTGTATTGAAGTGTCAAATTCTGTTAACATGTTTGAAAACATGCTCAAAGGTATTTTTATGGATAGTTTTACAAGAACGCTTTTAATACTGTGCTACGTTAGGCCTGTCTATTGTTTTTTTTCCTTCACTAAAAGTTAGTTTGAAGTTTTATAAAATTAAGGTACGTCACTAGTTTCAGAGTTGCAAAACACCACAACCACACACTGGTAATTTAGTGATGTTATAATTGTTTTGTTCTTACAGTAAATGGTTCATGCCTAAAAGTTTAAATGTTTCCATGCACTGAATGCAGAGAGCAGTAGCTGTTGAGTCATGACATGAAGCACTCTTAGTGAAACTATGCTAATGTAATTAGTTGTTTATTTAAAGTAATGCCAGATGACAGCACAGTGTAGTGTTGTTTTTAGAATCAAACAAATGTTTGTTTATGAAATTTTTTTTGCAGGGTCAGTTTGCATTGCCTGATAAGTAGAGCTCATGTTTGTTTACTAGAATGGTAGCTTGGACATATTTAATTAAGTGTTTCAGTTCTCTGTGGGGCGATGGGTGTGTTTCGGCAATCCAGGCTAGATATGGAAAATTGAAGAGTTCATTTGGAGCTTCAATACAGTAGTGTTCAGGAAAGAGTTGGTGCATTGCAGTTGGTGGTGCAATGCCGACAACGACTGTTATTAGGGGAATACAAATATACTTAATACTGTTGCTTTAACTAATTTTTAAGGCATTGGATTTTGGGGACATAATGTTTATGTCAGTTTGACTGGCTGGAAAAGGCCAGAGTACATAGCACTTTTGTAATCAGCCCAAGGAATGAATTTTGTAAGGCAGGTTCACGCCCACAAGTTTTGGACCTTGGTAAGAGGTATTTTGCCAGTGCAATAATGTAGCAATAGGTCAGGAGAATACTGGGTATTTAACGTTGTGTAAAAGTGATGCCATGAGGGGGCATTACAATGATAATTTTAGAATATTGGCTAAGGCACCAATAAACACATGGCCAAGTGAGTAGGTGAAGAGATTTGGGCCGCCCCAAAGAGCAAGGTCTTAAGAGCCAATGTGGGTGATTGAGGTGAGTATGGAGCAGCACCAGAATGAAAGGGCAGGGGGAAATGGGAGATCCCCGAGAAAACCAGCTGACCAGCGGTATCGTATGGCACAATTCTCACATGCGGAAATCCGGGAGTGTTCCAGCCCTATTCGCCTTAATGGAAGGCAAGCAGGCTAACCACTCAGCCACCACGGCCCCTAACATGGCCAACAAGAATTACTAATACCACAAGGGTTAGCTGACATACACTACAAGGAGGAGGGCAGTCTGTTAATTTTTGTTATTTTGTTTAATGGGTAAGCTACTCTCTGGTTCTATTGGTTTTTAAGTGGAAGTGTTGGTAGAATACTGGAGAAGGAATTGGAGATCAGTGAAACTCTAGAGCAACAGAATATTTTTAATTTTCATCAAGTTTAAAGTGAAATTCAAATTGGCTGAAATTCTTTTCACACTGGTATTTTTTAAAGCTGTTTTTGTTATTTTACGACAATTTTTTAAAAACACGTATGTTTATTGTACTCTTTGGGCATTAATTTTGATAATGAGAACAGACTAGGAATTGCATTAGGATTAAAAAACAAAAGTTATTACATTCATGTGTTATTTGAGAATAAAATAAATTTTAGTATGTTTTTATACTTTTGAAGTACAAATGCAGTAAGTTGATACACTTTGAATTAGAAAAAAATGAATAATTTTTATATAACCAGCAGATGTTAATTAAGTAACAATGATAAAAACATTAGACATTGGATTAGGCACATCAAAGTATCGGTTGTAGACAGGTAGGGAAGTTGTTAGGCACAGGTGCTGTTGTGCCATTGGGGCCCTACGGGTACACACACGTGTTTTCACCACAAGGGAGAGGTGGTTGGAGCTGCAATGGGCAGCCAGAGATTTTTTGTTTTTTTTTTTTTCTTTGAAAGACATGGCATAGGTCTTTGTGTTCTCCTTCCTTCTGGACCACCATGGTTGTTAAGAGTAAATGAAAAAAAATATTTGAAATGTCTTTAACACAACAAATGAAACCATCAATTAAAATAGTGACCGGTGTGCAATTTTACACTCTCGCTATATTTTTTACTGATAGTGTGGCAGTCTTTTTTTTCAGCCACTACCAATTTGTTTATTATGTATTTTCATCTACGATCACACTTAATTAAGGTTACGGTCACCATTTTAACAATTTTGTGTATTTAACAAGCAATATTTCTATATTTCTGTAAAGATATAATTTAAAAATGTATAGGTGACCAGTTCTAAATGTGATATAATCAGGTTAAAAGTATTTAAAGTAATTTTCTTTGAAACAAAAATAATTGTGTAAAATTTGATATGGAAAATATTATTTTTGCTTTTTTATAATTTTCTATCCAGTTTTTTGTATTAATCATTATTACTGTAAAATCACAAAATACTTGTCATTGTTACTGGAGTTGCGTCAAGCGACTTGATATCCGTGACAAGTCACTGCTACTTTCAGAACACACCCTTTCATTTTCTTCTTCCTCATTAACAATATTGGCATAGTTTCGTTTTTTGAAGACTCTTTCTTTGTCCACTTAATATGGCCTAATCATCTGGCTTTTACTGGATTTGGTAATTTCCTTTTATTTTTATTTTATGCCCTGATCTTTTAAATTATTTTGTCCCATTCATTTTTCTTGTTTATTCTCTGTGTTAACTTAGTGATTGCCCGGATGGGACTTAAGAAGCCTTGCTGAGGCTTGTCCATGTTTCTGCTTGTGGTGTTCAGGTGTTATGCAGGATGCCTGGCTAGCTGTGAATCTTGGCATTGGCGAGGGTGCTCCCCAAAGATGTAGTAGAGCAGTAGGAAAGTCAAGACTATTTTCATTTATTCTATCAATTCTGCATGTCCTTTTGTATGTGCCAGCATCCAAAGCATCAAGTCACTCATCCAACATAATTTTGTTTTTGGAGGCATATATATTCAAAGGAATTTAAATTTTCAAAATTAAATAACCCAAATTAATATGTTAAAAAACCTACACCTTTCATTACTATGTTTGAATTATTTTTGGGATCCCAACATTTAAATTATAAATTCACAACATTGCACAATTATGGGGAAAAAAAAAAAAAAAAAAAAAGGGGGGGGGGAACATCTTATTTCAAAAAAAGTTTAGGTCAGTTCTTGTTGAAAGAGATATTGCAGTTTGTTACATTTTATATACTGTTATCATTGTTGCACAAATTATATAGTTTTTGTTGGCCATTATTAAAATTATTTATCTTTTGAAAACATTTTGTAATTAATTTAAGTACCCCCCAACCCCAATTCGTTTCCAAATTATATATACTTAAATAAAAAATAATTGCTCTACATGCTGGTTATATTTCAATGCATTTTAATGTAAAGGTGCTGGAATCTAGGGTTGGCCTACCTTGTTATATTCTAGTGTCAGGTAACACTCTGCACAACCAGAGACATCAGTGTTTCCCTCCTACACTTCTCATGAGTAGTTTAATACTTAGTGGGACGAGGAACATTGGTCTCCAGCTAATATTTATAGTCCCTGCACCAGAGCTGCTTACAAGAACAACTGGTAGCAGAGCATGGTTGTGTACGAGTGTGTACCTTTTGTGCATGCCTTTCTTTGTGAATGTTGTGTGCCTTACCTTATGTGTGGGTCTTTTAGTTTTGGTATTTTGGTTTCGGTGATATAGGTGCACACATTGCATGTTTTGGAGTTAATTTAACTTAGGATATTTTAAGTGGTGTTTTTTTCTCTCTCCTTGTCTCTTGTTATTTTGTATTTTTTTTTTACCATGGCAGCTATTGCGCCACAGCATTTTGTCAATACAAGTGCATCAATTAGAGGTGTTCAACTTCCTGAGAACACTGCTATGTCATTTAGGAGTACTTTGCATGCCACAATTAATTATGACACCCCAATTAATTTGAATAATTTAGGTAATATAAATATTGAGTCTGAATACTGCACTTGTGCTTCAATAATAACTTCCCTTCAGGAAATGTTTGATAACATTGACGATGACTCCATTCATTCAGTCTATTCAAGACTCAAGCAGAGGCTCACCCATTTGAGGAAATGAGCCCAAAATTTGTTAACAAAATTTTCTGACCAACTTCCTGAAATTCAGGGTCAGTCCCTGAACAATACTACCGCTCTGGCGCAATTCCTATTTGAGTCTGTTCATCATATTGAAACTGATGAATCCCAAAGACATGTATCTGATGTTCAAATCTTTGTGGTTACTTAGTAATTTGCCGCTCTTGGTATCAGTACTGTGTTTCACCACCAGTCCATTTCCAACACCCACACAAACTGACCTAGTTGGTAATCCTTCCACTTTAATCACTGGATCACATATCCCTCCATCCCCCATTTCACATCATAGACTGCCAATCATTTCATCTATCCCTGTTATGGTTGATATCTGTGATATCTGGCAATAAATAACATACAGCAAATTAGGCTTGTTCCAGCCATCTTTATTCAACATCAATTAACTTCTGGTCCCCCCTCATCCTGTCCTAGATGAATATGCAGACACATTCTTACCTTTTAGCATATACATACATAACAACTCCCTTCTTACAAAAGGAAAACTTGGTACGGATACCATATCTAAAAATTAACTTTCACAAATAACTTTTCCACATGAACATGCTTGACCATACACAACCAATTGAACGTCCTAATTATATTTTGCACAAGCACAAGTTAGATAACATTTTACATAATTTGAATCCACATTACTCTGCTTACAAATTGGTAATTCCCCAAAACACCTTGACAGAGACAATGTTTGGACAATGCATCAGTAGACATTATATAATCACATATCTTCAATAGTATTATGTACACTCATAGTCTTTTAAGTAATTTGGTCTATGGACCACTCGACCATGTCTGGTCTGCTTGTAACACATATAACTGGTACCAGCGGTGAGAATCTCACTGGAGACTTGGTCTGGGCTATGAACACCTTGCATCCATTGCTGTGAAATACTCATCCTATCCCTTGTACTGCTAAACCTTTTAAAACCACCTTGTTCCTCCCCATTATAATCAGAGTCATAACTTCGCCTCCCTACTTCTAACGGTTTTCCTACAGGACCTATCACTATTTCAGTACTTTCATCCTCACCAATCACTAACAGTTGATGCTTACTATCTGTAATAATATGTCGCCTGTTTCTTTCCACTTTGTACCCTCTCTCGAGGGACATTCTTTAAGAGTAAGGGCTATCTAATACCTTTATAATTTGACCTCTGTGCCAGTTACTGCCTTTTCTCACCCGTACCTATCACCTGCCACTAGTGGTTGTAAGTTACGAGCATGTTGATCATTCTGTGCCTGTTGTTTAAGCCGCCTTTATGCCAAGTCCTCTGCTATGTTCTGTGGAACTTTAGAATCCAACAGCTGTTGAGTATAAGACAGAAGACCTCGCAAACCACTATTAAGCAGTAACTGTGCTGGGGAGGGTAAATGGGTATCAAGAGGAATGTTACGGTATTCCAACAAAGCCAGAATAGCATCATTGTCATCCAAAACTGCCTATTTAAGTATTTTCTTGATGATCTGGACATGATGATCCACAAAATCATTTGACTGAGGATACGATGGACTATGTTTGTATTCAAATTTCCACTGTTTTGCAAAACATTCGAAGTGTCTAGAATCAAACTGAGTGCCAATATCCGTGTAGAAAATTTCTGGTATACCCTGCCATGCAAAGATGGCCTTAAAATGTGCAATTATGTGTGAACTACTCAAGTTTTGCAGCATGCCTAATTCGGGGTATTTGGAGTACAAATCTACAACTAAAAGGTAATCTACCACTCTAAAATGAAGAATATCTGCCACAATTACCTGCCATGGTAGTTGAGGTACCTGCATTTCATGACTATTGAGATTTTGCACTGCTCAAAATGTAGGATAATTATTTACTAAATCTGTTAATTCCTTGTTCAACAAGAGCCAAAAAAATGCACTCTCAAGCGCGTAGTTTGCATATTTTTGTATACCCATATGACTGTAATGAATACGACCAAAAATGTATTTTCTCAGACACACTGGAACAACTACCCTAGCATAATTGTAAATTATGTCATCCTGCACCACTAATTCATCTCTGTATAACCAAAAGGATTTAACTGCAGCAAGCAAGGACTTATTAGGTGGCCAGCCCTTCATGACGACTTCTTTCAACTGACACAAGGTCTCATCTTTCTGTGTGCGAGTTTTTATCTTAGCTAGCATGTCATTAGATACCTGGATGTGGTGAATGACTAAACCTTCTTGAGCTGCAATCTCTTTCTCATGCAGTTAACTGTTTTCATCACTATAACTAGCTCTGGACAATGCATCTGCTACCACCAGGTACTTGCCAGGAACATGTTCGAGTTGGATGCCATAATTCTGAAGCTTTATCTACATATGTTGTAGGTGTAATGGGCATTTTTCAAGTGGCTTATTGAAAATAGCCTCTAAAGGTTTGTGAACAGTCTCTACCTCAACATGATTCCAATATAGATATTAGTGAAACCGTTCGCACCCAAATAAAATTGCTAACAGCTATTTTTCTATTTGTGCGTAGTTTTGTTGGGCTGGACTCGGTGTTTTGGAAGAATAGGCCACCGGTCGCTTTCCTTGAAGCAAAACTGCCCCCAGCCCTTTGCTTGATGCATCAACTGAGAGTGTAACAGACTCACATGGATTGAAGTACTGTAGGGCAGGAGTACCTATTAACAGTGTTTTCAATGTGTGAAATGCAACTTTATGCTTGTCAGACCATTGCCAATAAGCTTCCAGTTTATATGGTTCCCTCAACTCTGCTGTATGCTTTGCCAGATTATGTACAAATTTGCTCACATAGTTTAATATCCCCAAAAATCTAATTAGTTCCTTAACATATGTTGGTTATGGGAACTCCTGTATGGCCCTTACCTTATCCTCATCAACATTGATGCCCTCATAACTCAAAATATGCCCTATATACTTTACTTCCGTCTGACAAAATTTGCATTTGGTCTTATTAAAAGGTGACATTCTGTTCCTTGGCCCTTTGCAAAACCTTCCCTAGCCTGGTATTGTGGTCTTGCAAATCTTTCTTATACACTATGATATAATCAATATAGATTTGGATCCCATCAATATCACTAAAGAGTGAACTAAATATACTATGAAAGATTACTGGGGCACAGGAGAGGCCATAAGGTAGCCACATGAATCTCATTCTACCCTGTGTGTGGGTATCAAATGTTGTCAAGTGAGAACTTTGTTCAGTTAACCTGATCTGCCAGAAACCCCTGTTGGCATCAAGAGTACTAAAGTACTTTGCCCCTTGTAACCTAGTTGCTACTTCATCAAATGTTGGGAGTCTGCAATATTGTCTTTGTATAGCTTTATTTAACGCCTGAGGATCTAAACAACTCTGTAAATTTCCATTTGGCCATTCTGTTGGCTCAACTAATTATTTTCAGAACTCCCATTTTAAGCATTCTGTCTAACTCTTCATTGAGTTTATCCTGCAATGAAAATGGTACTTTTCTACAACCAACTACCTGTGGTACAATGTCAGGTTTTAACTTTAGTTCGCATGGAGCTACCTTAATGTCCCCTAACCCTTCAAATACTGACTGGTGTGCAAGTATAATATTACGTGCAACTTTAGGAGTCAATGACGATTTAACTTCATCTACCCTTCGTAAAATCCCCAACTGATGTATTGCAGCAAATCCTAGGATGGGTGGTGAGTTTTTTACATTAGTGACCTAAAACTTTAAGCGTCTTGTTGCACCATCTCTTTTTGTGCAGTGTAAGTAGCATTTGCCTACAACTTCAATGTTAGAACCAGAATATGCTGTAAGCCGGGCCTCAGAGTGTTGAAGTACACCTTCTGGAAGGTGCAGGGTTTGAAACACTGTTATTGGAAGAGCATTAACCTGAGCACTCGTGTAAACTTCGAAATTCACTAAATAATTAGGCTCTTTCACTTTAAGTTTATAGTACCACTCTGTCTCCCATTTACTAGACAAGACATCAATACTGTTTCCAACTGTGTTTACCACATTGGGCTCATTATGTAATTGCAAGTTTTGCTTAACATTATTACTCACTGGATCTCTACTAGGTACAAATATCAGCAACTCTGTTTTTATGATCTGTATCATTACAAACTGAACCCAATACATTATTATTCATAGCTGTATCATACACTACATCACAGTTAGGTAAGAACAAAACATCTACAAATGTGTTTTCAGTAACCGTATCAGTATATTCAAAACACAATACAGTATCGATAGTTGATATACCAGCCTTATACATAATATCATTTATACATACACGTTTTTTTAGAAGATGCATTGACACAGCCTAGAACCAAATAATTATCACATGCACTGTTCACTTCATGTGTATTTATTACTTCCTGTATTTGCTTAGACTTACAAACCCTGGCATACTGATTCACCTTGTGGCACTTGTTACATAGAGCATTAAAAGTAGGACACTTGAACTTATCATGTATTAGGCCATATACTTACCACACAATGGTCCACGACTTTGTCTGCGTTTCAAATTTCTACCTTGTTTCTGGAGACTGGTATTAGAGTGATTTTTATATTCCCTGTGTTGACTCGTTGCACTGCTGACTGCATAATTCTTGCACTGCATACACTGCACCATCACTGTCAATAACTTTCAAAAATTTCTGTGTTTGTTCAAATGCCTTACAAATCTGCATCGCAGGTTAGGTTCCCGCAGCAGCCTATCCTTTGTGCACGCCACACACAATGCAATCTTTTATGAAATCATCACGCAAAGTATTGAAGCCACAATTAGTACTGAGCCGTCTTAATGTTGTGACAAAAGGGTCTATGCTTTCACCCTCTTCTTGAATTCTGTTATTAAATTTGTGATGCTCCATGCTTTTGTTTGTTTTTGGCAGCAGATAATTCTCTAGATGCCGTAACACTGCGCTATAATTCTCAGCATCTGCAGCCGAAACATCCAGTGTTGAGTACAAATCTTGTGTATCCTCTCCAAGCACATGCAGTAATATTGCTATATTGACATTATCATTATCTTTTTTCTCAACCCCTGATGCCTTCAAATATATTTCAAACTGTTGTTTTCATCTTTTCCAATTCCCGCCAAGATCGCCTTGCAAACTGAGCGGTTTCGATGGTGTTTCCTCGTGGCGTGGTACTGGAACAATTAAGTTGCCGCGACGCATAACCGACAATGCCACATTACATTTGTTACTGATTTATGCATTCTCTGCAGCCAACACGGTTGTCATCATCACAAAAAAATGAAAAATTTGTCAGCAGCACCATGTTATGGTTGATGTCTGGCGATAAATAAATACAGCAAATTGGACTTGTTCCAGCCATCTTTATTAAACATCAATTCACTTCTGGTCCCCCCTCATACTGTCATAGATGTCCTTGTGCATGTGTTTGCATCCAGTGCATCAAGTCGCTCATCCAGCATAATTTTGTTTTTTTGGAAACATGTATATCCAGCAAAATTTCAATTTTCAAAATTAAATAACCTGTATTAATATTTTAAATAACCTATACCTGTTATTCGCATATTTTAAGTTTTTTTTTTGGGATCCCAACTATTAAAATAATAAAATCATTCCACCATTATGTAAAACAAACAAAAAAAGGAAACATCTTATTAAAATAAAAAGGTTTGTGTTAGTTGTCAAAATAGATATCAGGATATGTTACATTTTATATATTGTTATCATTGTTGCACAAATTATATAGTTTTTGTTGGCCATTATTAAAATTATTTATCTTTTGAGAACCATTTTGTAATTAATTTTAGTACCCCCCACCCCCCATTTCGTTTCAAAATTATATATACTTAAATAACAAATAATTGCTCTACCTGCTGGTTATATTTTAATATATTTTAATTTAAAAGTGCTGGAATCTAGGGTTGGCCCACCCTGTTATATTCTAGTGTCGGGTAACACTCTGCACATCCAGATCCATCAGAGCTTCCATCCTACACTTCTCGTGAGTAGTTTTAGACTTGGCGGGACTAGGAACATTGGTCTCTAACTAATGTGTGTAGTTCCTGCACCAGGGCTACTTACAAAAGGTGTTGTGTAGAATATCAGCGGTGAGAAACCTGTACCAAATAGATGGCTTATATTAAGGCTGTTGCCTGGTTGAGAATTTGGTATAGGGAAATACATGTTAATGAAATTAGGGTTTTTTGGTGTTCCTATTAAAGATAGATATATACCACCACAAACTTTATTGAATAGAAAAATATGTGCTTCTTTGCTATCGAAGCCTGTTATAACATTAATGTATATAGCCTATTTCCTGGAAAGATGAGAAAACTTAATAATTAAATTAAAAATTACTGAAAAACAAACTGTTATATTTGTCTTGACACAAGAGTTCAAGAGTTTAATTTCTTACACTTAGGTTTTTGTTTCAAGTTTACATCTTCAAAATTTGGCTTAAAAAAAACCAATTTAATTAACATGTATTACTCTATACCAAATTCTTAACCGGGCAACAGCCTTAAGGGTAGGTGTTAGTGATAGCTGTTTTGGTTGATTTCTAGTTTGCACTTATAAAGAAAAGAGTTTATGTATATATTAATAATATAATTAAATTTCCATAGCTACTTATTGTATGACTTTGATAGGGTGGTTATGAAGCAGGACTCTTCCTCCCCTATTCCTTGTACAGATTGTGAATTGAATGGACTTCTTGTGATAGTAGTGCCTCGTGGAAAAACAGTGGAGAGAGAGACACAGACTGTTTCGGTGATGTTCATGCAAGATGACCCAGGTTGTGTGCAAGTTGGTGTTGTATGACGACTCTAGGGGAAGAGAGCATGTGGAAAGGACTTCCATGTATCGGTGGGCTAGAATTCCATTTCACCCACTGGGAAGCCTTGCACTGATCTTTCTGTGATGGATCCTGGAGGCATTGGGTTCGCCAGCAGTCTGAAAGATTTTGAAGGGGCTTGACTCTTGGCTGCTACAGGGAAGAGTTTTTGGTATCCGCTTTCCCCTGTTCTGTCATCTGCTGCCAGTGGAGTCGCCCTGAATCATTGGCTGCCTACTCACCCATTTGGTTGAAGAAGGCACACACTTCTTGCTGCTCCAGGTGGTCGCCCCTCACGACCTTGTGAGCAGTTTAGTGCGAGTCTCGTGGAGGTCTGGAGTCATTGGAAAATGGTCTCCTCAACTCCCTTACCCCAATGGCCAGCTGGTGTGGGAAGTGCTGGGGGATAGAATGAACAAGTGCTGCCATGGAAGCCAAGGAAAATTTGTTAAGAGTATTTTTTTTTTTAAAGTTAAACATTTAATTGTGGTTTTTTTTATTCAGATACAAAACTTAAGTTGGACATGGCTGATGATGCCTTAATTTCAGGTAATTCTTTTGTCAGAATCCGTTGATATGGGAAGAGAATAAACTCTTTAGTTCAGCAGCTGGCTATGATCTTTAGAAACAATCTGCTATTCTTCTTGTGAATACAGTCAGCACTGCTCTTCACGCTAATTGATTTTTCCATTTCAGTAGGCAGAACGTGTCACAGATGATCTGTAATATTTGCTGCTTGATGCATTTGTACACGTGTGCTCCTTTCTCACTCCTGTGTGCATGGTGCAATATTTGTTTGGGTTTTCTTTGAAGTGTCAGCAATAGGATGGTGGGAAAAACACAGAGAAAACGCTTTCTATTCCTGTGATGGGTGTGTGCAAGCATATAAATATTTAATATCACGTGACGGGGGCCTCATTTAACAGCTCCTTGGCTTCTCATCTCTTTATTGAGAAGAGCAAGTTGCGTGTGAGAAGATGGTGGCAAAAGGATGAGCTTGTTCAAGGCACAAAGCAGAGAGATGTTTATTTCCATATAGATAAGTAACTTTTACTTTTCTGTTATGTAGGTAAAGTTAATTGGTAGACATTCTTGGGCCAGCACAACCAGTAGTTATAAATAGCATTCTCTAGAAATGTTCCCATTAAGTTGTGTCCCTTACTCATTCATGTACCGTATGTTCAGACTCTGGGTTTTGTTAAATAGGTACTGTTTGCTAGTCTAAAAGAATCTCTGCAAATGTTTCAGAATTTATGGTTAAACCTTGTTTAGGTACTGGGTGGCAGCTTGACAATTCCATTTTTAATTTTTTTGTTGAATTCTTAGCTGTGACTATCTTCCCTCTTTTCATAATATAGGCATGTTTTTCAGTATTTTAAAATAATTTAAAAAGAGACGTTTTCAGAATTATAAACACGTTTGGTGGTTATCTGTTACTTTTATTTGAAGTGTATTAAATAAAGTCTTAAACAAAAATTTTTTTTTTTAATTTTAGAAGTAAGTATTTTCAAAAGGGTGAGGTCCTCAAATTGTTGAAGCCCAACAGTTACAAGAGCCTTTTTACAAAAAAACTAGCTTTTAGTACCTCATTTTTCTTTTAAGGTAGAGGTTTTTATGGCCTCCTTACTTTCCAAAAAGACGTTTTGTTAAAACAAAACAAAAAAAAAGTTAAACAAAGGTCATGGGGAGGTGGTTCATAGTTAAGGCTGCCTTGATGAGCACAAACTTCATCCAAAAGATTGGGTGTCAACGTACTTACGTACTTCCGATTAACACACTCAGAGTCTCCAGGGTACACTGATGTTCATCAACCAGCTGGACCACAAACTAATTCCAAAAATGTCAGCAGACAAGCTGTAACGTAAGTTTTTTTTTCAAGTAACAGCGATAACGTACAGACGTAACATTAAACATAATAAGTATAATTTATACACAATGTTCTCTTTTTAGGCTTATAAACAAGCAAAAGCATAAAAACACTGAAATGAAAAACATGCTATCTTACGAAAATAAATTATACAATTATTTCTGCCTCTAGCATTGCATTTATTTGTTCCTGTAACACCTGTTTTTGGCTCTGGGGGACCCTGTATTGCCTCACACTTATTGGCCTTGCATCTCCTGTATCAATGCTATGCATCACCTTGTCAGTACATAGCCAGTGTACACATCATTTTCCACCTTCGAGATAAAGATATATCATCACCACCACATGATTCAGGTGCAGCTACAAGAGGCCTACCGATCAGAAAATTCTCAGTTGTGAGGGCAGCAAAGCCATTTGGATCAGAAGACACTGAGGTTCCAATGCAAAATTCTGTAGTACTGGGGAATGGAAGAGTTGAGCGAAAGACTGCTGAAGATGCTTTGAAGCTCCTATAAAATTGGTTCTACAGTCAGAG
Organism: Clitarchus hookeri; assembly: GCA_002778355.1. NCBI lineage: Eukaryota > Metazoa > Arthropoda > Insecta > Phasmatodea > Phasmatidae > Clitarchus > Clitarchus hookeri. The sequence continues at coordinate 118,282 of NQII01001958.1, read as the reverse complement.
TACAGATGGGCACACAAACTTCTTCATGACACAAACCAGGTAAGGGCTGCAACAAAACTGTCAGCAGTCAAGTCAGTAACCATGTCAATATGTATGACCTTTGTCACAAAACAGATGGAGATGAAGATATACGCTTTCTGGGTGACCATGCAAAGCAGCTTGTTAAGCCTTACGGTGAGTGGTCCAGCATAGCCCACACCAATCCGTTCAAAAGCTCCAGCAGATGTGACTCGTGAAGGGGGCAAGTCACCCATCATGGGGGGATTGTTCACCGGCTGACACCAAAAACAATGTACACCTTTGAAAACTCTAGAGTGAACCAGGGATCGAGTTGAGAGAATCCAAAACTTCTGTTACAGAAGTGACTGTAACAACCGAGGTGCTGCATGCAAATACTTACATGTGATAATGATCTACCAGAGCTTCAAAAGCAACCTGGTTTTTTTGGCAGAACAATAGGATGTTTTGATGAAAACTCCATGTTAGCATGTAATAAACGACCGCCTCCCCCGAGACACAATTTTGGCCGCGGAAAGGTGCTAAACATTGCACTCGTGTGGAGCAAGGTTTCCCCCTTTTAAGGCGTTGCAAGACCTCTGTTAAACATTCACGTTGGATACACCTGCACACCAAGGAAGCAGCTTCCTTGAGCTCTGCTGAAGACAGGATGCCAATGATACAAGGTTGTTCCTAAGTGCATTTGATGAAACACTTCACATATGCCATGACACGGACCAACTTGGGCCATGACAAAATCCGCTGCAATATTGGAGGTTCTTCCGAAGTTTCCTGGGTTGCCAGTAGCACCAATTGAGAAGGCTTCAACTCTGGTACATTTTCCATTGTCTGAATAACGGTGGACACTGGCCACTGCTCTGAAGGGTTGACTAGCCACCGGGGGCCTTGCCACCATGAGAGAGGAGTTCGTGAGGAAGAATGCCATGAGTAGCACAGTGGAGAGGTTGTCTTTGGAAACAACATGTTTCCATAGCTGGGGAGGGACCCACTCCTGGAATTGTGAAACATGATTTGCCACAAACGTTTTCATTAAGTATGGCTGGGTCTTCATCCAAGTCAGAGCCACGCTTGAGTCAGTTCATGCATGAGTAGCAGTGATATTTAAGTAATGGACTAGGAAGGCATGACAATAGACCATCAGTTTGGCCAGTAGATGAGCACCACAAAACTCTAATTGAGAGAGAGATACTTATTTAAGTGGAGCTACCCATGATTTTGCCAAGACAAAGATGTACACACACATTCCCTCGAGTATCCGCACTCCGTAGATACACAGTGGCTGCATAGACTTTCTCAGAGGCATCTGAGAAAACATGCAGTTCCACACTAACAACTTCTGGACACACGAAACGAGGCAGACCAAGTGCTTCTAGTTCTGCTGACCCATTCAAGAAATTATTCCACTTTTCCTTTCCAGGAGATGGAAGGGAGTCATCCCAACCTAGGCCCCGAGTCCACAACCATAGCATTAGCATTTGAACACACACAATTACTAGTGACAACCAACCCATAGGACTATATAAATGGGCTGTTTGAGACAGGACAAAGTGTTTTTGGTTGTTAAACCATTGGCGACACTCAAATGGTATGAAAAGGAGTCTTTTCCGAGTTCCAGTATAAACTCAGAATATTTACCAGAGGGTCAGATGAGAAGCCCAGCTCTTGTAGGGTTTCACAATTATTTACAGGAACATCCTCAAGAAGCTGAGGTTGATTGCTTGACCATTTCCGAAGCTCGAACCCACCCCGAGACAAAAGTTCAATGAGCTGAGACTTCAGAACATGTGCTTCTTATACAGGTGTCACTCCTGTAACGATATCACCAACAAATATGTGGTTTTGAAGAGCATTTGCTGCAAGAGGGTACTGGGCACCTTCATCTGAGGCCAACTGGTGCAGGGTATGAATGGCCAAGAATGATGAGGGGGACAGGCCATAGTTTACTGTATTCAACTGGAACAAAAAGTGGAAGAGATGGACTGTAATGCAAGAGAATGATCTGGTAAGGTCTGTCATCTTTGTGGATACAAATCTGTTGGTACATCTGCTTTATATTGCATGATAAGGCTACACACTACAACCTAAACCTCAAAATTACATCACAGATCTCATTCTGGATTTTGGGTTCTGGAAGAAGAACATTGTTAAGCGAAACTCAGTGGTGGTCTTGGCACTTCCGTCAAATACCACCCTCAATTTGGTGGTTGAGTTCAACATTTTTAGAACATCGCAATGAGGAATTAAACACTCAGGTGTCTTCCTAGCATCAGTTAGCTGGTTGGAGGGAACATAGGTTTACATATGTTTCGATTCAACATTATCAGCCATGAAATCTGTGTACATGGACTTCAGATCAGGATGCAATGCAAGTTTCCTTTCCACAGAATAGAACCTACGTTTGGCAGTCAAGTACAATTCTCCAAGAGATTGGATCTGAGGTTTAAAAAGAAGGCGAACCATGTATCTCCCTGAATCATTCCTGGAATGGGTGTCCTGAAAAATTTTCTCGCAGCAGTCAGCGCTTGGCAACCTTGTACTAGCACAAAGGGGTTCTTCGATTTCCCAGAATCGCTTCAAAGTCGAATCCAACAAATCATCCATACCAACAAACATTGAAACTAGACTGTGATCAGATTCAGTGGAAAACGCTGGGTATTCTCCCAACAGTAACCATCCAAATTTTTAATTCACAGTATCACAGGCATATGCTGTCCTAACTCCAATTTGCCACTCAAACACACATATGCATAAACATCAGCCTCTAACAACATGCCAATGGGTGCAGGCTTGTCAAATTGAAGGTTTGCAAGAGGAAGGGAACCCAACTGGGTTCGGACACGGTGATCCACAGAAGCCAGTGGTAAATTACTGGTCATTTTGGACACAACGAACAGAGAGTGATCAAAGGTGCACTGAGGCTCTACAGATGACTGAATTTTACAACTGATTACACCCTTTAGATTGAAAGTTCCTTGAGAAATACTAGAAACTCTTTCACGGGCCTTATGAAGGGGCAGAGATAGTACCTCTGCTGAGGCTTTCGAGATGAATGATGCCTGAGCTGCATTGTCCAGCAGACAGCACATCACATGAGGCTCGTTATCCACACCATACACCTTAACTAGAGCTGTTGACAGTAAGACAGGTCTATGGTCATGAGCTGACACACATGCAAATGTGCTGCTTGGATGTTCAGTGTAGTCAGAACCTTGGTCTTTACCCCCTGGAGTTGGATTGAGCTCATTATTTATATGGAGCAAGGTGTGATGCTTCTGTTTGCATCAATAATATGTGTAAGAGGAAGCACAATCTAACACATGGCCTGCTCTGAGACAATTCAAACACAGTTAATTTTTGCGAACTATTGTAGTATGTCGGTTAATAGGTGATGCATTGGTTAACTCCGGACATTTATAAATGGAGTGAGAGGTTTTCTGACGGACTGGGCATGACCTAGGTAATCTGGGTTTAGAGTTCGTAACAAAGACTGACTTCTGTTGAGAAGTTGTGTGACGACTTCTGTTGAGAAGTTGTGCGACTTGACTTTATAGATTGTTTTTGATACCCTTGACCCGCACTAATTGTGCTCCCCACATTCATAGCACAATCCATCTTAGCTACCCTTGAATGCAGAAAAGCAATAAGTTCTGAAACAGTAGGAAATGTGTCAGTGCTATCTGTGAGTGAAATTTCAAACTTTGTCCTGATACCTACATCCAATTTATGTGACAAGATTGTAGCAAGCACTGGGTTATTTTCTGTCACATCACATCCTAGCCCTTCTAGGGCTCTAATATTTTCACTGAAAGTGTTAACAAACTGTCTAATAGACTTGTGGTCTGTGGAGTTTACACCAGGAAAATCGAGAATCCTATATATGTACAAAGTAGTTAATTTCCTTTAATTCTGATATTGGGATGTAAAATGTTCCCAGGCAATTGAATAGTTCTCAGCACTAACTGGTAGATTTTTGACCAACTGTAATGTCTCCCCCTTCAAACATCCCAACAAGTATTGAAATTTTTCAATGTCAGCCAGGGCTTGACTGTCGTGGATCGTAGCTTGATACAGTTGGGAGAGGATTGGCAACTCTTCCCACTGACCCGAAAAGGATGGCAAATTGATTTCCGAAAGAAGAACATTTGCAGCAGCAGATGTGGAAGTAATATCTGAGTTTGGTGAGGTTTGAACGACATGGGTGGACAAAAATGAGGTTATGTTACGTTGGACGTCAGACATTAAAACAAAGAAAAATTCGTACTTAAGTGTAAGCAGATTATCATCAAAATTATCCGGCAAGAGTTTTTCTTGTAGAAGTTTGTTAAACAATTAATTTACTGCGGCCTCAATATAATATAATTGCGCGCAAAATGCATTCACTTCATGAAAAGCACTTATCGTAGCTTCAGGTGCCTTTAAAAGAGCTTTAACCCTATCGTCAATGTGTTTTAGTTTACCTTCTTGAAATTTTAACTTTAGTAAAAAATACTTGTAAACCCATGGCTGCTGATCGACCAAACACGATGTACGCAATACCAGATGCACTAAGAGGGTTCAAGCAGAACAGACAATACGTTCAAAAACTAGGTTAGGAAAACGTTTTCGGCAGCCAGACGTAAATAACAACTCATCTCAAATGCGAAAATACTTATTCTCTCCATAGACCCTGCATACGGGATGATGCACAGGAACAGACAAAACTACTCACCCACGTGTTGAACACATGAACAAGAGCATATGAATAAACTAGCACCAACAACGTAATTCCGATGAAACGTTCACCAACACAGCTATGTTTCTCGCAAAGCAATGGGATAAGATATAAAATCCGACTTTCTTCCAAGGATGCTACAGCAATGAGTGGATTCAGAGCAGTGGCATTAAGTTTCACAAGCTTGAGGTGATACTTGAATTACGTAGAACACGTAAACCAACAAAGAATAAACATATCCCAGTCGCTACAGGGAAAGCACAGACAAGTTATCCTGCCCGGAGGACCAAAAATGTTGCAAGAATACTGTAATAGCAATTAAAATTATACAAATAGTGCCGGACACGCTTGCAGCAAACTTACCACATCACCATCTTGAATCACACTGGCACCACGAACTACTTGCAGCGACGCCATGTAGTTGAAGAAATTAGTCCATGCAGAGATATACACATGTTGTTAAGACTTCGTGTAAAAATATACAAATCTTATCACACAATACGCAACAGCATTCTTCTATTACTTGAAGTAATGATTCCGTATCTGCTGTACACAAATGATCTGACTGAAGCTGCTCACTAATACTACCCTGTACATTTTCCAAAATGCAAAATTAGAATAACTCACATTTCTATCATAATCTTTTCAGACTCTTTAATTACACATATTTTAAAATTTATTTCTTCTCCTGCTACAAAAATTTGATTACCTTTACCCTCTTCACACAATTCATGAGGTACTGACACACTCAACTCACTAGGCACAGAATTATCACTTAACTTTCTCTTTGAAAACACCATAAAAATACCACCTGTGGTCTCGGTCACATTACTCAGGGCGCTAGCCAACCCTACCTCTAAATTTCTCTCTAACTTAAATTCTTCAGACTCATTAATAAACTTAATGGGCTCATCCCCTCTCTACTAACTTTGCACAAACTTATAGTATTAACAATCTTTTGCCCTGTGCCCTTGCGCTCAATAAACACTACACATAACTGAAGGTTCTCAATCTAACCCCTACAGGTCAGTTCACACCTTGGTGGGATTATAGTAGATCTCTGTAACCGCACTGGAACTGCACCTCCCTCCTTAAATGCCTGGGAATGGGTATCTCTGTTGTCGTGACCTGAACCTGATATGAACTCGTGAGAAGCCTCTCAACTGCAAGATTATGTTAGTCTCCATTTTCTGGGATCCTGGCTTCAGGCCTCCGTCGATCGACCAAGTTACCCTCCACCCTGAGACTTAACTTCTGGCCTCCATCATTTGACTGCAAGGCAACAGCAGTTATGGCTTTCTGTGGTGGTTTAGACTTAACAGAGCCTTGATCGGTCTTTCGGTTGCACATCCCTCCAACCTTCGGAGCATCCTACCATCGCCTTTCACCGACAACACCTGTCCCACACTCCCTACAATAAGGACTCTTTTTTTTTACTTCTCTAATACTCTCATGCTTCTCAGGGCCTCTTTTCCCCACTACACTGCATCGAACACCGACTTCTCTACGACTCACAATTGCCAGGGCTCCACTCCCCACCAACTCACATTGTATGCTAGCTTCTTTATACTTCACTGGGACTTCATCCTCCTCCAAATTACACTGACTACCTGCATCATGGGCACTGGCTAGTCCTAAAACATGGGATGCCTTCCCACAGCCTTCCCTACTACATTCACCTCTTGTGCCTCTACGAGATTTCATAATCACACCATGCCTTAGAGATTTCCTTCACTCAAAGATACTAATGGCTTACCTGCTTCTAATGTTCTTTCTTTTACATCAATTTTGCATGCATACTCACTCAAGAAATCAAGACCTAATAAACAGATTGCGTTGAAAACCATGTCATTACTACAAATTATACACTCATGTCTGCAAATTTCATTTTCAATTACTATATCAATATTAATTTTTCCTACTTAATCTAACATACTTCCAGTGGACGTATATAACTGAACATCATCTTGAAGAGTCTGAATACAAGTGCCCCTTTTTATATCATTTCTTTACAGAATGGTCACAGCTGCTCTTGTATCTACTAATAATTTATACCTTTCTGAGTTTATCTACACACCTAAAAACATGCCACGCTGCAGATTTATTGAATTCACCAACTGTGTATCATTGCTACAATTTATACTATCCTTACGACTAGAGCTATAACTTCCACTACTAAATAAATTAATTTTTTGGCCTCGCCAGTCTGGGGCCCTGAATGGTGGCCTCCTTCTTTTAAATTCTTTTTCTTAAAACAGTTATTCTCTATATGTCCTATCTTATCACAGTATATATGCATTTGGTAATGTGACAATTGTCAACTTTATGGCCATCTTGCCTGCAGTTCCCACATTTATTTCTACTCCTTTCACTACAGTCTTGCACAAGGTGCCCCACTCGGTTATAATTATAGCGTTTCTAGACAGACATTCTCTTCTAACGTGCCCTAATCTGAAGCACGAAAAACATTTCACCGGTTCACTTCCCCTTGTGAAATGTGCTGAGTGTCCTGACGCACCTGTTACAATACCATGACTAAGACCGCTTGTTGACTAATAACGCGTTCTGTCCCTCACTTTTTGCAAACTGGATTGCTTACTCAAATTTCTGTGGCGCCCTCAACAGAATGAACCTCTGTATGTTACCCCTTATAACCGTTATGGTAGTGGGCAAGCATTATTTCTTCTAACACTTTAGCCTCACACCCTCCTCATCGGTCAAGCCATGTGATATTGTTCCATTCAACGATTCTGAGTCATGTGGCATATTCTCTGACTCACCCTGTCTTTGCACACAATTAAGAAATCTGTTGAAAGAGGCTATTTCTCTGCTATCTTAAAATACTTTCTTAAAGAGGACAATTTCCAACCTATTTTCACAAGTTTTAATTTGAGAGTTTGCCTTTGATATTGTAAACGCCTGCCCTTTGAGCCACAAACGTGTGCACATAACTTTCTCTGCCATCTGCCAACTGACCAGATCATCTATGTTGTTAACTGTATCAATAAAAACATCTACATCTTGCTGTGGTTTAGCCTTAAAACACTCAATAAACTGCAGCCATTGCTCCAGCTGTGGCATTATCAAAGCCATTCTTAAGCTTAGAGGGTCTACCGGGGGGGCGCTTGCATCATCGCCTACACTGTTCTTTGCCTCAGTGTTTTTCGTACTTGTACTCTCCATTGCTACCTTTCAGCTTGCTGCACCAAAGAATGAATCAAAATATACCCGCTTATATATTCCACCTATGGTCCTCTCAAAGCTCTCCAGCAACACTAAGGGTCTCTACAAAACTCTCCCGCCGCACTGAGGGTCTCTACAAAGCTCTCCCGCCGTACTAAGGGTCTTTACAAAGATATCCAACTGCTAGCAGAATATCTATAAAATCTACCTCATCACTGGGGGAGGGGGGCCTTAACAACTAATTGATCCTACCACTGGGGTGTCTTAAGTAGGCTTATCCCACCGCTGCCACCAATTTGTCAAAGACTGGTCAGCTATCTACTCTCAGACATTCCCTATATAGTGTACGGGTTAACTTAACGTGCAGCTCGAACACATGCGTAGAATACTGCCACCAGACCGTCGAGGTAAAGGGGGACTGTCACTCTGATCAGCAACCAGGATGTTAAGGAAAACAGTGCAGTGTGTTACGCCTAGCATAGGGCTTCTCTTCAGATGAGTATGGACCCGTGGTGCGCATCAACCCAGGTAGTTTTGATGAGCACAGTCAAGAAAAAAATTACAAGAATTCTCAGAATTAGTCAAAAATCTAAAGGCATTTGAGCTATATTCTTGTTCACTTTGAGGGCCACTTCTTGTTTGTACGCAAGATCATTCGAAACACATTGCAGTAAAATTTATGTTTCAACACTATTCTAAATGCTAGCAGGTCTGGATTTCCTCCAACATCATGACAGATGTCAACCGACCAATTACAATCTAGAGAGGTGTTACCAAAGAGATTCTATGGCAATTCTCACATCTAGCAGCACGTGGGGCCTTAGGGGACCTATCCACATTTCACTTATAAGAGAAGCTCAATATTTCAAAACACATATTTGGGTTATTCCATTTGAAATCATCAAGGGGCTGAAGCTGCACCATATTTAATTTGATAATTTGTTCCTATGTTACTCTATCCTCAAGGTGAAAAAATATATATTAATTTAGATTTTTACCTAAAACAAGTGGATGATGGCAGTTATTTTTCACACACTGCAAGCAAATTTCCCAGATTGTGGAGTTTTACGCAAATAGCCGTAACTTTTTTAATAAGTCACCTATTATGGAGTTTTTAGTGTAATTTACAGGCTTTCATAAGATACTATTGTACTGTATATTTATATTATAAAATACATTTTGTGTTTTCAAGATAGTGGCTATCTGCTTTCAGCATTCAGATGACTGTTTTACCCCACTTTACACCCCACCCTACTTCACCAAAGTTGCATTTTGAGATATGATCTTGTGTGCGTTTAGTGTCTAAATGTACAACAATGTGTAACATCAAAGTTATATGGGTTGAAGACTTCTTTCCTAGAAAAAAATTGTCTCCAACTTGGGAAAAAAAGAAAATTTGCGGTTTTCAAAGCCAAAAAAAAAGTTGTTGAAAAAAAAATTCTAGTTTTTTATTATAAATACTGTTGATGAATAGGGCACAAGTTGTCACATTCTGTTATTTTCACCCCTGTTTAGTACACAGACCTTTGGGAAAAAAAAAAAGTATTTTTTAAATTTAATTTGTTGTGTGACAACGGGTACTAAGATGTAATAACTGTTTAGGCAGTGCAATGTAAAAGAATTGAAAAAATCACAAAATTGCATAAACATAAATAAATTAAAATATATAAACGTTTACCTACTGTACTATAATTTGAAAACTATAGATAGTTTAACTTAAGAAATATCAAAGGCAAAATTCATGAGGAGATGTTTTAAGTCATGTTATTAGTACATGTAATTGTAACCACTCTGTAATGACCGAAATTCTAAAGATGATGCAATTGTTTCATGAGATTGCATCATGCAGATAAGCACATGATTAGACGCATCCTGCCTGGAGCTTCAGTCTTTCGTTGCCTGTCCTGGTGGCATGTTTTGTATTCAATTCAAGTGACAATGGAGTGTTCTGTTTAATGTTTTGTTAAGGATGAGTGACAAAGTAGTTTACTCTAGATCATCGCAACATAAGCAACAAACTGAGTGAAATGTTATCAGTGATTTTCATAAAGAGAATGGTACATACTATATATTAACATTGCTGCATAAACATGGAGTTTGTAAATTTGTAAATAATAGTATAAGTGTACAAAGAATGACTGTAAATTCAAGTGAAAATTCAATTGTAAATGTACAAAAAGAAGACTCAAATGTAGACATAGCAGTAAAATTTAATTGACTGGTATCACAGCTAGAATGAATTAACTTGTGCAGTGATTAGGTATTTGTTATGCGTAAAGCTGTTTTTAAAGTTTTGAGGTTACTTGCCAGCACGAAGAAAACTTATATTGGCACACTCTTCAACTAAAGCAAACATAATTCACATTTGCATTACTTTTACACAATTTAATAAATCACATTCCGAATGAAGTGGGATTATATAACGCACAATAAATTAAATTTAAAAATTGACTTTTTTTGTTTTTTCAAAAGTTTGTGTATACAACAGGGGTGAAAATAACAGAATGGGACAACTTGTGCCCTATAGCTATTCATCAAAAGTATCTTTCATAAAAAAAATTTTATTTTGTCCCCTACATAACTTTTTTGGGCTTCAAAAACAGCAAATTTTCATTTTTTCCCGTGTTAGAGCCTTTTTTTTTTCTAGGAAAGAAGTCTTCAACCCAGATAGCTTTGATGTTGCACACTGTTTTATATGTAGACACTAAGCACACAAAAGATCAAATCTCTAAATACATCTTTGGTGAATCAGGGTGGGGTATAAAGTGGGGTAAAACAGTCATCTGAATGCTGAAAGCAGATGGCCACCATCTTGAACATACAAAATATATTTCATAATATGAATATACATTGTCATAATATCTTATGTAATCTTTTAAAGGACACTAAAATCTCCACAACAGGTGACATATTAAAAAGTTATGGGTAGTTGCGTAAACCTCCACAATCTGTGAAATTTGCTTGTAGTGTGTATGAAAAATGGCTGCTATCACCCACTTGTTATAGGTAAAAATCTAAATTAATGATTTTCTTTCACCTTGAGGATAGAGTAACATAGGAACAAATTTTTATCAAAATAAAAAACGCTGCACCTCCATTTTTTTTTAAATTTGATGATTTCATATGGAATGACCCATTTATTAACTATCACAATTCAATTATAAATATACAAATTCCCCTTAGAACATTCTTAAACACACATTTATTAACTACTACAATTCACTTATAAATATACCAATTCACCTTACAACATTCTTAATTCATTATTAATCTGGTTATAAACAAGCATAATTTTCCCGTACAAATAATAATAACAAATCATACAGTTGACATTTTTGTTAATGGGCCTCATTTAACATTCTACTAATAATTACACGGAGACTACAAAGTTTATATCTGCTAATTTCTTTGCCGTTGCTCAGAATTTTAGCTTATTCCAAATCCAAAAATAATTACTCTGCCCACAAGCAGGGTGGGGTCAAACTCCTTGTGAACGCTTAGGGGGTTAGCATGCCATTTCTCAGAATAGTTATAACTTTACCTAACCAATAAGTTGCAAGTAACTATACTTCAACTGTTAAGAGGGATATTGAATGGTGCCAATTTTAGTAGTTACTTTACACAACTCTGATGAGTACTTACATAGTACGACGGGTAGGCAACCCATCTCGTTGATGGCAGATGACTCTCCCCAGCCTATATCAAAGACGAATTAGATGAACTAAGCACCCTGGGCAGCCCAGTTGAGAGCTTATATAGTGTCTGTCTTCTGTCACAGTGCGTAACTCTCACCTGCTTGGCTCTTCTCGAATCCTTAATGGTCAGTATGCGCGACATCCTGCACAACTTGCAAAATTCAAGTTCAGCAGTGCAGCGAGGTTGCACACCAAATGGAAGGTGAGTCATGGCTGTCCTCCAAATGTGGGTCATGCACAAATCTGCTAATGAGCAATTCATATACGGAGGCGATCGCCCGGCTGTTTACACATCCTGTAGCGGCAGCCAACCTGCACACGCTGAATACCATTAACACGGTCCGCCACATCTCTGCGACGAACTGCTGGCCAGAGTCAAGCAAAGGAGCATGATGTGACCCATAACACTTGCTATGATTTCATATGTGGTTGGGATTGGAAGAGTGTAAGTTTCATTAGTGCACTCGTGTCGCATTGTTTTGTTTTCACATCTCAAAACACAGTCAATGAATGATGTGTTTGCATGGAGTGACAATCTCACACGGCACGGGGCTCAGTGCACACACACAGCACAGAGTACGTAACTGCACTGACTGTGTGCATGCTTTCACTAGTTCGTGATAGGCTGATTGACACAAGTGGGGTGGTTGTGTGATTAAGCACTGTTTCTACTCTGGGATATCTATATACCTACAGGAATGCTGAACAGGCAGAGGGTGCATTGCACTTCAGATTGGTGAGACATAAACACTCATTGTATGGGTATCAATGAATGGCACTGACCGACGGTGTCTGAGAAGTGTTTTGTTTGCTTCCCTGACCTCTGGAAACTCGTTGGATATTTGCATGCTTCCCGGAAGACTGATGAGAGGCGACTCAATATTAGTCATTGTGACGCACACTTTTTCTCCCCACATGAAAAGTGCTGAGCAATCTCACTGTCAGGGAACATAGTCACCAATATATTGCTAATACCACTACATGAATTATACGAATGATTGGAATTGACACATTTCCTGGCCCATAAAATCTCTGCTGTAATAGTTGCCTTGCTAGTCAGGAATGATACAAGTGTGTTCCTTAGACCAGATGCAGTACTGGTTTCAGTCACCATCACTGCTGTGGCTGTTAAAGATAATGCTCCTGGTACTGCAGGTGTTGATTTGCTGTGTTCAGTGCTTTCTTGAGAAGCAACCTTGAAGAAATGGTTTGTTGTATGATGTTATTCACTTATGTGCATTGAATGCTTTTTACCTAAAAAGAACACAAATAAAATTTTGTTTTCTATTAAAAATTCCAAATGCAAAACCAAAGATTACAATAATTGTAAGCTAAAATATATTTGAGAAAAATACTGCATAGACTAATATTTATCAATTTCTACATCGGAGTATGACTATTTACATGCATCATGTTTCACTAGTTGCGAGAATTTAATAATGAAGGTGACAAACAAAATGTTATGATTTTAAACAACTGACACTTTTTATTGCTTGTATCTGGCGACGAGCAACAAAAATCAACTTCCTAAATTTGTCGCCAGCATCAAAACTCTGATTGGCTGAGGGTCATCATGATGCTATAAGTCATATTATGTCACTCTATTGTGGGGGTAAGCTTAGACCATAACATTGAAACCATGGTAAAAAAACCTACAATTATCCACAAATATAAAGGATGTGTTTATAAGTGTGAAATATAAATAAATACAAACCTTGCATGTGTACTTTCACGGCACTCTCGCCCATCACACCAATATCTATCACTTTACTATAACGAATACACGTTGCTTTTGTCTTGCATTTTTCATGCTCCTGCAACCACTCTTTATATTTCTTTCTTGCTAAGCCAATTGTTATTAAAAACTCACTTTCTGCCAGGCATGTTGAAGGCTTTGAAACATTACAATTGTTTATTGTACAAAAAGTTCATCATTACAAAAATTAACACCACTTTCACGGGCTATCACAGGTAAAGTGCGCAAGCAAAGAATTATTTACAGGGCAGTAGCCAATTACTTGCCATCTACAATAGCAAATAGCTAACTAATTCCCAGGGTTAATAAAAATCATGATTTAAAAAAAAATATATCAAAATAATTGGATTTATTTGATTTAAATCAGATTTTTTTCATTTATTTACATATTCCCATCTTTTTTCATTTGGAAATCAGCTATTACTTATTATTTTAAAAAAACCTCTCTTCATTTATTTTAATTATATTTTAACTTATAAAATAAAAAAGAATCAACATTGCAGTTCTTCTAAAATTATCAATATTAATCACATTCAAACAAAAAATCAACGACTTAAAATTGACAAAATCCGTTTGGCTGGTTACATAATTATTTTTTCCCATTCAGATTCTTTAAAAGGAAAACTAATTTGGCTGCCTTCTCGGTGCCTAACCTATTTCTTATTTTGGTATGCACCAAATTAAACGTTGAAAATATTCTTTCCACCCCAGCGGAAGATGCAACAGTTAGCAGTTGCTTTATTATCTGTAATTCTGCTTCAGTTATGCATTTTTTTCATGTTGTGTATTGCTAACCACCAATCAGTAGGGGCAGTTTTCTGTATGACTTGTTCATCAACTAATACTCCATTGAAAGGCTTAACTTTTGCATTCAAACGAATAATGCTATTCATCAAACTGGTTCCTGTCTCTACATAGCTTTCTCGCAAAAATTGTAAGGCTGCATCACTTTCGTCGCTTGACATCTTTTCTTGGGGCAGTTTTGGATTCACCATGTAAGCTAGATAGTGAGCCGGTGTCATCGCTTGGCAACCCCCCCTCTAGTTGGTCAATTAATTCCTTCCAGATAAGTACGCTATCTGAAATGGTACACTTATCGCTCTGAATCTTGTCCAGAGCTTTGGCTATTGGCTCTAGTCGTGCAATTAGACCTTCTGCATTTCTTTTAATACTCATATTTTGTATGAGGTTTCTAATATCAGAGCTAATTTCCTCTTTATTTTCATCTGCTATTTGCATCAAAATCAGCCAGTTTTTAACATAGCTCTTTAGTGAATCACACATTGTGTTCCATCTTACTTCTTGTGGCATTACTAAACTATTCACCTTGGTGAGTGAATATTTAGCATGCGCAAAATGATTGTTTGTGAAATACTTGATAACTTTCAGAACATGTGTTGTAGCATCTGGAATTTCTAAATCTTTAGCCAATAGGTTAAGAATATGTGCAGAACATCCGTAGGTAACTATAGGTGCATTAACTTCCACGTCATTATCGTCAGTAGTGTTTGTTCGAAGCTGCTTACACATTTTTGCCATGTTAGTTGCATTATCCGATACAACACTTCTAACTTTACAGTTAAAAAGTTTTTCTGCTTTTTGTATACTTTCATTTGCCACAGTTTCTAAGTAGTCGGCAGTGTGACTGTGGTCTGCCGTATCAATGGTATCAATCAGGACAGTTTTACCCTCATTCGTTGAGACACACGTGCAAATGATAGGGTCGTTTCGTATGTTAGACCACCCATCAATTGACAAGGTTACAGTTTTATTCTCTAAATCTGATCTACTTTTGTTTTGTTCATCCTTGAAAATTTCATTGAGCAGCTTGCCAACAATATCAAATCGATTTGGAGGGACGTAACCTGGCCGTAACATTATCATCAATTTCTTGAACTCTTCGTGCTCCGCGTGCAGAAATGAGGTATTAGTTGCATAAAAATACTTTGCTACTTGCAAATTCAAAAGATGTTTCGGCATGGCATCTGTTTTTACAACGTAGTCATCTAGTTTTTTTCGGCCTAAACCAGCGCTCTGATTTGCTTTAGGTAACGAACTAGCAGATGCAGAAGACACCGAGGTACAAGCATTTTCGTTTACTCCTGAAACAAACATCTCTATAATAATGTCTTGTAAATAAATGTCCTGGTAAGTTTTCTACCAACAACAAGGCCTGATCTCATACAAACGTGAGGTATCCGTTACCACCAATGAAAGCGGCGTGATATCCTGCCGGATATTGTAAGATATAAAATAAATCACACCACATAACTACATAAGTTATAAAAATGTACGACAAACAAAAGTCATAGTACTGTTAATAAAAAATATAGTAAGTTACCCGCGCTCGCGGCGGCACTGCCAACGACGTCGTCTGAGTCAATGTTCTGATTGCGATCCTTTTCTGCCACACATATTTCTAAATGTTTTTTCATTCTCACTACTAAACCCATTAACTCCTTATTACAACTTTTACACACCGCTTTGTTAAACTTTCCGCAAGCAGACTTTTTTCATCAAAATAAATCCATACAGCATCTTTTTTTCTTCCAGCCATTTTGTTTTATTCAAGCTTTCACTAATCAATCACGAATGACCAGGTGAAAACACATTAAGTCGTGAGTTTACATTTCTGGGAATACCCGAACTGTGTAGATAAACAGAGCATTGCACGAATGTGTGCGCCGTAGTTTATGTCGGGGAAGTCCCTTGACACTTTTTGGTCAATTTTGTTGAATTAAAAAAGGTATTGATTTAAATCACTTGATTTAAATCACTTGATTTTAATCACGATTTAAATCACTGATTAAAATCAGGTGATTTAAATCATCTCAACCCTGCTATTTCCAGTGTTTTGTATGCTCAGATGCCACGTTACATACACTTGTGAATTTACCATGGATATACACATNAGATGCCACGTTACATACACTTGTGAATTTACCATGGATATACACATTAACAAACATGCATACGTGCGGGGGAGTAATGAATGTGAATCCAGATTTAGCATTCCACAACAATTTGCTTGTCATATGTGGTAGATCAAATATGGTGGCATAAACTAACAAATGCCACTGGCCTAAAAAGTATTTGGACATGGCTAAAATTTTTTTCCTGTAGTGCAAACAATACAGTGGCAAGTTATTTAAGGAGTTTCTAAGGACCTATCATGAAAATTAAAGAGTTTTAAGATGGCATACGAACCCTGTTGTAAATATATATGGAAACACTTGAAAAATTACAATAAACACTCTTGCACTGTAAAGCACAACAATAATAATAATTTTAAATACTGTGATGTCACATAGTGAAATTCAAAACAAAAACACCGAAGTTGACTGAACTTTACGCTAGGCGTTCACACGTTCCTGACATGCCGACGTGTGCTGGTGTAGTCGAGGCTGTGATTAGTGTATGGTGTGACAAGACGGTCTGAAGGGCAGAAAGTCATGTGTCGCACTAATATCAAAATAAATCTTTCTACTCATTTAACATAATAAATTATTCTCATTTATATCTTAGTTTAAAAACAAAAAAATATTTGNAAATAAATCTTTCTACTCATTTAACATAATAAATTATTCTCATTTATATCTTAGTTTAAAAACAAAAAAATATTTGGGCAGTTGTGTGATGACCTTACAAGTAATTAAAAACATCAATTTTTGTTAATTTAATGTTGTTAGTTCTCTCGGCTGGCAGATAACACTGTACAACACAAAGTTATCAACAGTTACTTATGTNTTTAATTTAATGTTGTTAGTTCTCTCGGCTGGCAGATAACACTGTACAACACAAAGTTATCAACAGTTACTTATGTTGCTCTGCCAGACACTACAAATTTTTGCTCATTTTGACGCACAAACTGTGCTTTTATTTTCTGTTCCTGGTAGTAATTGTTTTGCAAAATAATCTCTTCTGAATTTCGACCTATTGATCTAGCTATAGTTTCTTAGTATGTGCCTAAATAGCAAACTAATCCATTATATTCATTTGAAGATGCAAGTGGTGGGAACTAATTTTGTTTTCAATATATTTTAGCGTGACTTCCTATATGCTTCACCTGTATAAATAATAGTTTGTATTAAGTGTTCCTAAAAATAAAATGTGAAGATTTGCATCTAAAGTTTAGTTAATCAGCTACAGAAAATTATAGTGAAAAGGTCTCATCATCAGACGAGGAACGTGATACAAGATCTTGTGAAAACGTTACAAGTGTACCTCAGTGGGTGGAAATAGACACTACTAAATTACCACCAGCTCCATCAAAGTTTCCTTTTACAAGAAATGATGCAGTTCACTTCTGATATGATCCTGAAGAAGATATAACTTTGTATATCAAACACTTAACTGATGAAAAACTGGTGAGTATTATAGTCACAGGGACAAATAAGTATGTTTGAGAAAACATTTGTCAATGGAAAGATACATAAATTGACAAAAAAAACTCATTTATTGCCACTGTATTGCTCCAGAGCATCGTAAAAAAGCATAACTATAAAATGTATTGGACAAAAAATCTAATTCTTGCAACATTGATTTCTTTGCCAAATTCTTGGCTATTCAAAGTTTTTGATGATAAAGAAATGCCTTCAGTTTTCAGACTATAATACTCTTACAAGTTGCCAAAGGTATATTTGAATTTGTGAGGGTTAGAGTTATAAATAACAGAAATAAATTCAACTTTTTAATTAATTTATAATGGCAATCAAAATACTCACACCTATTACTTACCACATTAAACTACCTATCTCTATTATTAACATTATTCTCCGCGAGCACAATATTAAATGCTAATACCAATACTAATTAAAGTCCTTATCACTCTCTCTATACTTACTAGTGACTTGATATGCATTGATTATTTATACATATTCAATTACACAGTCTACTGCATCATTCCAAATGTCTGTTACGCAATCAGTCCCACAGTCGTGCTGGTCAGTCTAACTCTCCACTGCAACAATGGTTGCAAACTTCACACTCTCTCGCCACTGTTATCACCACTCATTGCTTCGCTGGTTATGCACACCTGGCACTTATGTACAAGGTTCTGCCACTGCATATTTAGATCAGTGGGCCCCGTCAAGAAGGTTTCTCACACCCCAAGTTTTGCTCAAGAAGGTTTCTCACACCCCAAGTTTTGCTCAAGAAGGTTTCTCACACCCCAAGTTTTGCTCAAGAAGGCTACTGCAATGACCAGAACATTCTTACAACAATAATCCCATACAGTAATTTGTAATTTTATCTTGCTGTTTTATGATTACCTGTGATATTAACGCATGGACGAGAAGGAAATGTGAAGAATATAAAGACAAAGGTGCCGCCTGTAAATGCCTCCTTCTCAAGTGTCTGTCCCTAACAGACACTGCCATTTCCGGACCTTCGTAGAGTGCCAGCCTGTCTATGTGGACAACCTTAGGCTTTGTCAGAGACCCCTGACAACAAATATGAAAGATCACATATTTGCTCTGCTTCGCAATCTTGTAGGGGCCTTCCCAACATTTCTATAACTTCAGACAGTACTCTTTTCACCTCTGTGGATTGTACAACCAATTCTAGTTGTCCTCGAAATATCTCACTCAACATGAGTCTTCATCCTGTCACTTTTTTGTCGTGCTGTTGAGCAAAATCATGAACACTGACTAGTCAGTGATGTAATTTTCTGGCTTACTCTGGGGCGACAAATTCCTCTTCTAATGGCCAACCAAACAGCAGGTCATTAGGAAGGCGTAGCTCTCTCCCAAACAGCATTCTTGATTGTGGTACCCTAGTAGACCCATCAACTCCCGAGCTGTACGTAAGGAGAAACAAAGACACCTTTGAATCCCAGTAATTTTGGTCTGCCATGAAAATCAACCGGTATTGCTCCAGAGTGTAGTTAAGTTTCTTAACCATTTCATCGGACTGAGGGTGTAAGGATGTAGTCCTAGTCTTTTTCATCCACAGAATTTGTGACATCCTGGAACACAATAGCTTCAAAATTTCTTCTCTGATCTGAATGGCGTTCTAGTGACATCCCACACCTTGAGTGCATCAGCTACAGTATGTGCTTCTTATTAGGGAGGGAAATAATCTCAAGCCACTTAGTAAAGTAATTTTAAGCCATCAGTAGTTACAGATTCTCAGAATATCAACTACCACCCTCTAAAATAAGGCTTCAACAATTTACACTGAAGAGCCAAAAAAACTGGTACACCTGCCTAATATCGTGTAGGGCCCCCCGAGCACGCAGAAGTGCCGCAAGACGACGTGGCATGGACTCGACTAATGTCTGAAGGTATGCAGGAGGCAATTCACACCATGAATCCTGCAGGGCAGTCCACAAATCCAATCTGCGCCAATTTGAGAAAGGGTTGCACGTCTGTCACGTTTAATGATTCTCGTCAGTCGTCGTTTGTCCCGTTCATTCACAATATTTTTCCTGCCGCAGCAATTTCGAAGATGTGATGTTTTGCCGAATTCCAGATATTCCCGGTACACTCGTGAAATGGTCTTACGCGAACATCCAAATGTTATCGCTACCTCGGAGATGCTATGTCCCATCTCTTGTGCGCCGACTATAACACCACGTTCAAACTCACTTAAATCTTGATAACCTGCCATTGTAGCAGCAGTAACCAATCTAGCTGCCAACCGCATAGCGTTACTCTGATTGGTTCCATACCTCTGTTATTTGCATGCACACGCCTATACCAGTTTTTTTGGCTCTTCAGTGTATATCTGGAGGTGACCTTGTTCCCTATTCCTTGATCCCTTACCTGTGGTGCAGGAGGTGTCGTATCTTCAGCACAACTTCTCAACATACTCCCAACAATGAAACCAGTAGAATCTCAATCAAACTCTGTCTACAGTTTTATTAACATCACAGTGACCACTGGCAGCAGTTATATGCAGTCCCATTAAGAATTCTGGAAAAACCAACTGTAATCATGTTTTTTTATACATCATTACTTTCCCACCTCCTGTAAAAAAAACACAATTCTTCAGTAAAAGGTAATTCCTCTATGCCCAGTATGCTTTGACTGCTGTGCTCAGACTGGTTATCTCTTCCCATTTTGGTCAACAGCCAGGTTCTTTCCAATGGATGCAAAGTGGGATCATTTAGATGATCTTTAAAAATACTTTCATCACTCAATGCAAGTGACACATCACAAGATACAGAACCTTGAATTCTTGTTCTCCGTGCCATCAGCAATTCACCAGCCTTTTCTTTCCTGGCATTCATAATGGCATCATAATGGTTCACATGCCTTCTTAGAAAATGCTATATCCACAGGGTTATTTGACAATTGGGGTTCTTAAAATTTAGTAGCTAGCATAATGAAGCATGGTCGATTACTAGAATTAAATGTCTACCATAAAGGTAGGGGTGGAAGTGTGACATTTTCTTCACCACAGCCAGATGCTCACTGCATGTCACACAGTAGCTTTTTTTTTTTAGGCTTGTTCAATAGCTTACTAAAATATTCTAGTATCCTCTCCCTACGATCTTGAATCAGAGATAGCACAGCTTTGAAGCCTACATCACTAGCATCAATATCCAAACTGAACATGCCCTCACTGTTCAGGAAAACCAGGTCTTGAGGGGGGAGGGGGGATCAGAATTTTCTTAACCTTACTAAAAGCAACATCTCTCCAAGTGGGCCAATGAAATTTCCATTTTGCACCAATCAGTTCATGCAGTGGCTTGGTGATCATGGCAAACCCAAGTAAAAACTGATGGTAACAGGCCAGAAAACTCTGCACTTCAGTTTTGTTAGTTGATGAAGTCAATGGTCAATTTCTTATTTCTTTGGTCTTTTTGGTATATGTTTCAATTTCATGGGCCAACACTACATTTTGCAAGAACTTAGTATTCTTTTGGAAAAAGTGACACTTCTTAGGAACCAGTTTCAAGTTAACTGCCACCAGTTTCGAGTTGGCTGCCGCCAGTTTCGAGTTGGCTGCCGCCAGTTTCGAGTTGGCTGCCGCCAGTTTCTGGAATACAGATTCTAAGTATGATAGGTGGTCTTCAAATATCTTTCCTGTGAAAACAATATCATCTAGGTAAACTGGACAGATGTCTTACTGGAGAACTTTTTCCATTAGGCATTCAAAGGTGACAGGGGCATTACACAGCCCAAAAGGCATAAGCTTGAAATTGCCAAGTTCCTTTCCTCAGAAACAAAAAGCATTTTCTCTTGGTCCTCTGGGGCCACCTCGCATTGCCAATACCTGCTCTTCATGTCCAAAGTAAGAAAAAATCATTGCAAATCTGATAAGCTGTTCAGTTTGTAGTCTATCCTTGGAAGTGGATGAGAGTCTTTCTTTTTCACATTATTAAGCTGGCGATAATCCACACAAAATTTCCGAGAGCTATATTTATTCTTAACAAGTACACTGGGGTAAAATCATGGACTAACTAATGGTAACAACTCAACTAACTACTTAATTTCCTCCAGAATACCCTCTACTGTCTCATGTGAAGCTAATGGTAGTCATCTTGCTTTATGGGCCTGGAATCTCCTGTATCAATGCAGCAACAGGTTACATTAATCCTTCCAAGGTAATTTGGTCCACAGGAGAAGGCATCCCTATTTCTCTGCAGTAATTTATTAGACAGCCTTTTTCTGTCACCGGTTGAAGTTTTCTCTCGTTCTCACTAGCATTTCCTTCAGTACTTCTGGTAGAGGGCACTCAATTTGTTTTATTCTAGAAAATTTGGAAGAGCATATGTGATCTGCTTGCAAAACCCTATCATTGCCCCCCTCAAGACCAACAGCAGTGTCGGACAAATTGATCATTCCAAATGGAAAACGGTCTGAGTTTGTAGAGAGCAAAATCCTTACTGCGAGACAGCCAGGCAGGATGCCACTTTTCTCTGCTGGTTCAACTCAACCCAAACATCTAACAAACATTCCTTGACATTTGCCTGTAATGACAATTTTACTAGATGTGCATAGCACAATGGGCTGACTACAGACTACTGGGTAGTTCATTGGCGAGGACAAATCCTGCAGTGTTGACACCACCAACTTGAAACTGCAGCACCTCTAGTCAAGCATCAATACAGCACCCCAGCCTACATAATACATCAAGCCCCAAAATACATTCATTGTCTACCAAGTGAGCGGAAAGTCCCATTACCCCCTATGTACTTGGGTGTGTAGTATACAGGGTGGATATAAACTCTACAGACAAACTTCGGCAGGTGATACATAAAAAAATAGGTCGAAAATATATACACACAACATATAGCATAAGTCTATTCTGAAGGGGTGAAAACCACTCTTGAAAGTGTAGTTGAAGCAGATGTTTTTTGCTAGTAGTACCACAGCCAGAATGAACAATAAATGTCTGAGTTTCTGGATACTGCATTATTAAACGAAGAAGTACAAAGCACAAAAATATGGGCTCCAATACCAACCCACATTCATGAAAAGTGAGTAGTTGGCAGCACATTTGTGCAAATAAAACAGTAACTGTTTCACTGTGTTTGTTGTTTCCTGTGGATTTGTAATCTACCGTATATGATGAACAAAACTTCCGTCTTGTGTTTTTAAGCTAAATGCCGCTGTTTTCGAGAAATGACAATTACAAACTGAAAGAAGCTGTTCGTAATGCATTTGCGTCCATCACTCCCGCAGCGCTGCGGAAAATTTGACACCGTACTTAAAGACTAATCATACTCTTTAAAAATGATGGCATACACCCACACACTTTGGAATAACTTGTTGACTATACCCTTATTTGATCAAATGTTATTTTAAAGACTTTACAAAGTCTGGAATTTCTTTAAATTTTAAAGCATACAGCATCAGCATACAAAACGTTGAAACGTCATAACAGGTGTTCGAAGTTTGCTCCACCCATAGCAATGCACTTTTCCGCACGCTGGACGCATGCAGCATGCACGGAGCTTGGCCGCCGGATGCACCCACTGCCATTGCCATGTCCCAGTACTCACTGCATGTGAACTCCATGGTTTCTTTGACACTACCAAGCTCAGTTCGTTCCCTTGCCGTATGCCTTACCACCGACACATTAGTTGCAGTATTGCCACATCACCTCACCTTTATCTAATTAGATTATCGCATATTTGCTACAATGATTTTTAGACATTTCATGACATTTTTCTTGTAAACGAAGGGCTTTATGCATTTCTACCAAAGAGTATTTTCCACTTAGTTTTGATCACAGATTCGTGTGGTGCAGTACGTATTCGCAAATTACCTGAATACCTGTATCTAAGCCTGTATCTAAGCTTGAATCACATCATACAAAAGTACATCCTGTATCTAAGCTTGAATCACATCAAACAAAAGTACATCATACAAAAGTAAATCATACAAAAGTAGGGTCAGTGGGGTGAATGGGATATGGGTTAAAATTTAGAATGAATGTGATAGTCAAAAGTCAAAATATTCTAAAGGTAAAAAAATAAAATGTAAAATGTTTATTTTCATAAAAATAATTAGCAAAGGTGCGACATTTTTTATATTACAGGAATTGAAATATGCAGAAAAGGATTACGTGTCATTTTTCTTTATATAATAGGGCTATTAGTTTGAGATAATGGGTAAAGTTTTTTTTTTTCATATTCACCCCACCTGACTCTATAATATGCAGTAGTTGCATCAATAAATAGGCAAAAAATATAATTTTACCACATATTTATAAAAAGTAAAATTAACGCAAAACATTGTATACAATGCAAATTTGGGTGATTGATAAAAATTTTAATGTAAGCATGATTAATTTTTATTACAACATTTCATAACTCACAGTACTCTTGTTTCTGACATGGGAAGATAAACTTGTCATGAATATGAAAGAAAATGGCTAGAAAAAAAAGTGAATTGTCCTTATAAATGGACATACAAAGGATGGCATACCATATATTTAAATTATTGGCGATGGAGAGTGCAATAAACGATTTTATGCGCATGGAATGTCATCAACAGCTGGCTGTGTAGGTTTTCTACAGTTACTATAAATAATATGAATGTGAAAACAAGCAGAGTTTTACAGTGTAAACATTACGTTTGTTTGATTTGTCCTATGTTTCATGATGCCATAATTGGAGCATAAACTGATAGCCTGCTGTATTTGAGAGTGAAAAATAGATTCTGCTGCTTGTGTGCTCGCTGCAAGTCTGAAGAAAAGGACCCACTAGCCCATTTATGTTACAAGAATTATGCAGGACCCGCAACAGGAATGGAGCAATGTATTAATGTAGATGGATTTTGTAATACTATTGAACAACATAGACTGCAACATCAAAACTACATAAGTGACCGACTCCAGTTTGCATACTCGCTTACAAGAGGAAGTTTCATACGGTCGTTACATAATGAAAATAAAATGTGCTAACCGTAATTATGACAAACGCTTTCAGTGACAGTTTACATAAACTTGCAGAAAATATGGCTTATTCCCTCAATGGGAAAAGAGTTCTCAAAGTGAATGTAAATAATATTTTCATTCAAAGAATTCTCACAAATAAACTTATCTGGACGAACTTTATGCTACCCAAGATGCAGCACTTTTATCTCTAGCGTACTTTGCCTGAAATTGATAGCCGCATCAGACATAAATTGAGATATAGAGAACCAGAATACATCATTGTGATGCAATCTGCAAAGGACGCCAAAACAGTGAAGAAAAAGCAAGGCATAGGGTAAGCTGTTTGCTTGCACGTCTATAGGCTTACTAATAAAAGTTGTTACTTATGTAGAATTACTTCCTGCCGAATACATACATTTAATGAGGTATATTAACAAATGTAATGAAAACAGTTAGTGATCCAGCACACCGGAATAACCATATTGAATAATGTTTGTAATAAAAATTCTTAATAATAAGAATATTTCATAATTGTCATGTAATTAAATCAAATAAGTTGGAAAAAATATATACAGTAGAATCCCGATAATTCGTATTGTCAAGGAACTGAGTGTAAAATATGAATTATTGAGATATTCAAATTAGCAGGATTACCAATTATCGGGAACAAAAAAAGAAAAAATACATAACAACGAGATTAATGCAAATTTGCATTAACATGTAATGATAAATGCATGGCTGCATATTATGTATACATATGTAAACATAAATCAATAATTACATCAATAAAACACATTACAAATTTACATTTAAAAAATCTGTATTTTTCTTGTGCTGCAAGCCTTGCAGACGGGTATTGTCGATGGCTTTGTCAAGCATGTTCAAAGCAGAAAATACTTCATCACCAACGTCTGATTTCGCTAAGAAATGGCGCACGTTGTTGATATATTGTTTAGCCACTTTAGGTGTAATTGTCAGCACACCATATTCGTCAACACCTTCACCATCAATGTCCTGAGATGGCGCCACAATTTCATCATCAGTTAGAATCCCAGCTACNTTGATATATTGTTTAGCCACTTTAGGTGTAATTGTCAGCACACCATATTCGTCAACACCTTCACCATCAATGTCCTGAGATGGTGCCACAATTTCATCATCAGTTAGAATCCCCGCTGCCGCTAGGCCATCATCAAAATGGACGAAATCTTCAAACGTTATAGAATTTTCTTCATTTTGAGGAAGACGATTCCAATTCACAGGGCATTCTAAGTCTTGTTCAGTAACTGCTGATGAAAGTTCCACCTTCGTGAATCCACAAGCACGAAAACAGTTTTTTATTGTGCTTTCGCTAACACTTTGCCACGCCTTGTGAGCAATGTTCACGGCTGAAAATAAGGTGATTTTATGATCCTGCCCATCTTCGATGCTGTCAAGGAGTTGCATCACTAATTCCTTGCGGTAAAAGGTTTTGAACGTTTTAATTATGCCCTCGTCTAGAGGCTGCAGCTTAGAAGTAGTGTTGGCAGGCAAAAACACAACATTAACATGACTGAGCGGTGGGGTATTGTTGTGGGCTGTACATTTATCCATGAAAAGTAGAATTTTTTGCTGCCTTTTCTCCATATCAGCATTCACTGATCATATCCATTCCTTGAATAATTTGCCCGTCATCCACACTTTTTTGTTTGCTCGAATAGGTCATCGGTAAAGTTTTTATGTTTTTAAAACATCTTGGTTTAGCTGATTTGCCTATCATGAGCGGTCTCAATTTCTCAAATTCATCCACGTTGGCGGCCAACAATATGGTTACACGTTCTTTACTATGTTTTCCGCCATGACACTTTTCTCCCTTAAAACACATTGATCGGTCGGGGAGACACTTATAAAATAACCCCGTCTCATTGGCATTAAAAATGTTGTTGGGCTCATAAGAATCGATTATTTCTCCCAATTCGTATTTCCACTCAGAACAAACGTCGGCCGATACACTTGCACTTTCCCCAATAAGCTTCTTGAATTTTATGCTGTGCCTTTTTTTAAACCTATCAAACCAACCATCACTCGCACGAAAGTCTTTAATTCCCATTTTTTCTGTGAAAACTTTTGCTTTTTCTCTTAAAATGTTTCCTCCAACTGGTACATTCGAATTCCGTGCTTGCGAAACCACTTTTTTAAATTATCTTCTAGTTGTGGATACTCACCAGTCTTAAAGCGCTCTACTTTGCTGTCCGATGTCTGGGAGGCGATTTTGTCCTTGTTCTTATGAATTGATGTTATTGTGGAAGGAGGAACGTTATAACATTTGGACACGTTAATATGTTTATCGCCACGGCGTTAATGATTTCTTTTTTTCTCTAATGGAAAGACACCTATTAGCTCTTTTCGGAGGCATGGCTAAGACCGAACTGACTAACTTTTCACTCGCTCTATTCCTTCCTACCCTCTCATAACCGTAGACCGGACAACAAGGCACCTCTTAGTTCTGAGAATCACAGACACATCGCCTCACAGCCTACTCTGTGTCATTACCTGCCCTTCAAACCCTTCTATGTCCCTCAGTACCCTTCCGGTCTTTTTTACCCCGCCCGAATTGCATAAATCTAGAGCTGGTGTACAGTCTAGGGTTACAAACATTACGAGTTAAAGAGATTTTTAAGTTTGAAATAAGAATTATAAAACGTTTTAATTGAGCTCGAGCACCAAAATAAATATGTATTATCGAGGGGACCGGAATGCATTGGTTTTTTTACGAATTAAAGGGATTTTCTTAAGGGACCGGTAAATTTACACGAATTAGCAGGATATACGAATAATCGGNTTTTTTTACGAATTAAAGGGATTTTCTTAAGGGACCGGTAAATTTACACGAATTAGCAGGATATACGAATAATCGGGATGAGAAATATCAGGATTTCACTGTATATATTTTTATTTCTTGAATTATGTATAGAGTCAGGGCTATGAGTAAACAATTTTCAATTTAATATTACAATTTGATTTTTTAAATATCCTTTTTTAATCTATGTAATTACAACTATCTTAATTAACTCCTGTCCTATGTATGTTTTAATTTATTTATTATTACATTAATATCCATTTCGCAACTGAGAAAAGCAAGTGATTAGTTCTATATGTGATGACAGTTTTTTTATGTGCTTACAAGTGTTTGATGAATGTAATTGTAGATATCGGATTGTTGTGGGCACTGATTAACATTTTCTCTGCTACCATGCCAATTATGTTTTGTATGACATTGATTTGTAAACAGAAAGACATTTTGTATACTGTAATAAATTTGTAACTCTTGTTATGGTTTCTTTAATCAGCCCTAAACTTACTGTGTTCGATGGCATCCTGCTTTTATTTCCGTATTTTTGTTCCTACAAATTTGTAAGTTCATTTTTTGTTTCCCTAATAATGTGGGAAATGTATTTTTTTGTAATAACTATTACAGTTTTATACTGAAATTAGATGAAATACAACCGTGAAAGAGAGACGTGATTTTATAAATATTTCTCTCAACCCACTATCCTGGACACCCTTGTTCCATCTCTCTAACGGCCTGCCTGTTAACTGCTAGTTTCGACACTCATGCCTATTGAAGATAAAGGAAACTGTCCACTGTGTCAAGGTAAGAGTACACTGCAATCATAAAGACTTGGCTTACATGTCGTTACCTTCCAAAATGCCCTTAAGCTTGCTGCCCATCAGTCCAACCATTCAAAGCAACGAAGATCTTGAACTAGTGCCAGTATTTGCACCAGGGTGTCTATCCATCATAGGGTGTGAGTTTGATTGTGCAGCCTTTAACCACCCATGACTGAGGCATACCCATGCTGAAAAAGGTGGGCAATCTCAGTCCTTCTTAAGTATCTTCTTCCCGTGGCTGTAGTAATTCTTCTCATTCCTTCTTGAGTGTGCTCACCTCCTGTTCCACCATACACTCAACACTGTCCATACTTTCATTAGCATTGTCCATTCCTTCACTCACAAAACCAATCTTCCGGTTGGCACAGTCTATTTTATTATTCACCAACTCCCAAATACTGTCAATATTTCTGTCTACACTCCCTTTCTTACTGTCTATTTTCTTGTCCAGCTTGTTGACACTTTGCTAACACTGTCTATTTTCCTGTACAATTATTCATTAACACTATTTTCTTATCTACTACTTCACTTACACTACTAATTTGGCTGTTTACATTTTCAATTAAATTATCTACAATGCTATTTATTTAATTGTTAATATTTTCGTTAACTCTTAGTTCATTTACCTGGTCCTTCAATTAAAGCACACATTACTTCCATTCATTCTGCAGTTTTTTTGTTAGCATTCACAAAACTCAATTAATTTTGCAGACGATGGTTGCGACAACTACGGCCGCTGCTGCAACCACCACCACCACCACCNTCACAAAACTCAATTAATTTTGCAGACGATGGTTGCGACAACTACGGCCGCTGCTGCAACCACCACCACCACCACCACCACCGTTATGAGTTTACCCTGCTAATTAATAGCCTTTTGCACAACCTATTTTATAATTTGANAACCACCACCACCACCACCGTTATGAGTTTACCCTGCTAATTAATAGCCTTTTGCACAACCTATTTTATAATTTGATTACTGAATGAATGCCTCCATCCCACTTCTGACACCAGTGTTACAATTTCTCAAAATTTATAGTAATAGCCAGGTTCTTAAGGTCTTAATTAAATAAATGAGGTAATAATAATTTGCCAATTTATTTACAAACAATCAAAAAAACACTTTAGACTTTATAACCATAAATTGCTATAGCTTGTTATTTAAAACTAATATTTACATAATCTCAGTCACCCCACAGAAATTAACACAATCACTTATCTTTACGAACAGTTTTCCAATATCTACTAAATTACTATCAAAATTACAAATTTGATAATTTGCAGTTCTAGTATTTACAATCAAGTCTGTATAACTCATCCATTCATTCCCACCTTGTTACAGTTCAGATATCACCAGTCTTTACTATCCGAAATGATCTGAAGTGCCCAAGTACTCTTGTACAANCGAAATGATCTGAAGTGCCCAAGTACTCTTGTACAAAGTCACACACTACTCGTCAGGTAACTTGCTCTCTGCAGTACTCTTGCAATCTTGTCTGTCGTCGCTGCACAAGCAACATAGTCACCTTCACATTCACTACTGATTCTCTTATTCGTTCACCATTCATCGCACTTTGCCAGATTGCTTATCACAAAAATTGCTGAACACAGGCAGGTGTGATGGCCCAGAATCTTCTTCACATGTCAGGTTGTACCGAGGAAGATTATTACCAGAAATTTCAGTCAATAGCCTGCCGATTTCTCCAGAAGGGGGATAGGGGGACAGTGACGTCAGTTCAGGAAACTGTCCAATCATCCCGCCCTGCGCGAAGGCCCGTGCTTAATAGTCATGCAACGAATGTCGATTTTTCCACATTCGTGAATGCAAATGCGAATATTCACCTCCAACATTCACGAATGTGAATGCGAATGTTGGTTTTTCAAATATGGCGCCAAAAGCGTGCGCCTACCAATTCTAATTTTACCGCGCGTTTAGAACTGGCCGGCTGTGCGGANAATATTCACCTCCAACATTCACGAATGTGAATGCGAATGTTGGTTTTTCAAATATGGCGCCAAAAGCGTGCGCCTACGAATTCTAATTTTACCGCGCGTTTAGAACTGGCCGGCTGTGCGGCCATGTTAAAACCGAGAGTAGCCCATATGCCCCGACTCTGAACGAAGTAAACAAATTGTGATTGCTAGCTTACTGAATGAAGTTAGCTGCTAATAATGTTTTCGTAAAGATTTAGTTTGAGGTTACCTTGACGCGTACCGCTCATACCTACCAGTAGTGGCGACAGTTAAGAGAGTTACACGAGAGTGAAGGACAGTTGAGGTCAGTTACGCGAGAGTTACGAGACGTTTACGACGAAGCAGCAGCGACAAGACAGTTACGACGGAGTCGGGAGTTACACCGGAGTCACGAGAGAGTCAGATACGAGGAACGATGAGCGACGAGGAGAGAACTGCACGTCCAGGGATCGAGCCCAGGACTTCNAGAGACACCGAGACAGCACGACAACGCCAGCCACCAGCATCGAGGTAATTTCAGCAACCCGCCGAAACCTCCCCCTTGACGTAAACATTCGCCAAGACGTGTGTAGGGCGCGGGATAGCTAGATTCCACCGTCCGAGGAGATATAAAAGGGGCTAGGTCTCATAGATGTACAGGTCACTGTAACTTTGGACAATAAAAGTTAAGCGTGAATAAACCGAACCCAGTTACGTCTTTGTGTCACCCCTCTTACAGCAGCCCAAGGTGCCGTTAGCCAGCACCGTAACAAATTACTACGTACCCTGCTATCCACCATCCTGTATAGTACAGGTGGGAGCAGCGTCGAGTCAACATACTTAAGTTTTGTTTTTAACTTGTAAAGACTCTATTGTTGTAATTGTACAGTGATAAGTGATATTTCAAAATGAAGCGGTCGTGTGTTAGCGAAGTTTGGACTTATTTTACAATATGTGATGCTGAAAATGTGAAATGCAAAATATGTAATAAACAATACTCGCGCAAAGGAAGAACAACAAGTGCTATGAGAAATCACCTGGAAGCTTTGCATAAAAACGAGTATAATGCTTTAAAGAATAGGGAAAATGAAAAGCGAAATGCTTCTACAACAAGTGTTGTGGCCTCCACTTCGCGACAATGTACGAAAACCGACCTGAAACAAATGTCTTTGACTGATTGCGTCGAAAAAACAAAAAAGTGGGATAACAACAATGCCAAGTCTTTGGAAATTGATAATTTAATAAGCGAAATGATTGCTTTAGAGGACTTACCCTTTAGTTTTGTCGAAAGCGTTGGATTTGTCAGACTATTGAACCATCTTTGTCCGTCGTATAATATAAAAAGCCGACAACATTTTTCTTCGTTTATATGTGAGAATTTCTACGGCAAAGTCAAAGATAAAATTTTGGGATTAATTAAGTCATTTGAAAAATTGGCGTTTACAACTGATATTTGGTCTGATTCTTGTTCAGGAATATCTTTGCTGAGTCTTACATGTCATGGTATAACAAAAAACTTTGAGAGAAAAATGATTGTGTTAAACGCAGAGGTATTTAACGATGGCCGACATACTGGTGAAAATATAGCTATAAAACTTGAAACCATGTTGTCGCATTGGGAAATACCTAAAGAAAAAGTGCAATGCATTGTTAGAGATGGTGGCACAAACATGAAAAAAGGTATTTCCTTGTTATTAATTAGAGACATTGATTGTTCGTCACACCAAATTCAGCTGGTTGTCAAGGAGGGGCTTAAGGCACAAGATTCCGTTATAACAGTGATTGCAAAATGTAAAAAGATGGCAACACATTTTCATCACTCAAATGTAGCTCAAGATGAACTGGCTGCTCTACAAGAAAGACTCGATCAGCCAAAGCTGAAAATCATACAAGAGTGTGCTACAAGATGGAATAGCAGCTTGTATATGTTAGAGCGTATTTTGAAAAACAAAGATTCGTTATGTCTTTATGCTTCCCAGAATAACAAGATTTCACAACTAACTTCCGAAGAGTGGATTCTTGTGGAAAAAATAATAACTTTACTCAGACCTTTTGAAGAAATTACAAAAGAACTAAGTGCAGCCAATATTTCTGTATCCTCAGTAATTCCATTATTGTCCACTTTGGAAAAAATTATTGGTGAATTTGATGTGACCGACGAATGCGTTGGGAATACGATTTTAGTTCTTAAACGAGAACTATGTCGCAGATTTTCCCATTTGGAAAATGACGTATTGTTTGCTACGGCAACTTTTATTGACCCGAGATACAAATTAAAATTTTTCAAAAATTCTTCAACCAGAGATCAAGTTGTGAAAAATATTTTAGAGTCAATTGGAAACGATGAATCAAGCCTATCGTCTTGTTCAAATCCTAAGCGTGCCAGAATGACTACTCATCGGATTGAAACATCTGGTTCCAGTGCCAGTCTGACAGAGAAATCTATATCTTTAAGAGACACCATGAAATTGCTGATGGATTCCAGCGAAAGTGAAGAAGAAGAAAATGAATGTACGAACCCTATAGAAGTTTTGATAAAAAAAACCATCAATGAATATTTATTAGATAAACGTGTGGAAAATGATGTAGATCCACTTACATGGTGGGCGGTAAATAATAAGAAGTATGGTATTATTTCTCCCATAGCCAGGCAATATTTAGTAACACCACCCACTAGTGTGCCTAGCGAAAGGGTCTTTAGTGGGGCTGGTCTTCTTTACACACCCCACCGAAATAGGCTGCAAGGAGAAAAGGCATCAAAACTTCTATTTCTGAAGTTTAATATTCCTCTACTCTTATTTAATTACTAAGTGTTTCACTTAATTGTGCTTAGATATAAACAATTTTTCATAGTTTTATTTTTCGATTTCAAGAAGTAATGTTTAATGGATATCTTAAAAATTACATAATTAGTGAGTTAGTATTAGTACCAAAGTTAAAATTAACAAAATGTTAAGAACATATTTGTTTTAATTGAAAAGAAGATTATTATATTGTTTGTTTTTCTTCACAATATATTTTTAACTTTATTCATAAGAAGTCGATTTAATTCACAATTAAACATGATTACTAGTTCATTAAAAGATCTCACATATTTGAATAAGATACCTTTAGGTTGCATAAATGAATATTGTTAAGTATTTTTACAAAAGATCTCATTTAAAGTTGATTTGTATAATTAAAAAGGTTGGGTTATATCTTATTCCATTGTTTTGTGTTAAAGCAGTTCAATGGTATTTGATCATACAGTTGTGTTATAATATAGTTTAGAAGTTTTAAGAAATTACCTGCCTTAATTTGATTTTGCTTAGGCAAATAAGAATAAAAGAATATCGAGAGTGTGTTTATGTTATGTAATCTAGTGAATAACTACAAGGCTGTTTCCCAAATATCATTAAAATACACTCTTGTACATAAAAAATATGTTAATAAATAAAAATGTCTTAATCATAGCAGTTGCATTATTATTTAATAAACATTTCCATTTTTCATTGCCACATACATTCGCAAAATATTGGCATTATTTTTGTGAATGTGAATGTTCAAAAACATGCGAGTATTCGCNTCATTGCCACATACATTCGCAAAATATTGGCATTATTTTTGTGAATGTGAATGTTCAAAAACATGCGAGTATTCGCAAATGCGAATGCGAATGTGAATATTCGTTGCATCACTAGTGCTTAATAATACTTCCAATTAAGGCAGCGCACAGGTTTTTCTTTAAAATGCCATACACAGTTGTCATTATATTGTTACACAGTTTTCCAATAAGCACAATCAAAATGATTATTAGTAATTTCAACAAAGTAAAAAAAATTTATTTAACTGGTGACTTATGAGACTGAGGTCTGGTTTGAATACGAAGTAAGCCATGGATGTATTTAAGTTTATGTAAGCAAATGTGCAATTAATGTATTCACACTAAAATAAGAGTAAATTTGCTCAACCACACCACAACTGGTTATATCTTTTTACCCAACTATACAAGTTCATAAGGACACGTTCAATCCACATGTCACCACCAAACAATAGACAAAGAAAATAGAATAGTGCGTTTCTCACACTGAACCTGTAAATCCAGTCATTTTCTCAAATAAACAGCACTTACATTATACAAAATTTGGTCAAATGAAAAGATGACAAGGGGTGCAGAAATAAAACATCCCACACATTATACAAAAGCAGAGTGTGGTGCATGAGACAGCACTGATTGATTCACATGCACATCACATCAGCAGGATATATGTTCAGGTAGAGGAAGCAGTGATTAGAAGCAGTATGAGTAGGCTGGCATTCCAGTTTGGTCTAGGTCATGCATGGAGTGAACGATAATGGCATTTTGACTAGAAACATTGTCTGCAGAAGAACAATACATGGTTAAATGGTTCATAATTGCTGAAGAGACAATGCTCATGTGCACAAATGGTTAGTGTGGTTCCACAAAGGGTTCGAAACCTTGGCAGATGATCAATGACCTAGACAATCAAACATCGTCATCACTCCCGACCTTCTTGGCCAGGTGGAACAACTTTTGAAAGGTGAGCATCAACTCACCGTATGGTGTACGGCACGTCAAATTGGTGTCAGTCATGGGAGCATTTGTGCGATTGTGCACAACAGGTTGGATTACAGGAAAGTTTGTGTGCAATGGGTACTGAAGATGTTATTGGAGGAACGAAATAGTCTGCAAACGGGCTTCTCACTTCAGAATTTGTTGCAGTATCACCAGGATCCCAAGTTCTTGATGAGCTAGTGGTGGATGATAAAACCTGATGCCATAATTTTAAACCATAGATGAAGCAATCCACCTTGCAGGGGAAACATCCTGCATCTTGCCTGCCAAAGAAATCCAAAGCTGGAACAAGATCAAGGAAGGTCAATAACACAGGATCACTGCTTACCAAGTTCCTTGAACACTTATACCCCATCAACCGTCAGGTATACTATGAGATACTGCAACATCTGCATCTTGCCATACGAACAAATATCTTGAGATTTTGAGCATGGATGTTGTGTTGTTGCACATTAACCACCCTCACATGTACCAGTAAAAAATTCTCCTCTCCAAATTTTTTTGATAGGTACTGGAACATCCGCCCTAAAGTCCAGACCTGTCACCCTGTGACTTTCATATGTTTGACCCCCTTCAAAAGCATCTAAAAAGACAGAGGTTAGCATCAGAGGCTTAAGTGAAGGATGTTGTGAAAGCCTGGTTGCTCTCATGGCCCAAGGTCTTCTTTGATACAGGTACAAACCATTTTGCTGCACAATGGGATCTCTGCCTTCAGACCCACAGCAGTTACTTCTAACTGGTGCGTGTATTATGTCTTTGGGGACTCTCATCACTTATTCACTTGATGAAACTTCATATATTCATTTATAAATTTCCTGCAACTTAAATATAAGTAAAAGGGAAATCTTGTAATTTAACTTTCTACTTGAAATTGTGGCAAGAATAAAAAAAATTTAAGCAAATGTATATTTTTTATTGCATTTACATCCATTAAAATGTAAAAAATACAAGTTTCAATGATGCAACAAGAAACTGTACCACAGCAGAATGTCTGCCGAAGAGACTTTTTGTTGACCATAACCATGGCAGATACAATAGCAATAGACTGAGGGTTTCAATAACTTGCCTAAAAGATATTATCCTAATGCACTTTCAACCTACTTTTCTTGGAAAGTACAATCACACAGTAATTTGTGGGTGCATGTGTGTTATGCCTGTAACCAAAATATTTCAAAAATTCTGTCAGCAGCCAAATTAAATAATGATTGAAGCACTGGCATAGATTTATTTGAAATGACCTTTTTACTATGGTGACACTTCATTACAATAGTAACTTACCTACATTTACATAATATAAACACCACATACATCCATGGCTTACCCAGGATTCAAACCCATAACTTCATCGGCTGAAGATAGCATGCTCGGAAATCTCTGCCACATGACACCATTAAACTTTAATGAAGAAGGTGTTAAATTTTAATCAATTATGGCCTACTTCCAAGGTAATTTTGTTAAAAACATGACTGCCAAATTAAAATTATCTCTAGAATGCAATTACTAAAAGAAAAATTTCAAATAAATACTGGAAAATCATACTCACCATGTAACCATACAGAACACCATCATTTAATATAGTTGCTTGCAGAATACACTTTACCACTGCCAAAAATGACAAAAACACAGGGAATATAATCTGCGCATAATATAGTTTTGACCGTGGCAAAGATATCTGTGACACTTGCGTTGAATATTTTTTGTATATCCATAGTTGTATTGAACCAAAAATGAAGATGAATCCTGCTATAATGCTAGTAGAAACAGTCTCCATAAAGCACTGAGAGGTTCCATGATGTATCCATACTTCACTTAATGTAACATTTGGTGGACAATAGAGCATACTGGAAACTGTCCTCCTCCAACTGGAAAAAATAAACAAAAGTACAATTGTGATATAGCTACAAAATATCAATATATAATATCTTAATTCTTAATTACACATTTTAAAGACACTTGCAAAAATTCTGTAATCAGTCATTTCAGCCAATTTTGACCAATTCCAACTCTCTAATTTTTTCAATACAGTAAAATCTTGATCATCGGAACTCTGATGAGCAGAAATCTGAATTATCATCAGAAACTACTTGAAAAAGAAGAATTATCAGTTAGAAAAATAGTTTGGTTGCCACAAAATGCCAGCTAAGCTATGTTTTGGGAATCTCACCCCCCACATCGAGAAGGTGTTTGTTGCAAGTTAAGTTGGTACCATGTAATAGATAAACAACTACAGTTATGTACACGTGTTAATTGCTCAGTTGAAGATTCCATGTAGTGTTACATATATTGATAATTTTATTACCATTAGTTTTAACTTTGCCAGGTTTTTTTAAGTGTACTGAATTGTACAGTATGTATTTGTGATTTTTTACTGCATAGTTAGAAAAGAATGGCAAAAACAGAGTTGTGACAACATCTGAATAAAAACTTGACAATAAAAAAAAGAAGAAAACTGTGAAATTCTCCATAATGTGGCTGCTGATACAGGAATAGGACTTTGCTAAGAGTCTGTTTGGGAGAAATCTAACTCACAATTGGAAGAATACTGTGCAAAATGCAGAATAAAATATCAATAAAGCTTTTTGAAGACAAACAAATGAATCAAGCTCTCTTTTTGTGGTTTTCCAGGTCAAAAAAAAAAGGGTAGCATACATCATGACCAATTATTTTGGAAAAATCTAAGCTACTTGCAGAAATGAGAGGTGATTTATTGAAGGTTTCGAAGCTAGTTTAGGCTGGCTTGAAAGGCAAACACGCACTATGGAGTTTAAAAATTAAAATGGTATGGCAAGAGGCTGTCTGCAAAATAAAACATCATGGAGGTCTTAATGAAAATAAAAGAACTAAATATGATTATTAATTAATTCACATAGCTATTATTTCAAACATTTAACTATATATATCAACTATAACTCTTGTTATTCGCAATGAGCACAATATTTAATGTCTGCTACAATTCTAATTCAGGTCCTTATCAATGTGTCTATATTTGTTATTGTCTCTTAATTCACACTCATTATTTACACATATTCAATCAGCCTATTGCCATAATTCCAAATGTCTTACACTCACTCTTCCAGTTCAATAGTCCCACCCGTCAGTCTCTCTCTCCACTATACAGATGCTTGCAGTCCAAAGACTTCACTCCCGCTGGTCACACACACCGCCATTAAATGCTCTGCTGGCTCATCACTTTGTTGTCTTTGCGCACCTGTCACTTATGGTCGCACAATCTTTCAAACTCTAAAACTGTCAGCTCAGAAGCCCATTGCAACTTAAGCAGTCTCGCTGGCCCGATCTAGAAGGTTCCTCGCAACCCGAGTATCACTGAGAGGCTAGAGCAATGACCAGAACATTCTTTCAAAGATAACCCCAGAAATTCAATCTGCTGAAGGTCAGTAGCACGGAGTCTCGATAGGCTTATATTGCACACAGAGCGGCTCACCTTTGTAAATCGCTGCCCACTTCTCATATTACTGCCCATCTGAGTTTCACACACTCCTTCACTTGCAGAAGTGGGACGGGGCAAGTTTGTTTGTCCCGAACAGACTCTGCAACATCTGGACCTTCATAAAAGTGCCAGTTGGTCAATGTGGACAACCTTCAGCTTTGCCAGAGAGCCTTTACAACAAACCCTAAAATAAACATCATTGATCTTCAGAATTCTGTAGGGGCCTTCCCAACATTTCTGTAGCTTCGAGCAGTACCCTTTTCACCTCGGTGGGTTGTAAAGCCATCTGAAATACCTCACCCAACATTCTCCTGTCATACAGCATTTTATCATGTAAATTTTTATTCTGAGGTTCTGTCGAGCAAAATCATGAATGCCAAATAGTCTGGGACATAATTTGCTGGCATAATCAGGGGCAGCAGCTTCCTCTTATGTCGCTCAGCTAAACAGGTCACTAAGGAGGCATAGCTCTCTTCCAAACAGCATCTTTGATGGTGTTACCCTTTTAGACACGTAAAATGTTGAGCAATAAGAAAGGAGAGACAATGGCACCTCTGAA
The DNA here is from genome assembly GCA_002778355.1 of Clitarchus hookeri. NCBI lineage: Eukaryota > Metazoa > Arthropoda > Insecta > Phasmatodea > Phasmatidae > Clitarchus > Clitarchus hookeri. The sequence goes on along the minus strand of NQII01001958.1, from coordinate 79,398 downwards.
TCCTAGTTCTTTTGGTTGTTTCCTACAAAGAACTGCTCAAGAGTATGGTTAAGCCTATCGAACATTCCATCTGGCTGAAGGTGTAGGCTGCAGTCCTAGTAGTTTTCATTTCCAGAATCTCTGTTACATCCTGAAACACTGCAGCTTCAAAGTTCCTTCCCTGATCGGAAGGAAGTTATAGTAACACCCCAAACCTTCAGAAGATATGCTCTATGAGTGCATCAGCCACAGGATGTGCTCCGGCCACTTAGTAAAGTATTCTTGGGCCAACAGTAGATACCAATTATCTCTCTCTGTGACAGGCAAGGGGCCCAGAATATCTACTACCATCCTGTCAAATTGGGCTTCAACATTGTATTTCTGGAGGTGACCTTGTACCATGCTCCTTGGTCCAACATTCGGCACCACTTCTCAACATCCTCCTGACAATAAAGTCAGTATAATCTCAGTCAAATTCAGTCTAGGGACTTTTTAACACCAAAGTGCCCACATACTGCAGTGTTATGCAGTTCCTTTTAAGTCTTCAGGAATCCTGCATTCTGGAAGGACCAACTGTAAGCACATATGTTTTCCCTAATTATTTTCCCTGTTCCTGTAAAGCATGCCATTCTCCATTACATCTGTGCCCAGCATGCTTTAACTGCTGTGCTGAGGCTGTATCGCTCTTCTCATTTTGGCAGACAGCCAGTTTCATTCCAAAGTGGGATCATTTAGATAATCTTTCCTAACACACTCATCGTAACACATCACAAGATACAGAAACTTGAAGTCTTATTCTCAACACCTTCAATTATTCACCACACTTTTCTTCCTGGCATTCAAAATGATGGCAGAATGGTTCACATGGCCTCCTGGAAAGTGCATCTGCATTGCTGTGAAGGCATCAACATCTGTGTTGTATTTCAAAGTCATATTATTGAAGATGCTATATCCACTGGGCTATTTGACCTTCGGGGTTCTTGAAATTAAGTAGATAGTGTAATGAAGCGTGGTCGATTCTTAGAATAAAATACCTGCCATAAAGGTAGAGGTGGGAGTGTGAAACTGGCTCCATCGTGGCACAGAAACTCACTGTGTGTAACACGGTAATTTCTCTCAGGCTAGTTCAATACCTTACTGAAGTATTCTAGAGGTTTCTCCTTACCATCCTGAATCTCAGATAACACAGCTCCAATTCCTACATAACTAGCATCAGCATCCAAAATTAATGTGCCCTCACCTTTAGGGAATCCCAGGACTGGGAGATATACCAGAATTTTCTTTACATTACCAAAAGCATCTTCACGTTCATTGGTCCTCAGTTAGTTCATGTAGTGGTTTGGCAATTGTGGCAAACCCAGGTACAAATTGATGGCAGTAGGCACATAATCCCAGAAAACTCCGCACTTCGGTTTTGTCAGTTGGAGTCGGCCAACTTCTTATCGCTTTGGTCTTTTCTGAATCAATTCCGTGGGCAGACACTGCATGTTCCAAGAAATCCAGTGGCAAGCAACCACTTGAGAGTGGTCTCTGTTATGTTGTGTGCAGCCCCTTACATAGAGACTCTTAACAGTGAGGTCTTGAGAGCAGATGAGAGTGATAGGGTTGAGAATGGAGCAGCACCAGATTGAAACAGTGGGGTACAGGGAGATCCCTGAGAAAACCAGCAGACCAGCAGCATCGTCTGGCATGATTCCCACATGTGAAAATCCAGGGGTGGCACGGCGGGGATTGAACCCGGTTCGCCTTGGTGGGAGGCAAGCATGCTAACCGCTCAACCACCGCAGCCCCTCCTTCCTTGAATTCCCTTCATTGTTTTCGGTGTGTACCATTCTCTAATGAACCTGCTATCAAAAAGATGTAAAGTTAAACAAATAAATCTTATGGTCAGTCTGAAATTCTAATTTTGAGGGCAATTAATTGGGCATAAACTTATAATTTTAATATTGATGATGAATCACAGGTATTTAGAATGAGGTGTGCTTTGTGAAACAGCGAGTACTCTAGCCACCACACCATCATGGCTACAATCACCTTAGGAAGGGAGAGAAGTTGAGAGATTAAGGTAGTTTTTAACAACCAATGTGTTGAGAGTCAATGAGGGTGAAATATGGCAGATATGGAGCAGTGCTAAAATGCAAGGGCAGGAAAACAGGAAAATCTCGAGAAAGTAATAAATAGTTCATGGTCAACGGAAACGAATGCTTTGCTAAAATCTAATAGTGTCAAAATCATTAGCAAACTGTTATCCATGTTATGTTTTATGTTATCAGTGACCTGAAGAAGAGCAATACATGTGCTAAAGTCCTTTCTGAAACCAGACTGATGGTCGACAATCAGGTTATTTCCCAATAATGTACCAGTTATCTGTTGGTGTGCAATATATTCAAGGGCTTTGGAAATTTAGGGAAGAATGCTTATAGGCCTATAATCACTTGCACATTGAGGATTATTTGTCTTCGGGATGGCAGATTTCCACTTAGTAAGAAAACTGCCTGTGACCAGAGAATAATTAANGGTATTACTAAAGCAGATTTCCACTTAGTAAGAAAACTGCCTGTGACCAGAGAATAATTAAATATTTTAGTTATTGCTTCTAAGATAAATGGCAAGGCTAGGTTTATCATGTCATTGAAATTCTGTTGTTACCCTTGGCCTTGGTTTCAATTCGTCTGATAGTTTTCAGAACGTCAACAGGCGTGACGACATTAAAGTAAAAATGTTCTTCTACACAGTAGATGTGGGCTTTAACAAGAGACAATGTTTGATTTTTTGTTTCAGGATTAATACGGGTACATGGAGTTGTGAAATGAGAATTAAGTTAGTCAGCACTTTAATTGATTTTTTGGTTATAATTTTTAGTCTCTCTTAAATTTTAAACACATATTTTTAACACTGCTCCATAAATGCTGCAGGCATGAGTTTGGTTGTATCAAGCGGCGAGCGTACGCAATCTTAGATGTTCTAATGGTTTGGGTAAACCGGTTTCTGAGTAAACAGTATTTCTCAAATCTCAAAAGCAAGGACATAATTTTTTGTTTAGATTATTTACATTTATGGAAAGCATTATTGCGATCAGCAATTTAAGCTTTAATTTTCTGGGTCATCCTCTGTGTTGGACGAGAAACCCGCTTTGTTTTTTTTTCAGAATGCGCTATCAATAACGTTGTATAATGAGTTCACATAATCAAGTTTGTAATCAACTGTATGAAAAAAATCTATGTCACTCCACTATACTTCAGAAGCATCGTTAATAAATTGCAGCATGTCAATCCTTTCAGCATCGTCCAAATCTCTTCACTCACTCACTCAAGGAAGGAATTGGTCATTGCCTTTATTAATGAGTCACCGTAGAAATTGCCTGGAGTGATTTAGGGAAACCATGGAAAATAAAAATCAGGACAGCTACATTAGCTATTAAAAATGTGAGAACTGATTTGGTTGTATATTCTCGTATTGATAAACAGCTGATTTCTTGTCACTGCAAAAAAAATATTAGAGAGAGGTTTTTTTTATAAAGTTTAGCCTTGTAATGGTTTACAAGGTGATTTGCCATTAATGCCCATCAAAAAGCAATTTTTTTAGGAGGAAAGATAAAAGTATTGCTTGGAACATGCTTGGATCAATTGTTCACATTTTTGTTTACCTTCACTCTAACTTTCATAGCCTTAGATATTAATAAATGAATTCCATAAACTTCTACAGTAAAATAGCAAATCTGCAGTTAAAAAAATATGTATCTGCAGTTTTATAAAAGTGCATGTACCTCTAATGAGTCCGCAACTTACAGGCTAATCCTTAAATGCATGGCAGGTTGGTAATCGCAACCATACTTACAGAAATTAAACGCACTGCAATTGTTCATTTACAAACTTACATGGTAACATCACCATACACACCATAATTGTGCAATATTTATCTTTCACGTATGCATTCACGGTAAACACTATTACTTTTGGGATTGTGCACCTCTGGGCTAGCATGGCCCGGTTTGTACACATTTTCACCCATTAATACGAGGGTTATTCGGAAAGTAAAGTCTGAATCCCCGTAGCTAATTGAATGTCGCGCGAACATTGTAACGTGCATGCGCACCGACTCCCGGCATGCCTTGCTCGTCAAACGACGCCATTTGCATTGGTATTGTTGCAGTGCGCTGTTTACAGTGTCAGTTCAAAATGTTTAAAACAATTGATCAGCCCGCTGACTGTGAAATACGGTCAGTGATTCTGTTTTTGACAGCAAGGAACGTTTCAGCAGCGGAAGATAATAGACAGATAAATCATGTGTATGGCCACAATGCGATGAGTGACAGCAAAGTGCGTAAGTGCGTGAGAGCTTTTAAGGACGGACAGGAAAATGTCCATGATGAACCGCGATCAGGCCGACCATCAGTGATCACAGAAGATTTGGTCAAAGCAATGGACGAAAAGATTCGTAAAGACTGGCGATTCACAATTTCAACTTTAGCATTGGAATTTCCGAATTTGGGTAGAACAACTTTGTACAAAATTGTCTCTGAATTTTGTCAATTTCACAAATTGTGCACACGTTGGGTTCCCAGGCTGCTTACTGAGGAACACCAAATGAAAAGAATGGCTTGTGCTCTTGATTTTTTGGACCGATATCATAAGGAAGGTGATCAATTTTTAGAGAAGATTGTCACAGGGGACGAGACGTGGGTTTCTCACATGACCCCAGTGTCTAAACGTCAGTCAATGGAATGGCGTCACCTGACATCACCAGTCAAAGTCAAGGCCAAGCGGACAATCTCAACACGCAAGGTTATGGCAACCGTGTTTTGGGATAGACATGGAGTCTTGTTAGTAGAGTTTATGCAGCAAGGGACAACAATCAATGCAGCCACTTACTGCACTACCCTGACTAAACTTTGACGTGCAATACGAAATAAACAACGTGGCCTTCTGACATCTGGAGTTTTGTTGCTGCATGACAATGCCAGACCCCATTCTGCCATTCACACCCAAAATCTGATCAGATATTTTGGATGGGAATAGATTGACCACCCACCGTACAGTCCAGACAGACTCGGCACCAAGCAATTTTCACTTGTTCGGCTACCTAAAGGCAAATGCCTTTAGGTATTCTACATTCTACAAAAGCTTGTAGAATGTTATGACAAATGTTTAAACAAATATGGAAACTATGTGGAAAAATAGAGAAACATGTAAGGANAGCCGAACATGACGAGGTGAAAGATGACGAGGTGAAAGAAGCAGTCACAGACTGGTTATCCTCACAGGCGGCAGACATTATGACTTAGGCAAACAAAGCTTGTAGAATGTTATGACAAATGTTTAAACAAATATGGAAACTATGTGGAAAAATAGAGAAACATGTAAGGAATTAAATAAAAACAGTTTTTGAAAAAATTTGTTTATGTTTTATAAGAAACCTTACTTTCCGAATAACAGTCATATTAATTTTCCTTTGTCGCCGAATAAATAAAAAATAGATAGCAGTTTTAAGATGTGTATACCTGCCAAATTCACAATTCAGAAACTCAAGAATAACAAAAATATAGGGGAAATTCAGAACAACTAACAACTTTATAAAGCACTTGCAAGGCTATTCAAAGTAAAAAAACCCACTGTTTGGAACCAGAGACTTGGCGTGTCACAACTAATGGTGTCCATTCGACCATGTAAAAATAAAGAATGTGAAAATATTTCTCAACTCTGAAAGTTTTTCATAAGGAGATTTAAATGTGGATTNAACCACTGTTTGGAACCAGAGACTTGGCGTGATGTCACAACTAATGGTGTCCATTTGACCATGTAAAAATAAAGAATGTGAAAATATTTCTCAACTCTGAAAGTTTTTCATAAGGAGATTTAAATGTGGATTTTACGAATGGGACTTACATGATGCCATATCAAATGTTTNTTTTACGAATGGGACTTACATGATGCCATATCAAATGTTTGCAGATTTCCAGAAAAGTTACTATGGACAAACACCATTCCCTGTGCTAGAACCGAGTGAATATATAAGCAGTGCACCTCTCCTAGTTTTCGATGTGAGCAAATAAGATGACAGAGTGAACACAGGAGTGGTTGACTGTCACATAGAAATGGCGTCAGAAGAGAATTTTACTTCCAACACTTGGACATATGCTTTGATAATTTACGATTGCCTGATCACATACAATGTACAGGACCAAATCATCAAAGTACTGATATAAGTGTGAAAATACATTCAGTCACACATGTTCGCTAATGTGCAAGGGTTCACATCTCCTCTCGGATTCATAATCAAAGAAATAAGTAATGTGTATACGAATGGAAGCACAAGTTCCTGCAAATCCTTACCGCCGTTTGCTTGGCAGCTGCTCGACAACAAGAGTAAAGTCACGAATTGGTGGTTGACAAATCGCTATCATGAACTTATATGGCAAGATGGCGACACGGAATATGAAAACATAAGCAACATTCTCACCAATATGTTGTCTGTTGAGACAGATGGGGTGGGGTTGTGTTCATAGCAGTTCCAGAACAAAAAAGATTTCTAAATATTTACTGTAGTTCTAATATAAAAATTTAAGATCTGTAAGCTGATTATGATTGTCCATCACTGTAAAAATTTAAAGTGCAGGTGCACAAACATTAAATACACTTGCAATGCAAGTGAGAATTATTTTGCCTGTCACTGCTTCAACGTACTTGTCTTATGGAGGTGGACTATGGACTGTGAAGATTATGGTGACAGGATGGAAGATGAAAATGAGGTCAGGTGCTAACGGGTATATATATAAACAACAGTACAAGTCGGAAGACAAATATGTAAATGAGGTTAGCTGCCACCATAAATATAAAGGAGAGAGATTTGAGGTAAAAATATCAGTTGAAGTACAGCTCTCCTGTGTGCACATCGTGTAACAGCCGATCATCATGAATGGACTTATAGAAAAATTGAATAGTGATGTTCAGTACAAGAAACTTTCCAGCATGAAGATCAGACGGAAGTACATTGCATCAAATTTCCAGGAGACTGATAAAATTGACAGGAAAAGCATTACATGTGTAGTAAACAATGACATTAGAGTAAATTTACCAAAACGGTATGTTCAACTTATCCAGCAGAGGGACATGGAAGATCTTAACAAGACCCTGGTAAATGTAACTTACAGTGGTATAATGCCTAACTGCAGGTGGAAAAGTACACACATTTTAGACTTTACGTGAAGAGTATGCACTTCCCCGACAGCAGGGAGGAAGAAGGTAAAAATGTATACTTTAATTCAACTACAGCTTCCTTGCACACACAGTGTGTTGGACAATAAGCTTACATTTTTGTACACGATAGTGCCACGACTAATACCTCAGTCAGAAAGAAAACATTTCAGTTGAACTTCGACCTTCCTACACAGCAGTCACAATGATGTATGTAAATTTCAATCTTCTGGATGGTGACAAGTATGGGGATGTAACCATCTGCTATCGTAGATTTCATTTTAAGCCGGTAGGCTTACCAGACAAGACATAGCATGCACTGGACTCGAACACTGGGTAAGCTGTAATGTTGAAAATGACTGAATGACAATAACTTCAGTACCATGCAGTTTTATTGATTGTCCAGTATATTATCTATGCCCTGCCTGTCAACTTCCCACTACTACAAGTTATCTGTTGTCGCAAGCAAGTGAAGAGCAACGTAGACAGCGTTTGGTTTGCAGAAAATCGCATATGAACTTCGTTGGCTCGGCAGTGACTTCATTATAAGATGGACTGAGTTTTGAATGGGAGAGCGGCATACAGCTATTTAAAACAATGGAAAAAATACTTGGGAGACCATGTGCTCGCCGCTAACATGTGAAGTCTACCTGCTGACATCAATTTAAGTCGGGTTACTACACACAGCCATGAACTCGGAAACTTGAACTATGTAACCCTGCAGTTAATGATTCCGACAGTGTGATGGTGGAGAGTGAAATTATATGCAAAAGCAGATGTAAGTATATGGAAGCTTTTTGTGACCTCATTTCTAGAATTCTGCTACTACTTGCCAAGATTTATAAATAGCAGCTATGATGACATACTTGTCACAACACAAAACAAAGCTTTCCTGCATCCAGTTCATCGTTGACCACTGGCCAAGATAGATGGCGACGTTCCACTCTGCTAACCATTACGTAAGCACGGAACCTGGTTTAAGCAGTGATATATTCTTACTGGAAAGGAGGCCAACTGAGAACATTTACAGAGAAATGGGACAGGCTGAATCATAGGCTGTATGGTCACGAGCAGACATTTTTCGAGCCCTACCAGAAGATTGTGGACTGCACGTGCTATGGACAATGTTATGTATTCTACAGGCGACCAGAAACCAAGCTGCCAAGTTCTCCAGAAGAAGTTATCACATTTGCTAAAAATCAAGACGTCAAACCTCTTCATGCTCCTGACTGTGTGGTGACTCGGTTCATACCATTTACCAGCCAATTGTCAGTTATGACCAACATGCTATCTGGAGATCAGTCACCAATTGCAGCAAATGCGCCAGTTCATAAACTGTCTAGCCGCAGCAAACGCAAGACTGTCAACACGACTCAACCAGCGACCTCTAGCAAGAAGCCAGCACTTCCATCCATGCCAGATCTAGGTGAAGAGTTAGCGCAGCTGTGTTTCCCGCCATTGGATGTTGTGACTAGCAGAGGACCTATCCCAATTACAAAACAGGCTCACCAGTACTGATAACTTGTGTATAAAATGTTTTGAAGCAAATTTTATAAATATTTTAAATTAAAATCTATAAGTATGTTAAGTAAAAAAAAAATACTTTTGTACTATGTTTTTTCTTTGAAAGTTGAAAAATATTTTATGTAGTTAAAAAAAAAAAAAAATGTCAAAATTATTCTGAATGCGAACAAAATTTCATGCTGATGTTTCTCTCTTAAAGTAATATTCTTATGTATGTTTTTCTGTATAACTCATACACAAAAAAAATTACAATTGTGTGCATGAAAAGAAGCTGTTGTAAAGAAGGGGTGAATGTGGGGGGAGGGGGAGGGGGTGTTTTTATATGTTCATGTAATTTATACCTGAATAAATACATATGTAAAAAAATCATATGTTTCATCCCCACAAAAATCCTTGTGTCAAAAAAAAGAATACTAGAAAATTGATTGACTGTTCAGATAAACAAAAAAATATACAGTATAACCCTGCTATAACATTTCTCAGGGCCCCAAGAAATGTCAGCCTATAAGGGAAAACTTTATAAGAGGGTAATTTTGTTTTGGAAAACATGTTTGTGGACCAAAAGAAGGCAGCTCATTAAGCAGGAAAATGTTATAACAGGGGATGATAACAGGGTTCTACAGTATCACGATATAGTTGTAAACATTAATATTCAGAGAAAATGTATAAAACGCTATTTTACTATTCTGAAATAAGTTAGTAGCAAAAGAATCAAGACAAAAGCATGTACATACTANAATGTATAAAACGCTATTTTACTATTCTGAAATAAGTTAGTAGCAAAAGAATCAAGACAAAAGCATGTACATACTACAAAAAAAAAAGTAATAGTACTTGAAAATTCAGAAAAAAAAAAGTATATATATATACACACTGAGGTGACAAAAGTCATGGGATAGCAATATGCAAATATACAGGTGGCAGTAGTATCACGTACAAAATGTATAAATGGGCAGTGCATTGGTTGGGCTTTCATTTGTAGTCAAGTGATTCATGTGAAAAGGTTTCTGACGTGATTATGGCCGCACGACGGGAATTAACAGACTTTGAACGCGGAATGGTAGTTGGAGCTAGACGCATGGGACATTCCATTTNTGGCAGTAGTATCACGTACAAAATGTATAAATGGGCAGTGCATTGGTTGGGCTTTCATTTGTAGTCAAGTGATTCATGTGAAAAGGTTTCTGACGTGATTATGGCCGCACGATGGGAATTAACAGACTTTGAACGCGGAATGGTAGTTGGAGCTAGACGCATGGGACATTCCATTTTGGAAATGGTTAGGGAATTCAACATTCCGAGCTCCAGTGTCAAGAGTGTGCCGAGAATACCTCATTTTAGGCATAACCTCCGACCATGGACAACGCAGTGGCCGACCACCTGCACTTAATGACCGAGACCAACGACGTGTGCGCAGAATGGCCAGTGTTAACAGACAAGCAACACTGCGTGAAATAACCGCAGGAATCAATGTGGTACGTACGACAGACATGTCCGTTAGGACAATGCGGCGAACTTTGGCTTTACTGGGCTATGCCAGCAGAAGACCGACTCAATTGCCTTTACTAACAGCATGACATTGCCTGCAGCGCCTCTCCTGGGCTCGTGACCATATCAGTTGGACCCTAGACGACTGGAAAAACCATGACTTGGACAGATGAGTCCCGATTTCAGTTGGTAAGAGCTGATGGTAGGGTTCAAGTGTGGCGCAGACCCCACGAATCCATGGACCCAAGTTGTCAACAAGGAACTGTGCAAGCTGGTGGTGGCTCCATAATGGTGTGGGCTGTTTTTACATGGAATGGATTGGGTCCTCTGGTCCAACTGAACCGATCATTGACAGGAAAGGGTTATTTGAGACCACTTGCAGCCATTCATGAACCTCATGTACCCAAACAACGATGGAATTTTTATGGATGACAATGCGCCATGTTACCGGGCCACAACTGTTTGCGATTGTTTTGAAGAACATTCGGGACAATTCCAGGTTCCAGGGAATGATTTGGCCACCAATATCGCCTGACATGAATACCATCTAACATTTATGGGACATAATTGAGAAGACAGTTTGTGCACAAACTCCTGCACCGGCAACACTTTCGCAATTATGGACGTCTATAGAGGCAGCATGGCTCAATATTTCTGCCGGGGACTTCCAATGACTGGTTGAGTCCATGCCACATCGAGTTGCTGCACTTCGCCGGGCAAAAGGAGGTCTGACACGATATTAGGAGGTATCCCATGACTTTTGTCGCCTCAGTGTATATGTGATTAAATTTAACTATTATGTGTATCTTGACATGGAAATAACTTTACTCAAATGATATAAAAAATATATATTTAACAAGCATATAGGCACGTGTTTAACACTTCAAAAGAAAACTGATTATATGTGATATAAAAAACTAGCATATAAGCATGTGTTTATAACAATTCAAAAGAAAACTTAATATATTTGATAAGAATACTACTTTAACGTACAAAATGTTTTAAATATTTAGATAGTTTTATTTCTGTTTCATATGGTGCTAGGTATAACACAGCAAAATGGCTTGTAATTGAGTATTCAGAAAAGAAAAAAAAACAAGTACACTAAACTATTAAAAAACTTTTAATTGTAAAGTGTATTTGAAACAGAAGCTGAAAGTAAAGTAAATATACTCAAAGGATATTAACTATTAACCCAAGGGAAATCAAATTTAATTATTAAACAAAATTAGCATATAACAAGCTAGAAAAAAATTAAATTATTTGTTCAGGTAAAAAATTAATTTTCTGTGTACATGTTTCAAGCAAGTTTCATGTAATTTTTCTGTCTCTTGCATCGCACAACATAGTACAACCCCCCAACTTTTCAGTAGCAAGGTAGCGTGGTGAAATAAAATATCTCTGTCACCATTGATTCAGGTCACAATGCTACTGACCTGCAAGTTAAAAAACATCCACAGGCCTCAGAGCTGAAGGTAAGCATGGCTGGTCAATAGCAGCTCTCTACTGCCTGCATGACCATATTTGGTGAGCAAGAACGATAAATTTCTAGACTATGAATACTTGCGCCTCCCCCAGCCACACCCTGAAAGGACTGTATGAATAAATCCGCAACCCTTTTCTATAAAAGACCAAATCAAGGCTCAGAACGCTTATTCTGTCCACATTCGTCTCGTCTGATCGTCAGAGTACACCCGCTCCATCATTATTTCACTGTTAATTCAACGCATCACATTGAGATTGTCTGCTGGCCATAGTATTCGCTCAGAGTTACATCTCGGCCACGTAAGTTATAGTGTCAACATTATAGGTGAATGTTTATTACAGTCGTGAAATTTTGAAAATGTGTTTTTTTGGTCTTTAATCAAGTCATATTTATTACTGTGTAGTAAAACGGACTAGAATAATATTATATGTTCCGTTGCTTGCTAATGTTGAAACATCATAAGGAGTTTGCCTACCAATCTTAGAAAAAAAAAATGTGTTTGCAAATAGTTTGTGAACAGCGTTTAATTTATTACCATAGTTTTTAGGAGTTGTACAGCGTNCTTAAGGAGTTTGCCTACCAATCTTAGAAAAAAAAATGTGTTTGCAAATAGTTTGTGAACAGCGTTTAATTTATTACCATAGTTTTTAGGAGTTGTACAGCGTTACGTATATTACGGATCTTGCTACATGCTACCGGACTTAAAACTGAAAAAATAATGTTTTATCATGAGCTTCATTTGTTTTCTTAGCCTATTTATTGTCAGCAGGAAAAATACTGGCTCACATGTTGAAAAAAAAAAACACTGTTATTAGACAAAAAATTCATTCTAATGTTCAGTATAATGTTTAACAAATCCTTAATATTAGTAATTATCGTCACGCAACTTTGGGTTGTAACTGATTAAAAGTTATTGCTAGAGGTTGTATGTACACGTACACTCCCGATTTTTTATATAACTTTCAAGTTATGAGGAAACACAACTGGTTTTAAAAGTATTTGCATTTGTATAAGTAAATAATTTTGGTGTGTAAGTGAAAATATATATGAACTTTACAATAGTGAGATATACACAAAACTATACATAAATTCCTTTAAGTGTGTTAATTAATATTAATATACATTTTTTGGAGTATTTAAACTATTGTCTTTTAAAACCTTTGTGTAGTTCACTTTCGGAAGTGAATAAGAATTACAAATTGTGCCTTGCACAGTACAGTGTTGCGACCCACAAGGCGAGCTGGCTGAAAATACACATTCCTGCTAGCTTTCTCTTTAGGGCGCACTGTACTGTTGTAACACGGCTGAGCGGTCGAGTGTGTCACAGACTAGATATATATACAAAGATGAAATTACATTATGATCCCTTTGATGAGAGAGTACTTGTTCTGTGCTAGGTTCTGGGAGTGGCTCCTTGTTCGCTGTGCTGTCGGCAGACGAGTAAGTTACCAGGTGCTGATTGGCAAAACTACATTCCAGTATTTCTCTGGTCATAGTGACACAATTTTGCTGGCAAGTTCAGCTGTACTTCATGGTACAAGTGGCTATTTTAACTCTGCAATAATATGTAGTCTGTGTCACGGTCGCATGTGGTCTCATAAAACGGCGTACATGTGAATAGAAAACATGCTAATAATAATACTAAATATATACTAAAATGCACCAAAATGTGTGAATGATTTTATTTTATGTTAAGGTAGTTAAAAAGCAGTTTTCACATGCTGGTTCTTGTCTGTGGAGTGATGGATAATTTTATTAATGCTTTATTATAAAACATATTTATATATTTTTACACATACTTAAAAAACATTTAATATATGCCTAGGCATAGCAAAAACTTTATTCTGTCTCTGATAGTTCTAGACGGTAAAAGCATCTATGATATAACACGCTATTCAAAAGTAGACACGCACATACTATACTCAGTAATATTTAATAACATGTGACAGTTTTCTTTAAATAAATATATTTGTTGTTTGTTACTTATATAAAGAGAATAATATCCTAAAATTTATGCTGCTGTTACTCGCCTTTGCTTGCTTGGCTACACAGACATAACATAATAAAAACTCAAAATAGTATTTTTAACAATTTATTTTATTTTTTTAAACATGTTACTAACATTTTGTATTGACNATAATAAAAACTCAAAATAGTATTTTTAACAATTTATTTTATTTTTTTAAACATGTTACTAACATTTTGTATTGACTACACATGAATATCATCATAAATACTTTTAAAAGTGTATATTAATTTAATATTGTGAACTTGTTACTAAAAGTTTGTATTCAATCCTAGGGTTCATCAAAGTTGACACATCAGCCCCGCAATCAAATCATGTGTGTCTTGACGACCGGCTGGCTCTAACCACGCCAGAGTTATCAGCCTTTGCAGTGCATTCCATCTTTCTTTGAGATAAGTGTCATACTAGCACCAGAATTTTTAAGTGATCATAAATTTAGTTATGTATAATTTTTTTTTNTTTCTTTGAGATAAGTGTCATACTAGCACCAGAATTTTTAAGTGATCATAAATTTAGTTATGTATAATTTTTTTTTAACAAGAATACTTAAGCGACTGAAGGTAATTTCCGTTAATATTTATTATATTCAGAAATTAATTATNTTTTTTTTTTAACAAGAATACTTAAGCGACTGAAGGTAATTTCCGTTAATATTTATTATATTCAGAAATTAATTATTTATAGTTATGTCTGTCCAGGAGATATCCTTCAGCGATTACACGTACATTGCCTCCTTCTCCAAACAAAATTTGTGGAGTTGTCTGAAGGAGCTAGCAACATAGCCATTTGTTGTTAGCAGAGCGTATTGCACTTCTTTCTATGGTACATATACAGTGATTTAAATGTAATTTTTTATTACCTGCCACTATCTTGTCAGCAGTATTTACTTATACCTTCCCTTTTGCCTTTAAGATGTGTGTCAGTATTATTAACCATGTTTCGCACTTGTGTGTTGCACTTTGCTGATCTTGTCGCAGCATTACGGCCGGTAAAGTACCAGTTGTTTCTTTCATCTCTTCCCTTCCTTTGCCTAATGCTGTCTCTAAGGTAAGACCAACACCACTTTAGAGTTTTTTTCGTGTGGGTTTTGAAGCATGTCGTTTACTGACTATTTGAACGGTAAGCGACATGAGAGTCAATGTCCCCACAACCCCTATAAGGATGCACACCAGAGTGTGATAGGTGTGGTGTGCCAAATGTCTACAAGGATAGTATGTCCAGGCACTTTCGCAACTGCACAGGTATTGTTAGGTAGGTATCGAGCACCCATTGCAAATACTGCAACAAGACTTTCACACATTTAGGCACTGCATGGCAACACGAGACAATGTTCAAGCCAACCTTTCATGTGAGTTATGTAACTTGACATTTTTGAGAGCAGACTTTCTGAAGGCGCATGTAGCCAAGTGTAATGGGCCTGTCCCACCACCGGCGAAAAAAGCTCGTGTGGACCTTCTACAGTCTACCCTTCTACAGCCCACAGCAACAGTTCCAGTCAGGCATCAAACTGATCCTCGGAACTGTAAAGGAGGAGATAGATGATTGTGGGTTTGTCCAAGTAGAGACTGCTTTTAGGGGCACTGTGCGGAACTTTGTTGCAGAGAATACTACAGACCAGGCGAAAGACATATGCACATACTTAACTGAGATCAAGCAAAACATTATTGATAAACTAGCATGTGAAGTATAAAAATATGTGGCATTAAAATTTGATCTCTTTTTAAAGTGTGATTATTGATAGCCTGAACCACATGAAGAAGAGATGGATAATCGTGCATTCAAAACAAAAAAATGTACCTATCTATAATGGCCATGACATTGAGAATGCTGCGACAGCTAACTTGGAAAATATATGTTAGGAGGAAGAGGACTACTTGGGCTGCAGTTCTGGTTGGACATTGATAGCTGTACATCACATTCAGCTGTGAATTAATAAGCTGGATCCCCTTCACACCTCCAGTGATATCGATTTGCCTGTTCTCATCAGGGCCAGGAAAGCCATAATCAACCCTCAGAATGACCATCATTGTTTTTAGTGGGCTGTTCTGGCACAGTACATACAAGGAGTACACCCAGAACATGTGAACAACCAGTATCATAATATAGAAAATAAATTTAATTTGACAGGTATTGAGTATTCCCACATCACTGAACCAAATAAGCACTTTTATGAGAAACAATCCTGGAGTATCAATTCTTATTTAGCAAGAAACAATGAACAGAAGGTGGTGCGAGGAAAGCTGACAAAAGAAGAGGCAGAAGAACATTTTGACCTCTTACTCCTCACCAATAAAAATAACAGCCATTAAAAATTTATAAAATAATTTTCAAAATTGGTACGTTCCCAGGTGACCACTCATGAAACTGAACTGTTTACATGTAAACTATGTTTAGCATATTATGATGATCAGCTGCAAGTAACTGGCAAAACAGGGAAAGAGACAATAGCTGAACATAAAAATTACTGTAACCTACATGTTCCAGTAAAAGTAGAGATACCTCATCTGGAGCAAAATGGATGACGACCTGTGTTAGTTTAAAAATTACCAAAACTCAGACAAGCTACCCATCGCCATATTCGCTGATTTTGAAGGAATGTTAAAGCCTACAAACACGAAGCATACAGTTATTGTTTATATGTACATGTGGATAGTGATGTGATTCCAGCTGTGAAAACAAGTCTTACTGTGGGATCACAGATGTACAGTGGCGAAGATGCCAGGAAGAAATTTATTGAAGCAATAATTTACATCAGTAATAAAGTAAAGATAATATATGAGGTAAGTGAACCCATGAAACCTCTAGACAACCTTCAACTCTTGCATCATTTGTCTGCTGACAACTGCCACTACTGCTGCAAGAGATTTACAGAGAAAAATATAAGAGTTCGTGATGATGACCACTTCACAGAAAACTACATTGGACCTGCCTGTAATGAATGTAACATGCTTTGCCATCGTCCAAAAAAGTTGCCAGTTCTATTTCATAATCTTTGCTATGACAAACATTTTATTGTAAAACAGTTAGGGTACGATGAAAAAGAAATACTTATCCCACACAAAGAAGAAAAATTAATCACATTTTCCAAATTGTTAGGGGACAGATTTTCAGTACAGTTTATAGATATATTTTGTTTTATGACTGCAAATCTTGCCACCCTCTCTGAAAACCTGCTTGCCAATAAGTTTTATTGTACATATAAATTTGCATCTAATGTAATCTAATGAAAATAAAAATACAAATCCTATAGCTCACATACAAAATGGGCTAAAGGTTAATTTAGGTCCATTTATTGTAGCCAATCTTCTGAATACTTTAATACCTGTGGGTACTGCAATAATTATTGTTGCTGAAGTAAAGTAAGCTCATGTAACAACATTGATTCCTACTGTAAATATATTGTGAGCTCATACTACAAACCNGTTGCTGAAGTAAAGTAAGCTCATGTAACAACATTGATTCCTACTGTAAATATATTGTGAGCTCATACTACAAACCATAATAATCCAATTGCTGCTATAGCAAAAATCATTCCTAAATTTCCATATACGCCTATTACTTTTTTCCTCTTTCCTGGGAGATATGTGAAATTATACCAAATCAAGGGAGGATTAGAACATATACTTCTGTCACTGTGTTATGAACACNGTGAAATTATACCAAATCAAGGGAGGATTAGAACATATACTTCTGTCACTGTGTTATGAACAAGTGATCACCACCAATAATGAACAAAACATTTATTTCGATATCTGTAAGGCATTTTCTAGTTTACATTTTGGACCTTTCAAAAAGAAGCACCCGCTGCATTATCTTTCATTTTTACTTTTGTTATTATTTCCATACACATGCTTCCTGTGCTACACACCTGACAATACAACTTATATCAGTAAGAACTGAATTTTACTGTAATTGATTAAATGTTTCACGTGTTCAGCCAATAACAATTGCTAAAAAAAATAGTGTGATTTATCTGACTAAACAAAAGACGAACAGCAAGTGTAAGAACAATATGCTTATATATCTAAAATAAATATATAAAACTTTTTTGTATGAATATCAAAATTTTCACGTTCTAGAAGAAAATAACAATTGAAGCATTNCAAATAAATATATAAAACTTTTTTGTATGAATATCAAAATTTTCACGTTCTAGAAGAAAATAACAATTGAAGCATTACATTCCACTAAAGTGAAACTCTCTGTTGTAAATATTCCTCTGTATATAATGATACAACGTAACAAATCATGATACTTTTGATTTTTTCGTAGGCTGTCTTGCATTGCAGCATAATAGTAGGACTAAAACTTGACAATAAAATTTACCTAAATTACAAACTTAATTATTATAGTGAAATTAAAAAAGAACTGTGACTGCTCTCCAAAGAAATATAGGGCTATATGACCTATTTTCTTTGATGGAAAAATTTTGTAAACGTATTCTGTCAAACATTCTTCATCCAAGTTTATTGTCAGTTATATTTCAAGGCAAAATTTGATAGTGACAGGGAATTTACACATCTTTATATCTGAAAGTATAGCTCAAATTTTTACTTTTTTCTTAGTTGTTGTCATTCTGAACATAAGTATCTTCACGCAAACCAATTTTGTAAAAAATCTGGGCAAATATTTAGAAAAGCCTAGGGTTACTACAAACTGAGTGGATGCAAATTTTCATTAAAAAAATCTAATATTTGCCACACTGTTCTTTGAAAATTATGGGCAGCTATTGCTAAAATAAAATAAATACACTGAGCCAGAATGCTGTATTTTATTATGAGTAATATAAATATTAAATTCAAATTTTTTATTTCATTTATTGTAAGCATTACTTAAACCAAAAATAGCAAATTATAAAACCCTCAATTTTTTCTTTGGTATTATGTGGACATTTTGGCTATTAGTTCCATAACCTTATTCACTTCTAAAAGGGAAAAATTGTGCGAGATTATTTTATGAAGACCAATTTCTTTTCATCATTATAAATTGTGTGTATAGATGGGTAAAAAACCTAAAATCAGTGAAAGTAAACCTTCCATCTCCCGCTCTCGCAAAATGAAGTTACCGAGGCATCTGATTGCACATGTGTTCCATCAGGTATCATTTATAGGTAAATCTGTTTAATGATAATGTAGTGCAGAAATAAGACATTGAGAAAACAATGTGTAAAAATCCATGTAATGAATATTGCGTATTATTGCATTCTCCTTCTCCATAATAGCAATTGACATCCAGATTCCAGTTTTACTGATAATGGCAGGTACCACCACTACGCAACTAAAAAATGTGTTGACTAGCTGAAGTGCCACTTTCCTTTGAAACAACATGTAGTTAACTATGTAGTCTCAGTTAACCAGCGACATACTGGACTGCTCAGATATGATGATTCATACACACCATTAGCAAAAAACTTGAGTAAACTTTCTCCATGCTTTCAGCCAATTACTGAATATCAGTATTAATGCTAGCAGTATTTGTATCAATATATCGGCTGCTTTTGTAAATGTTTTTCTTTGCAAATTCACAAGCGTGAGAGTGAGTGTGAGAGTGAGAGAGTGAGAGTGTGAGAGTGAGTGAGTGAAGAGATTTGGACAGCTCATAACATTGAAATCTTGAGAGCCGATGAGGATGAAGCAAGGTGAATATGGAGCAGCGCCCAAATGCAAGGGCGAGGGAAATAGGAGATCCTGAGAAAGTATGCCAATCAGCAGCATCGTCCAGCACGATTACCAAATGTGAAAATCCAGGGGCGACCACTTATTGGATCAAGAATACGAAAATATTCAATATATTCTTGGTTTTCGGGTTGTAGTCTTACCATGCAGTTGCTTCGTATAATGTTTTGGTAATGTCTACACTAACAATTATCAGGAAATGTGTACTTAAAAAGATTAAATTATTACTGATTAAATATTATGAATGTCCAGACTCGTGAAACTTTAACATAGTATTTTATATAAAGTAAATATAATTGAATAATGGACCTTCGTTGACCGTTATGTTTCAATCACGTATGTTTATTGGCACCACACTGCAGTACCAGATGAGAGTTTTGATGAGAAATTTTATGCATGCCCATACCTATAAACAATAACATAAAACATGAATAGTACAAAACTGTGATACAGCTGAAAATATCTTGCAAATGTGGATTTCTGTAGCTTACGTAAGCTTGGGCTTGCTTCGGGTACACCAAAGGAAAATTTAAATATTTTTCACATAGAAATTAACTCTGTTATCTCTTTTCTAAATTAATCTTTATACTGATTGTGAAACAAGAACGTACAGAAATAATGTAGTTGCAGTCATTCATAAGGTAATGATAGTATGAACTTCGGTTGACACTCAATAGCTTAAGGTCTGAAGCACCGATGAGAGTGAACTAAGGTGAATGCCAAGCAGCGGCGTGTTACCAGTTGTGGTCAGGCCCTTAGCTGAGCGGCCTGCCTGATCACAGTCTTCACTGATTTATCCAGAACTTGGGCCGTGATTGCTTAAATAAGTTATGAAATCGCAAACCACAGGAACCCCCTCCACCGGCCAGTACACGGGAACAACGCAGCCGATATAGGACAGTGTAGTCCGTGGGCGGTGTCTTTTGTCGTCGGGCCATTGGAACAAGAAGACCAATGAAGATGGGTGTGTCCGGCCGCCGACTTGCACCATCTTAATCGGCCTCCGAAATCATGAACAAGGTGGGGACTCTCCAATTAGACTTTACTCAGTACATGGCAGGTTAAATCTTTATATAATAATGTAATTTAATATTTCAGTATATTTGTATAGTACCCCTGTTCATATTCAATCATATATATATATATATATNTAATAATGTAATTTAATATTTCAGTATATTTGTATAGTACCCCTGTTCATATTCAATCATATATATATATATATATTGAAATAATATTGTACAACCATTATGTGAAATAAACCTCTTTTATATAGTGTTCATTNATATATATATATATATTGAAATAATATTGTACAACCATTATGTGAAATAAACCTCTTTTATATAGTGTTCATTACATAACTCTTATCAATAACTTGTTACGCCCCTATATCCCCGCTAAGGATAAATATCAACAAAATATTAAAATCATAACACACAGAATATAATGATGGGAGAAGCGGGGATTTCCCAGAGATAGCCCACAGGCCAACTGTAAAGTCCGCCACATTTTNATATATATATATATATTGAAATAATATTGTACAACCATTATGTGAAATAAACCTCTTTTATATAGTGTTCATTACAAAACTCTTATCAATAACTTGTTACGCCCCTATATCCCCGCTAAGGATAAATATCAACAAAATATTAAAATCATAACACGCAGAATATAATGATGGGAGAAGCGGGGATTTCCCAGAGATAGCCCACAGGCCAACTGTAAAGTCCGCCACATTTTCCACATATAAACTATATGGAACTGGACCTGCCGGTAATCAAACCCGGGTCACTTTGGTGTAGTACGAATGGTCTGATAACTAAACAATCTTATCACATAGTCATTTATATGGTGACACATTACATTTATAATTTTAAGATTACTAAATATTTCTGTTAGACAGGAGATTAGGAGATTTGATAAATTTATGCATGTCTATATCACACAAACACGAGCATAATACAGAACAATGCCTTAGTTGTAAATATTTTGTTTGCAGCATATTTTGTATGCTTACTTATGTGTAATGTGAAATTCAATGCCAAAATAATAATTGAATTATTTTCACACAAGTTTTAGAGTTTCAAACTTTGTGAAAAGCAAACACTAATGTCCACCACTTTGACTGTGAAACAGCTATTCTCTGAAATAAATGATGTTGCAGTTGTGTATAGAGCAGCCTATCGTTTTTTCAGGAATAAAATGTCAACTTATACTGGTTTTGTAACAATAAGAATGCAGTGTATAAAATTGCTACAGTAAAAAAAAAATTACGGATTTAGCATGTTATGAACTGCATACTGTATGAGTATATGCGATTACCTGTTACAGCACATCACACTTCAGACTGGAGCCACTACCCATAGTGTATTTATTTGTATTGTGGATGATTCATGCCTGGAGCAGATGACAGTAAAAACAAAACAGAGTAGATAAAATCTACATTTTTTTACTTTGATCAGCGTAATGAATATCAAATAGACATTGAATCTAACTTGAAACTCAAATGTTTAAAAATTGTACGTAAAGAGCTACCATCACAAAACTGATTAGCCTACTGTGAATGTCCAAATGATCACGAAAATATTCAGATATCTACAAGGGTGACAAAAAATAGGACTTGAATACTCTGCAGATGACAACAATCCAGTACAGGGGTGGGTCGGTGGGGTAAGGGCCTCTGTTGGAAATATATGAGTTTTTTTATAAGTGGGAAATAATGATAGAAAANTGAGGGTACTAAACACCCTGGAAAAATTTTCAAGTTCAAAACTTTACAGTGGATTTTAAGATTATACAGGCCTTCTAAAAATAAAGTTTTAAATTTAAAAATATTCAACATTTCTCACTCATCATATTCGTTTCTATCTTTGCATCTCTCTTATCACATGGATCAATTTCACTTGTGCTGACTCTTACCTTTTTGCTCTTAATTATCACTTTTTTCATGCATGTCTAAGGGGCCTTTGGCTGTGAGGGCCTTGGTGGGGATTCCAACCTCCCAACCCTGGCATGTCTGTCCCCGATTCAGTGACCAATGCCTATAGCAATGCGAACTACACCTGCGACATCTTAGAGGAGTACCTCCGGATACATCATCATGTATGCAGAAAGTCTAATTGCCTTGTCAACAAAATGTTTATCTATTTCATTGCTCATTACAGCAGAAAGTGAGTTCATCACCACCAGTAAGTGTGTGAAAGAAATAATTCTACAGTTCTATATGAACAGCCAACACATAATGCCATGTCAGTGAATCTAAGCAATAATTCAACATGATAAAAAATATTGTTTGAAATGTCCAGACATTAAATTTTAAGCTCAAATATGAAAAAGTAAATGAAGAAAACTTTCATCTAAGGTACTGTTCTACTGAATGCCAGTTGGCTGATGTATTTACCAAAGCTGTGAGCTATCCATAGAAACTAGGTAAAAAAAAAAAAAAAAAAGGATCAAGTTCACAATCAATGACATGTTGGAGTAAGTTCTTAAAGTTAACTGGCAGAGTATAGTGCAAATAAATTTAAAATAATGAATAAATATTTTTTTTCAAATAACATGGTTGAAAGACTTACTGTGAGACAACATAGCAGTCATGACGACAAGTGTATAAAATTGTTTCGCATTCCTTTTGTATACAAGTAAAACCAAATATAGTCTCGTGTAGCAAGTTTGCTTTCTTCTCCCACTGGGTTTTAAATTTTAGACACGCACACATTTAGTGTGTCACCTCAGTGACTAACTTAAATTTAAATATTTATTTACTACGGGAAATCAGAAATTATGCAAGTCAAATTTTTTTTACGGTTGCCTGAAAGCCACAAAGTTGGTTTACTTTTGTTGTGTGCATACTTTACTTCCTTGCACGGAACCCCAAATTATATTCACAGTTAATTCACACTTTTCTGAAGCCCTCTTTCAAATTCTACTTCCAGGTACCCATAGTGTATTCTCCAGTTACATGTAAACAAAAACAATACTATGTGATATCTAATATTTCAACTGCAAAATGCTTTGTTAACATTCTTCAACTGTAATAACAATACTGACATATTTCAAAGAGCGTAACATAATAAATGTTAAAAATTTTTTGACAGTATTTAGGTTGGTCTTAAAACTTTTAATGGTGTCTGTATTGATAATGGTTTGATCAGTGTTAATTCACAATATTACGCATTACACAAATTTTACAGTGACTGTTCAACTGGGTATTTGAGAAGGAACCATAGACATTATGTTACTTTGCTGAAAGGACTGTCTTAAATATAATACATATTAAAACAAACAAACATCCAGTATTATGAAAAATGAGGAAATTGGAACACACAACTCATGTTGCTTATTTTATTACATAACTTTAGAGGTGACAAACAAGATGGTGGTTAACGTCACCAACCTCGTGGCAATTGTATACGCACAAATATAGTGTGACTTGCATTTTTGAGAAATTTATNGGTGGTTAACGTCACCAACCTCGTGGCAATTGTATACGCACAAATATAGTGTGACTTGCATTTTTGAGAAATTTATTTGGGCTTTGGCAAATATTCATTTTACTAAAATGTCTAAGCACGTTACATAAATGTATTTCAAACACCTAGAGGAAAGTTACAGAGTTGTGATATATAAATATATGTGCAATTTAAATAATTACCAGGAAAAATGTTGTTCATGGGTAGATAAAAACTTTGTACGCCCAAAACTCGCCTTCACACATGTAACCAATGCAAAAATTCTGGAATGGCAATTTCATTAGAACTTCACTTCGACCAACAGAAACAACACATGTTGAAAACAGTCCCGCCATCACATCTGAATATAAACTTAATACATATTTTAACATTAAAATCACATTTCAATTATGGATCACAAATTCAGACAAAGTTATTTATCATGTAACCTTGCTGCAAGTGCTGAACATAAATGCTGAGGAAAAAGCAAGTTCACAAAAAAATTACATGCTCCACCCAGTTTTTCCTTCATAGAAATAACATGGGAAGAGACTAGAGACTACGTACCATANGAAAAAAATTACATGCTCCACCCAGTTTTTCCTTCATAGAAATAACATGGGAAGAGACTAGAGACTACGTACCATATTTTTTGCTGATCAGACAGCAAAAAGATAAATATTTTTAGGATGCAACAATGAAATATGTTTCTATCATTGCTCTTTAAAAATGTAAATATTTAAATAGAACATGTTTACTTTACAAATAGCATTACAGAAATTAATTTAATAACATTTAATATGTAAACTATTCCTAACTAGTCTCTGCCAATGCAAAACTGTTCTTACTGTTTTTATGTCATACAGATTACGAGCAAACATAATTTAAAGACAATACACAAATCAAAGTTTAATTTAATCAAAATTGTAATACTTTAATGTTAATAACAATATTAAATGTTTGTTGTATATGATTTGTGCAAAACGCAGGTAGACATATTAAACTTGGGGTGATTTTTCAAAGGTTTGTTTCCAAAAGTGTGAAGTAACTGTGAATGGAGTAACTGCTCAACTTCTCAAGTGCGAGAGTATAATTAATATAATATGAGACCACAGGCCTTGCACGCTCATGAGCACCTTTAATCCGTTTTTGGCCAATTACTAAAATGGAAAATCAGAGACCATAGGCTTCAATATCCTGCGACTGCCCTCTACCTGTCAGTGATTCACAAGATGCAAGTAACTTAAAACACAACTGACTACCTCGTTTACAGCTCCCAGATGTGGGAAAACTAGCCAACTCATTCACAAACAATAGTGAACATTCCTGTTTGGTTCTGAGTGTCCAGTTTACTGCATTTCAAATTTAAATATGTTTACATAAATAGAATTTTGTA
Source organism: Clitarchus hookeri (assembly GCA_002778355.1). NCBI lineage: Eukaryota > Metazoa > Arthropoda > Insecta > Phasmatodea > Phasmatidae > Clitarchus > Clitarchus hookeri. Next base: position 54,174 of record NQII01001958.1, on the reverse strand, counting down.
CATATGTATTAAACAGTTCCATAATAACAACACTTTTCATATTAGTATACTACATCTCTGTAGAGGTTGTCTGTCCCATATTCTAAGTTTGTGAGGGGCCGCAGTGGCTGCTCGCCTCCCACTAAGGCAAACCGGGTTCATTCGCTTGATGGGTCACCGGATTTTTGCAAGTGGGAATCATGCAGGACAATGCCGTTGGTTGGCGGGTCTTCTCAGGGATCTCCCATTTCCGCCGCCCTTTCATTCCGGCACCGCTCCATACTCACCTCAATCACCCTCATCAGCTCTCAAGACCTTGCTGTTAAGAGCCATCCAAATCTCTTCACTTCATTTTCTTGTGGGAAACTGAGAAAACTGACACTGTTTCCCTATCCTAAGAAAGCCACAAAAGATGACCCTTCACAAAAACGAAAGGGTTGGCTTCATTGCCTCTTGCTTTTCCCATCCCCTCTGATATTAAATATTAAAAACTAAAATGACAAACATTTCATTATTTCTAATGTATACACATTATACTAATCAAAACAAATATGTGTAAATTCAGCTGTGACTCAAAACTGCCTGTTACAGTGTGTTATAAAACTTGTACAATGCCATTTTCTTCTATTATTCCAAACTTTTTTTTTCATGATCTAGTAGTGTATTACTTCAAAAAAAATGTTCTGATGCAGAATAAAAGTTTGAAAGTATCATAATGCAAAAAAGGCCACAGTCATGATTATGAAGCAGTTTATGACATGGTTTGTGAACAAATGAGCATCTATGTGACATTAGCTACACTGTTTGTCTAGCACATTCACAGTAATCAAATTGCCAGCAAGCACATCTGGCAGTGGACAAGCTTGTTTCTTCCATGGTTTGAATATGTTAATTTATTTTATTTACTAATGAAGTGATTTCTTTGAATTACTACTCGAGACTGTTTAAAATAAAACATTTTTTTATGCTACACACATTTATTTGCTTATTGTTGTAGGTTAGTTTAGTTACAATTTTAACTTTAAGGATTCACCTAATATATTTGATAAGTTTACATAGTCCTCTGGTTATGAAACTAAAACACTGATTTTAAATAATGAAGAAAATGATTTTAAAGCATTCATGAATTACCATGTTGCTTTTACAATTATAGGTTACTCAGAGTGGCTAAAAGTAAACTTACAACACCAATTTCCTTGCCATTTCTGACTTTCCCGGTATTCTGCTCTTTCCTGAACAACATACATGGTAAAAGTTAGAAATATTTTTATTTTATTTCCTAAAAAATTACAAATTTATTTTATGTGTAGCACTAACATACAACTTCATTTTCCTTTAACCACTGTTTTTTAATGGAACAAGTATTTATAAAATTCATACATTAAAAAAATTTATATACAAAGTTGGCAGGTAGAATATTTGATTTCTCAGGGGCAGAAACAAAGTTGCAATTAAAAGACAAGACAAATGTCCACTACAAACATTCAGATTAATATTTTATTTGCAGAATTTCCATTATGTCAACGTACGCTATATATTTTTTTTTTATTGCCGCCACATAGATGTAAAGTACAGAAGGAAGAGCTTCTTATACATATGGACAACAAGAAAAAATGTCAGTATGGAAATTTGTATGATAATTGATACATTATTGAAAGGAACAAAATTATCCCCAAGCTTTCAAATCTTCCAATAGAAGTCCAACAAACCAAAATAATGCACAGTACTATTCAAGAGATAGCATGCAGCAGAAGCATTAGAATCAAATATAAAAGTTTAGTCTCTTTTTAAATACTATATTTCTAAGTATTCTATTTAAATTCTGTGACCTCACATAAATTTCCCCAGATTTNTTAGTCTCTTTTTAAATACTATATTTCTAAGTATTCTATTTAAATTCTGTGACCTCACATAAATTTCCCCAGATTTGTCCAGAAATGTAAAATTCCCATACTGTTCTAGGTTTTCCAAGGTTTTTCTGGTCCTAGCCACATTTTTTACAGTTTCTTTTTAACTTTTGAGTTTAGCAAATAGCTCATTCTACACAATTCTGCTATGTGGATGATATAAGATTTTTTTTTACATATATACAGGATGGTCCACCTAACATGGACACCCCCAAAATTTCCAGAACGGTTGCAGATCACAAAATGTAGTTTTCGCTAAATTAAATTACATACAGGGGCAAATAATTTGTCGCAAAGCGACTATACTCCTTTCACGGTTACTTCCAATTTTTCTGAAGCCCTGCCAAAGATCTACTTCCAGGATATTCCTCCACCTTATATAAACAAAGCTTAGAAAATTACACCAGAGGGTCAACACACTGCATTCTTGCACACTCAGTGTAATTATATTTTGCATAAGAACTATTTCTTACTAGGCATTACCAACACACCTGTTTTGTCACTGTATCTATTCCAGCATTTCCCAGATGGTGGGTCGCGACCCGGTACCGGGCCACGAAAACAAAATGATGGGTCGCGTCCCTTTACCGCTTTATGTATTGTTGTTAATGTGGGGAAAAAATGTAACCATTTGTTTCACCCGTCAGCGCCCACACTCGCCCCACTCCGCCTGCTCGTTTGTTCGTTCATTCAGTCAGTTTGAGCTTAGTATCAAGACAAAGAGTGTGTATTTTTTGTGTATACTGATTATTTTTCATTTGACGATGGACAAGTGGGTAATAAAACAAAGTACAGGTTTTGAGGTGGCACAAACAGACAGTCAAGTAATGTCCAGCCGGAGTCAGGTACGAGTGGTACTAACAAACGATTGCACGATGCGCAGTCTTCTACTCTCACAAAAAAGAAGGAGTTATGGACTCGACAATATTCTGAAGATAATTGACGATTTGGATACATCAAGGGTGCTGACGACAAACCATTATGCGTTATTTGTTATGCTGCACTTTCAAACGAGTCTATGAAACTTTCAAAGTTGAAGAGGCACTTGGAAATTAAACACCCGGAATACAGTGAGAAACCAATAGATTTCTTCATTAATAAAAAGGGAGAATTAATTGTTACCAAAAGAACTATGTCTTCAAATTTTTCTGAGGGTGTTCAATCTGAAAACCTTGTAATGGCATCTTATGAAATCTCAAAATTAATTATTGCTAAAACCGGTTATTCTCACACAATTTCAGAGAAATTAATAGTTCCAGCAATGATAATAGTAGCATCTCGGATATGTGATAAAAAAAAGGAGAACCAAGTAAATTTGCTGGCTCTATCAAATAACACAGTGAAGCGTAGGATAGTGGAGATGGCAGATAACATTGAGGAAACTGTTGTGGGTCACTTAAAAGAGTAATTATTTTTCCTTGCAAGTTGATGAAAGTACAGACATATCGGATAATGCTAATCTAATGTGTTTTGTAAGATACGATTTTGACAATACAAATCACGAAGAATTTCTCTTTTGTAAACCTCTGACAACAAGAACAACAGCTAATGAAATATTTAATTTGATTGATAGTTGCATGAAGGACAATGGTATTGAATGGAAGAAATGTGTGGGACTAAGTAGCGATGGAGCACGCGCAATGGCAGGCATTCGTAATGGACTTTCTCCGAGGATCAAAGCTGTAGCACCAGACTGTGTATGGGTGCATTGCATCTACAGAGAGGTATTGGCCATCAAAAGAATGCCATTGCTTTTAACTGCAACTATGCAAGAGATTGTGAGATTTATAAATTTTATAAAATCTCGTCCACTGAACTCAAAAATATTCTTTGCTTTATGCAAAGAAATGGGAAGTGAACATGAACATCATCTTTTACACTGCGAAGTGCGGTGGCTATCAAGAGGGAATGTTTTAAGAAGACTCATTGAACTGAGGGAAGAAGTTTTAATGTTCTCAGAACAACATCCCCCAACGGCTAGAGATGTAATATTTCATTTCAAAGACAGTTTCCATGATGTCAATTGGTTAATCAAGGTAGCTTATCTTTGTGATATTTTTGATTTCTTGAACAATTTGAATCAGACATTACAAGGCAGCAATGTAACTGTATTTAAAGTGCAAGAGAAGGTGGAAGCTGCAACAAAAAAAATCAATTTGTGGTTGAGTCGCGCGGAAGCAGGAAATTACAAAGCAAACAGAACTACAAAAAAATCATAGAATGAGTTTATTGCCGGGTGAGATTTCAGCTACTATCAAACAACATCTGCTAGCGCTGAAGACAAATCTTAAGAAATATTTTCCCCCCATCCACGGAAAAAAAGCATGGATAAGGAATCCATTTACAGTCAATGTAGAATCAGAGACTGACCTTCCAGATTCAGATATTAAGTCTATAGTTGAACTGTCATATGACACGGCACTCAAAGACACATTTGGCAACATACCACTGATGGATTTTTGGCTGTCTTGCCTTCAGGAGTACCCAGTTTTAGCAGAAAAAGTGATAAAGTTTCTAATGCATTTTGCTACGACATATAAGTGTGAAGAAGGGTTTTCAACACTGGTTTTCCTAAAAAATAAATATAGGAACCGATTGGAAGTCGAACCGGATCTAAGGATAAAGTTAACATCTTTTCCTCCAAATGTAAAGTTTTTAGTTAACAAGAAACAACTGCACACTTCTCATTAATAAACTGTTTGGATTTAATTTGATTACCATTTTTGTAAGACATTTGTTAACGCTTCTTTGTTAAAATACTAAACTGTAATAGACATATAAACATGTTTTATTGTGCTCATACACCAGAATCCACAAAAAAGGTTTTTAGTGGGTCGTGAAGGAAGAGCTTAAAAATAACCGGGTCATGGAAAAAAGTTTGGGAAATGCTGCTCTATTCATATTGGTTATAAATTAAAAAACTATAATTTATAAATCAATTATAAGTAAAATTTAAATTTACCCAAAAATTTGTTACTTTTATTTCAACAAAAGTACAAAACGCTTGAGATAGGAGATATTTACAGAACAACCAAACACGTCATACATGGGGTGTTTTTTCAAATGTTAAATTCAAAAAGTGTGAAGAAACCGCTAATAGACTATATTCGTAGCACTTGTATGAACAGAAATAATTAAACCACATATAATTTTTCCCCTGGAAACATTGATTTATTTCAACGGCATCTGAAAATATGTGCATATGTTCATATCCATAAAAAAAAAGAAAATTCCACATTAATTGAAAATTATAAGCCTATCTCACTTCTAAGTTCCTTCTCTAAAATATTTGAATCCATAATAAATAATACACATAATTAATTACCTTACTAAGTATAATCTACTCTCTCTGCATCTCAACAGGGTTTCATGAAGGGGAAGAATACTGAGTCAGCTATTGGTGACTTTGTTGAACTTGTTACAGAATGCAAAGACAGATCTGAGGATGCACTCCGAGTATTCCTAGATTTGTCTAAAGCGTTCGACACTGTTGATCACAAGCTACTCATTGATAAATTGTATAACTTAGGGATTAAAGGAATTGGTAATAAATTATTGAATTCTTATTTAACAAATAGAAGACAGGTAGTTAAAGTCAATAAAAAAAACAGACATAATGTTATTGAGTCTTTCTACTCTCAACCTAAAAGTGTAAATGTGGGTGTCCCACAAGGAAGTGTTCTAGGACTTATTTTTTTATTATATGTAAATGATTTAAGTTTCCAATTTACAAATGTGGCTGTCATTTCATTTGCTGATGATAAAAATGTTCTGATTCACTAAATTAGATGACTTAGCTACTACTACCTTTTGTACATTAAATTCTTGGTTTACTTCCAACAAGCTGTTACTTAACTTTGATAAAACTAACTACATATTATTTTCTTCTAAATTAAAAGCAAAAAAGCCAGACGTTCTATTAGGCAACACTAAACTTAAGTCTGTTGAGCACACTCGTTTCCTTGGAATTGAAATTGACGACTCTCTATCTTGGAACCAACAGACTCATCTGCTTAAGAAATTAAATAATACTTGTTATATGTTTAAAGTGTTTTTGCATAGAACCACTAAAGAGTGTATGTGGTCTGTCTATTTTGGATATATTTATTCTCATATCAGATACGGGATAAAACATTGGGGGCAAAGTAAATCACATCTTTAGTTTTTACTGTTCACAAGAAAATAATTAGAATAATATTCCAAATGCAGCATTCAGACAGCTGCCGGGATATTTTGAAATGTGCTGGTATTCTTACTGTGCCATGTATATATTTATATAAAGTATTACTTTTTATTTTTATAAACAAACATAAATATTGTAGGAATAAAGATGCTCGTGAACATTATACCTGAATAAATGAAAATTTTATCTACAGAGGGTCAATAAAATAAAAACGCTGGAGTCAGATTATTTAATAAATTATTATCAACTTTAAACGATATTAAGCAGTACCCTACATTTAAACTTAGACTGTTAAGATTCCTCATAGGCAAGTCTTTTTACAACATTCAAGATTTTGTACTATTATGATTTCTGTCTATTGTCCTTGTATTTTAATGATTTATTTGTAACATGCTGCATGTCTGTTTGCTTCTGATTAACACTATTATTCTTTAACTATATTTTTAGATGTTCTGTATTTTACTGATTTAAAAAAATTTATTTTGTACTATTTGATAAGTTCTATAGCATTCATTTGCAGTAATTATGAAGAATAGCGGCTCTTTAGAAGGAGACGTAGTAGACCCACAAAAGTAATATAAATGGCTTTTGCACACCTTACCTGTTTCATATTTAGGACGGCGTAATGATAAAATAAGCAGAACGTCGAAAATAAAATAGATAATATATGAGGAGTTCGGCCGCCATGATGATTAGTCCTGTAATGCTGCAGTAACGTAAACAAATGTGAATTGGCCTTTACCTTATTGGCTGTGGATGTGTAGACGTTACCATTAGTCGTAGTTTAGATGCAAGACAGTGCATTTTGTGGCTAGTGGTGTGTGTTGATGCGTGCGTGAGTTATGACATCCAAATCAGACAGTGCGAAGGCTTGTGATTTAAGAATTGAGGATGCAAGTACGAGTGCTTCTGTGCGTGACAGTCCTCTATGTGGCGGGTGTTACTTGGACATTTTAGTAGATCATGGTGTTTTGTCAAGTGAGGTAAGGTGCAAGTCATGCACGACGGTAGTTGAATTGGCCGAGGACAGTGAAAAGTGTACCCGCCGCCTACCTCTGAGAGTTAATTCATTAACTTCCAGTATGGTTTACTGTTACTTAAAAACCCTAAAATCCTAGATTAGAATAAAATTGTAGGTTAGATTAAAACCCTACAATCCTAGGTTAGATTAAAACACTATAATCCTAGGTTAGATTAAGACCCTACAATCCTAGGTTGGATTAAAAATGTAAAATAGTGATTCACTCATCGTGGGGTTAGGTTAAGTTAGGTTAGGTGGGAAAATATTACGAAATTGGGTGGACAAATGTTAAATGGAGGCATTTTTGTATTTTTTGTGGGTGTATTTTTAGTGATTTTACCCCACAATTTCCCTTATCTTCATAGTCCTTCCCACTATCGTTTTTGTGGTTTGTAATCATAATATGCAAATGCCCCTAATAAATTCCTGATTTGTGTAATTAGTAAGCGAATTATACCACTTTGAGATTTTTTTTGTTATTTTCAGAAAAGTAGCTATTCTTTCAGATTACCCTGAAAAAATGCCTTATATACTAGGTGTACCAGTAATTGGTGTTTGAATGAAAGGAATTTATTAGTCTTATCAATTCTTTGCAAGGAAAGTACCACATAACTATTTTTCACAATATTACAAGGCAATCCAATAACTTATGATGGCAATTTATTATACTTAAGACCTAGTACAAATACAAAATTAAATATTAAGTTATTGAATGAAATGGCATATCAACCAATTGTGTAACTATTTTTTAAAATATTATCAGGCATTCCAGAAATATTTTATGGCAATTCATTATACTTCAGACCTAGTACGAACATCATAACTATTTTCAGATTTACTAAACCTGCAATAAGGAATGTCATAAGCCTGCTAGGCCTACCCCTTCTATTATGATTGTGCATGTTACATCTTGATTGTAGACATGTCTCAGTTACTCATTTCTAATATAACATTTAACAATTTTAATAGTGTTAGGTTCATACGGCGAACCTCCAGTTCTCTCTTATCTTATGTCCTGCATTTCACATCCTGGAACCATCATGGTTCAGTAAAACTGGCTAAGGAAACAAAGAGTTTACAACCATCCAAAATGCAGGAAGAAATTATACTTGCCTAGATAACTCCTTACATAATTAGGTATATATACACATCTTAATCTAATATTGAAATTACTTAATTACAGATTAGTTTACATGTTCCTATTTGGTTAAAACACTACATAAAAAAAATTATGGCTTCCAATGTCCAAGTTGCCTATATAGAATGTGATTTTCAGTTGCTTTTTGTGACGTTACATATGTTTTGCTAACCAATAGGTTACATGGAAAACAGTAATTTTTAAGTGTTCCTCGATTTTCCCTCAAAACTTATAGCCTATTTTAGTTTTTGTAACTCATTCTAAGCTATTCTGTTCTGTAGAGCGCTGTGCATTTTTTTAAAAGCATTTTTGTAAAGGCATTTTCTTTTTAACAACAAATTAATTTTTGTTTATTTACATACCAATATCAAGTTAATTTTTATGATGTACCTAATCCAAATACAAAATCACAACTTCAAGGAATGATTAAGCATTTTAAAAAAAACCATAACTAAAACTTAAATTTTCAATTCCCTCCCCCTTGAGAACCCCATATATGCCGTTAAGCTATAANAGGGAATGATTAAGCATTTAAAAAAAAACCATAACTAAAACTTAAATTTTCAATTCCCTCCCCCTTGAGAACCCCATATATGCCGTTAAGCTATAAAATTACTCTCCCCTCGCCGTCTAACACACCACATGGGTTAAACACTATTTCTACCAAAAATCATAAACACAAAATATTGTATGAATTCCTTGGCAAAGCATCACAACCTCTTGCTTTAGGACATAACCGCTAAATCAAATTTAATTTATACAAGCATCGGGCCTACTTTCAGTCTTAAATGCTGTAAACATATTTTCACATAACCTAAAAAATCCCCAAATAGATTCCTTCATCAAAACATTTTAAACCGATTATCACTGAAAATAAGAAAAAAATTTCCAACTGTTGGTTAGTTGTAACCTCCAAACATTTCCGGTTATGTAACAAGACGATCAATACAAATAAACACTAAAATCCTTCAATAAATCCAAATCATAACATTTACACTTACTAAAGACTTCCTAAAAGTGCCAAAAACCAAATAAGTAAACTTCTCCTCGCCAAAAATTCGTTCTAAATAAATTTCAGAGTCATCATAACAAAAAAACTCATCAGCTGTCCACCCCACCTATCATTTCAATTTAAAATCAAGTTTTCCCACAAATCTGGTAATATAAAGATACGCAACTCTATACCTATATTCTACCATCTTGGGCATAGTACGAACCTTGTGCGTGTTTCAGAATACAGTTAGTGATTCAAGTGTATGCCTATAGACAGAGCGGGGAGAACGTAACGTCATTCAAATAAATTTAACATTTTTTTAAGGGCGTTTTTAAAGTTAATTTCAGCTTATTTATATTATTTTGCCAATTGTTAATATAAAAATGGTCATGTAGGTAATAACACAATCTATACATTTTATAGCTCTCGAACTTAACATCTAAGGCCACAATAGATTAAATTTTTAATTATAATACCTGCTGACAGGACCTTTAAAATTAGATACACACATTACTGTGAATAACCTAAACTAGATGAATCTGTGTTTCCATTTTGCTGTTTCGCTTAATATTTTCTTAAACCAAGATTCGTAATATTTAATTAACAATAGACAAGTCGCTGTCATTTTATGCTCTATTTAATTAATTCCATTCTCATATGGAATTCTAGAAGATGTTTACAAGATAATGTAGACCTTATTCATAATAACATATTCGTACAAGGATGATCCAGAGATTATCTTCCTCGGAATTTGTCTGAGGTTAGTCCGGATAGTCTAACAATATCGTATTCATAAACACCGATTAGAGTGGGATAAAGTTTAGTCGAGGGATCATCCAAGTAAACTGTTGCCAGTTGTACTGTGCGGGCGCATTGCAGATTCTCGTCACAAATAAAACCTTTACTACGAAAGGAAAGTCATATTTGAGACGACACACATATTAAAAGTAGCTTCAATAAAGTTAAACACCGGACCCCTCATATGCCTCCGAATAGACTTGGTGTCGTGAGACCAGGAGCCTAGACCCCCATAACTCACAGGACGTTTGTAAAACAAATGCACCCCGACACATACTCAAATCATTGGGTCGGCAGCAGGACATAGTGTAGATGTATTTTTTTTTGTGCACTGGATCTTTATAAAGTCTGTTTTTTTTGGGTGTTGGAAATTTCAAATTGAAATTAAAATAATTATCCAGTTTCGCAGCTTCTCTGAAAGAAACATCCTAGATAAACTAAAGTAGCATTAATGGATTCTGCTAACCTCACAGCTTATCTAGTTCATATTCAGAAGGGGGTCATGTTAAAATAAGTAGAGCATATTAAATTTAATTGTTAAAAGTACCAGTTGTTCGGCGCTTTGTTTACCTCGGTCGTTATTATGTTTGGTTACGTCATGATTCCTGTCGTTACCTTTTTGGCTTGAAGATATTGTTACGTCACGGCGACGCATCATATGTGATTTAACAAACAATTTTTTTCAAACAGCTTACTACCCATAGTGATTTTACCTGCATCGGTCGTGGTGTCCCAATCCAGCAGATTTAAAACTGAGAAATCAAGGACGAGTTCTTCTGTGTTTTATATTCGCCAATTAACGAGTGCCTCAGTGCGTAATATTCGGCTATAAAGGAGTGCTTCAGATGTTATATTAGCTTTTGTGGTGTTTTAGTGGTACATGGTGTTTCATCGACTGAAGTAAGTTTGAATTGGACATTGACAAAGGAATTGTACCAGCCTAGGTGAGTTAGTTGATATTATTTTGGTGTGTTATACGGTTCCTTTATATCCCTAAAATCCTACATTCGTAGGTTAGTGTAAAAACCATACAATCCTAGGTTAGTTTAAAATCCTACATTAGTTCAAAACCATACAATCCGAGGTTAGTTTAAAAATGTAAAATAGTGATTCACTCACCGTGGGGCTAGGTTGTGTTATGTTAGGTGGGCTGATATACAAAATTAGTCATATGTTAATAACCCTAGTATATTCGTGTTTTGCGTAATTAGTAGAGTGGAAATATACCACTGTCCGGGGTTTTTTTACAGAAAAGCCCGTAAACTGGATAATTACCTAAATTACTTGTTTTGTGTTCGGTGGAGGAGTGAAACTCTCATCCAGCCACCCAGCTGGAGTGACTGTACAAGTTGTGAATGTCTGTCTGACATGTTGGTCTGCTGTGTGCATGTGTGTTAATAAATTTCGCATTTAATATGTCGGTAAGTCCCTAGTCTCCTAGGGCAGCCCACGGAGTATGTTTCATCGTTTGGTCATGTAGTGATATTGGAAAGAATATTTTTTATCATANATATATATATATATGCTGAGCACTTAGTCATTTAACATTTTTTATATTGAATTTGTTACTTAAAAACAAATAAATATATACATTTGCTTATAGCATACTTTTTTTCTTGGTGCTTGAGTTTATTGTTAGGGGGGAAGTGGATGGCTTTAAAAGTAAGTCCAAAGTAATATATTCTAAAAAAGAATTATTTTCAGTAAATAGCTAGGAAATCTGTAACTCTAAGCAGCTTTATTCTTAGTCTGATTTATACAAATTCAATTATGATAAAATGCAAAATGAGGAACGGGGGATATGATGAAATTTATTTTTCCTGTGCACTTAAGGTCCAAACCTGTTTGGAGGGAAAAGTTGACATGGTCGAGGTGACCCAGGGCTGGTTGAGTGTCGAATTGCCCAGCACCATAACCCATTGGATAGTTAGTGAGGTGGGTCATTCGGATGATAGCCCAGGGGGCCCTGGATGCCTCCGTCAGTTTGCAGATGATGTCACGTACCTACTGTTACACTATTTACTCCATATGAAGAGACTGTTGGCCGTCTCGTATTCCTGAAATATGCTAGAAAATTGTGGGTGGTACTACAGAGGGTGTAGCGCCCTTTGTATCCTGGAGGACAATGAATGAACAAATATTGAACATTGTAAAGCGGTTTACACACTGTGCTTGATTACATATAAATAATTAAAGAAAACCGACCCAGCACTTACGACCTGCCAGTGACCATAGAGAGAAAATGAGCAGGGTCTTCTGCGTATATGAAATAGCTTAAGCTCTCTGGTGAGAGTGCAGATTTTTCTCCCCTCGGTACAGTAAAGAAAGAAAACAAATGGTTTGGTTAATTAAGTAAATATTGCAAGTGACGTGATAACATCCTAAATGATAGTACCAAGAGGGCTCACAGAGTGGGCTACCAATGCTGCCATTCTGGCCCAAGTGATGAGTTGAACTGGAAGAAGATATCAGCTTCTGTCACAAGTGACGAGAACCCAAGTCAAACACTGAATGGTAAATCATGACATAAACACTATCTAATATTATTGCAATTGTGAAAATTGTATAAATTAAATTAAACACATTGATGGCACTTGACGTGAACCACGCGTCCACAAGCTCCTTGTGGCCACTCTGACCGCTGCAGTTACAGCAACTACACTAGCTACACCAGGCTGCACCAACTACACCAGGCCAAGACTGCATAGTGCAGGTCGACAAGAACATAAATTGTAGATTATTGCCAACAAGGATTACATAACTTAAGAGACCACCCTACTCATTTGTTACAAGAGGTAACTCTTTTAATAAATTGGCCGGCAATCCTAAACGGTGTTTACCCCCAAGCCACAGCCATTGGGTGAACTGGCAATAGGTCATTGCATCGTAGCAGCTCGCACCACGACCTACGATGTGATGCACCACCAAATGGCCTCGAACTGACTTGTAGGCCGAAGCTGACGTGATTGTGTCCCAAAGTGTCACCCAGTAATGTGCAGCATTTTTACAAACACATTTAAAACCGACACTGCATTCACAGCTACAGTCAGCGGGAATTTTTAATTGTATTAAGAGCAATCGAGCATTGCATTCTACACCCCTTTGCACAGGTGGACTCGACCAACCCTTCACGAGAAAGCCACCTGGCTACACTGGAGCGATTGAAATACAGCAACATCACAGGTAGTGAAATTCAAACAGTTTTTACAAGAAAAAATGATAACATTTTAAATGTGTATTTATATATGAGCAATTTTGTTTTCTAAAAGGGAGATTGCCTATAAAGTCTTCCATCCTTGTAACATGTAATTTAATGCAGTGACAAGCCCTGTCAACTACACAACTTCAAACTTAACATACATTTGTTAATAAACGGGTGTTTAACCAATGAGGTCATCTAATTTATACAATTGTACACCATTACAATCATATCACATAGTGTTCATGTTATGTTTCATTATTCGCCCTTTGACTTCGGTTATTGTCACTCATGATGCAAACAAAGGTCTTTCGGCCAGTTCGTCTCAGCACTATGACCAGACTGGCGGCATTGGAGGCCTGCTGCACAAGCCCCCTCAGTACCATAATTTTGGCTGTAATAATTTCTCTGCAATATTAACATTATTCAACCAGAACATTAATTTTATTTCTTTTAAGTACCAAGGTGAGAGCCACCCGCCCTCGCGCCAGAGAGCTCAACACTATCGCGTATCAGCATAATACCATGTTTATTTCACACTAAGGTCCCTGGCAGGCCGTAAGTGGTGGGTCCATTATCATGCATACCTCACCTATAAGCAAGCACAGTGAATAGACCGCTTTAAAAAGTTAAATGTGTGTCGATAAATTGTAGGTTACTACACCCTTTGTAGCATCACCCACAACTTCAGAGTATATTTCAGGCATACGAGATTGCCTACAGGCTCGTCATCAGGTATAAATAGTGCAACAGTAAGTATGTGACAACATCATCAATAAACTTACAGAGATATCCAGGGTCCCCTGGGCCATCGACCGAACGACCCTGTTCATTAACTCTCCACTGAGTTATCACGTCAGGCAATTCAGCAATCAACCAGCTCTGAGTAACCTCGACCACATCAAAATGGCTTTCCCAACTAGGGGCGAGCATTTCACCTAGCCATTCTTTTCCATCGTCAAAGATGGCTTTCCCAACTAGGGGCCAAAGTTTCACCAAGCCATTATTTTCCTACAACAAATATGACTTTGCCAACTAGGGGCCAACATTTCACCAAGCTATTCTTTCCTATAGCGAAAATGGCTTTACCAACCAAGAGAAGGAAGATAAACATGTGCAAAGTGAATCGAAATTACAATGTCACAAAACATTATCACACATTATCACCACATTGTTATCAATGTGAATGTTCCTGCGCCCACATATCACGTGCCTTATTGTGTGCTCTAGCTAGACCACTCTTGCCAGAGAAGTACACGCTAACATATTTTTATACAGCTCAGAAACTGCGCGAAAAATCAAGTTTCCACACCAGTCATTTCACGCAAGTTTCAGCATACTAAATTTTATAGTGTGTTATGAAGTGTTAATGTATAATGACCAACTCTAAAAGGATGTATAATTATCTTTATGTCAATCGTGCAATAAATCATTAAAAAAATGTGGCACACACTTGGCTTTGTTGATAGACAACCCAGGTGGCAATTTCAAGGACAAATCACGAGTGCATAGTTTTTTTTTACGCATACTGTAAAATGCAAAACTTTTCAGACACCTTCTATTTGTAAACCTAACTAACAAATAAAATATACAAAGAAAAGGGGCAAAATCTATTAAACGGTGCACCATATATGTCTTACAAAATACATAAAACATTAATAATAAAAAGTTGTATGTTCAGTGTAAGATTTTGTTCATACCCGGCATAACACAAAACATATAAAGTAATAAATAGACAGTCAGTATTCACCACAGTCAATAACTGTCAAGAAGGGAAAAGTGCTCAGAAGCCCTCAGGGGCAAATTTAATTCAAACAGTATATTTTTGACCAAAAGGTAAAAAATTCAGTTCCATGGCAAACTGCCATTTTTGTGCATTCAACAAAGCAAGCATAATCTACCGCCACCATTTCTGGGCAGGAAGCAGCCATCACCCCCCACACACTTCCAGAAGTAACAGGTCACTCACCCATCCTGCCACAGCGCAGGCATGTAAAGAGTAGGTCTCGCATCCATGTCATAGAACGACCTGTCACCATGAAAACCACGCCGAGCTACGTTTTCGAAAATAGTCTAGGTGCTTACAAATTAAATTGGTGCGCCAGCAACATAAAATAAACCAAGTTTATGCCTGAAGTGTGTGCGACCAATAACAGAACTAAATCAATTCCGGGCTTCTAGATGTCTTTGCCGGGAATCAACAAACGCGAGACGACACGCGCAAGACATTAAAATAAATAATATGGAACGAATCGAGAATGCCTGGAGCAGTAACTCTGATGGTAAACGAGTGCCATTGTGCACTGAATGCAAACAGTCCGCGAGTGGTCCGAGGCAACGACGGCCTCGTGAACAGACGTGCGTGCCATTGTACACTTGTACCACAACCAGAACAATTTTATCATACTCAGAGCAACCAGAACAATGTTTAAATTCACAGCAAACAGAACAACTCTTAGAAAATTCACTATTAAATATTTTCGCAACAGACGATGCGAGAAACAGATCTTATATGCAGAACTAGGAAATGAGACAATACAGTATGTAATTTGTCCCAGAAATTACCACGCAGAATGCCTCACAAAAACAAAATGTGCAACCACAGACAACTATGGCCAAATTCTGTGCGACAAATGTGAACAGACAGTGCGACCAACCAAACGGAAAATGGAAAACAACACTTCGGGACATTTGATGTGCGGTGTGTTACCAGAGCTGGTTGATGTTGGAATTTTGTGCCCGGCACCATAGGTCTGCAGTGAGCTAATGAGTTGTGGGTCGTTCGGTCGACGGCCCAGGGACTCTGGTTAACACTCCATCAATTAGTTGCTTGATTTCTGTTACACTCGTTACATATGATGGCGAGGCTGTTGGCCACCTCGCACGCCTGCGTAAATTAATAAATGAAACTACTTACGATGTGAAATAAAGTTCTCGACACTTGCTTTATTTGCGGAGTGTTTTATTCATTACAATTTGACAATGAATAGACAAATTAAGTACTAAAATGGCCTTAACGGCCCTGAAACTGTTAACATGTGGTTTTAAGTTGAGAAACGCGATTGCGTTAAAACCCTCTCATGAAAGTGTGGTGGCTTAACCCTCAATACATTAGATAAATATAAATGTTCTGCTAATGAAAATTAACTATTGCAATGAAAATGAGTTCAGCCTACTTGTCGGCACTGAGGGTCTCGCAGAGCGTGAACTACTTACACCACCATGCTGGTTCACATGCTGAGAAGAACTGGGGCGAGTCGAGTCCGTTTCCGCCACAAGTGACGCGAAATGACTCCATGCGGTGAGAAAATGAAATACAATATACACTGAAAGATGATTATGGGAAGGAAAATTATATGAATTAAATTAACATAAGAAAACATGATTACCCTTACACAAATACATAATAAAAATGATTACATTATTCCTAAATATTTGTATCGTACCAGCCACAGTGTTGCAAAGTATACAATGTAAAATGTCCCTGGCTGTGGCTGTGTATGTGACGACTGTCTTTTATGTTGACAAATGTGAACATTTATTATTCACTTTGCCTGATATATTTTTTTCAATTATGAACACTGATTAAAAACACTGATTAAAAATCCTAATTAACTACACTTCACTCTCACTCAGGCCCACAAGCCAGTTGGCGTGGTGTATCTGGTGCAGTGGACAAGACTGCGGCAGTCAGAGTGGGCACAAAGGTGCTCGTGAATGCGTGGATCACGTCACATTTCGGGTGCGAACGGTGCACTAACGTACCGCGAGTGACAGTGCCATGCCACTCACTGAGGGCAGTGAAAATTACAGTTATCAACACAGTCTGCTAGCACATACAATGTGCATGGATGGAGCAGCAGCACCATGGGGAAACCCATTTGTACCACACACCACCCCGGTCTTCGTGTGGCCCAACCACACCAGGTGGCCAGGACAACAACACCAGCAGTTGCAGCACCATCAACCAAGGATGGGCACGACACCAGCCTGTTTCCAGTCTCTGCCTACTTTCGTGGGAAACTTCAACGAGTACCCACATGCTATCCTGTGCTACTGCACAGGATGATTGGGCAGGTACGGTGTTACTGAAAAGGAGTGGCCTAGCTGCATAGGAGGCCAATTGTCTGGTGAGGCACACACATGGTGGTGGTCCATTGTCCCCTATGGCATACAATGGACCGAATTCCAAAGTGCCTTCCTCAGACACTTCTACTCAGCATACAGAAAATTACAGGATCAAATCCATGCCATTTTGGAGACACAGTGTGAATATGAACCATTAACAGCATTTGCCACCTGTAAATCCAATATCATCAGTCATTTCCATCCACATATGCAAAGATGCAGGCATTTTGGAAGGAAGAGCATAAACAGCAAAATCAAAATTCAAATTGGCTATCGAACTACTTATACATGGCGGTGTGGATCAGTTTATGAGGTTCACAGCCTTGCTAAACCAAGCCAATGCCGAAAAGAAATTTGCACCACAGGGAACAGGATGGGCCATACCAACCACGGCCTGTGGCCATAATACATGGAATGGTAATATAAAGCCATTAGCTGGACACAGCATGGAAGATGTGAGCTGGACAAATTTTAAGAACACGGGCAATAGCCGACTCGCTACACCAGTAACAGCTGGCCCAAGCACAGCAGCTGAAGCCACAAAGACAGGAAGGGAATGCCTATTTTTTCCATGCATGTATTGTCCAGACCAAGTACACAAATGGCATAAAGAATGCCTAAACTGCAAAAGGCAAATGGATCAAGTGAATAATGGCAGAAAACCACCAGCAGGAAACTATCTGATGAGGTAGGCAAGCCGGACGCTCACTGCCCCCGGCCAGAACCAGAACATGCAACACCGGCACATCAACATAATCCCATGGGAACACCCACTCCACAACAAAATTGTGTTACAGCAAATGACAACAGACGACGAGCAGTTAATCTGCAATGTCATACAGGTCACATCAAACACGGAACCCAGGCTCGATGAACTCAAAATCTTGGTCATAAACGCACAACACAAATGGACACACACGCAGGCCAAGAGGGTGAAAAAATTACAAGAAGATGAGTAGTGACGCATCCGAGACACACACATCGAGAACCATTGGCCGCATCCTGAAGTGTCCTGGTGCCTCTATGTACCAACAGGAGCATGGTCAACACACATTTACACTGGCCAGTAGCAAGGAGGGACCTATGCTGGTACATGAAGTTGTAAGGCCCCTGCAATCATTTCATTAGCAGGAGAGCAGACAGGGTGAACCACCAGCAACCCAGGGTGCCGAAGGAACCATTCGGTTTGGTGTCAGAACTGATGGGCCCCTACCCCTGCACTTCCACAGGAAAGAAGTTCATCCTGGTCGTAAGTGATGGATTTTCTAGATGGACCGAAGGCTACCCATTCTCCAGTGCACGGGCACACGCCATTGCACAGGCTCTGGAAACTGATTTCTACCCCTGCTGGAGGTACCCAAAAAAATTCCTCTCAGACAACTGTACCCAGTTCACGGGGAGGAACTGGCATGAGTTGTGCACTCGGTGGGGGGTAATACATAATTTAACATTAATATACCACCCAAGATCAAACCCCACCGAGAGAAGAAACCAAGACCCTAAGACCCAGTTACACCTGAGGGTGAGGAAGGACCACACCAGCTATGCCAAACGTTTACCTGATGCCCCATTCACCTGCCGCCCCATTCACCATAAAGCGACGGGTGAATCTAGCAACAGGGCAGACTCCAACAGCGATCTTGAAGGGTCGCGATCTAATGCTTCCCGGGGAATTTGCCGCACATCAGAAAGAGGGGCATGGGTGAACCAGAAGATGGGACAACTAGAAGACCATGCAGAAAGGCAAATTTAATAGCAGCTCGCAGATACCAAAACCTTTACATAGAGGAATGGATGCCTACCACCAAACGAACACCATGATGATTGGCCCCTGGCCAACTGGTCTATGCAAGGGAACATAGAATATCCAGTAGCACAAAGAAATTCTGCGCCGGGATCGCCCAGAAATGGAGCGAACCACATTCAGTGGTGAAGATGCTGTGGTACACCACATACCTCATCAGGCTGAGTAGCAGGAGGCCTCTGTCTATCACGAAGACCTCCGATTGGAAGTGGGGACACCGAAAGTCACGATGCCTGAGCAACAGGGCATCGAGCACCACGAAAACAACACACCAATCGCCATCAGAGGCGAAGTCGGGACACAAAGTCCCGGCAGCGACGGAAAAATTCCCCGGTGCCTCTTCTCCAACACGACATCCTGCGTATCTATGCCTACAAGGGACGTGGAGGAGGAAGAGGTACCCGAGGGAGGTTCACCGATACCATGCACAACCATCAACCCCGCACGCATCACTGCAGACCCAAGAGGGTCACTCCGCAGCATCATGATGCCCTGTGTCATGGTGCTGGTCAGCAAGGACGTCGCCGATGGTGAGTCGCCAAGAACACCTGTCAGACAGAGCTGTAAACAGGACAGCTCTACCGACGACTCAGCCGAGGAGCCCTCAGAAGGACCAACAGTGGGGACATAACACCGAAGGATGTCAGCCAAAGCGACGGGGAAAGTGTAATAGGGTTTCACAGCACTTCACCGGGGCCCTTTCCCTCCCCCTCGCCAACACCCACATCATTCTGACATCCACATCACAGCAGCAGCAACAGCGAAGAGGAGTCAGAGGAGGAGAAATCTACACTCCTCTCCACCTCTCCAAGCAGTCGCACCGCCTAATCCGCTCAGAATTCATCACATGTGGTGGGGACAGTTCTTGCACATACATGCATGTCACGGGTCACCAGCCTCGCCTGGGTCAGTACCTTGACCCCCAATCATCAGCCAGAGTCATCTCCCAGAGGCATGGGCCTTATGTACTGAGGCTAAACCTCAAGCTGTAGCCCCCACCGCCTTTTGCGCCTAGCAGCATGATGGGGCACATTGGGGACTGCGTGGTCAAGTGGTTGCCAGAGGAGAGGCCGTTTGACATGAACCACGCATCCATGAGCTCCTTATGCCCCCTCTGATCGTTGCAGTCATAACTACGCCAGCTACACTGTGCCGCACCAACCACATCAGGCTAAGAGTGCGTAGTGCAGTTCGACAAGAACGGAACTTGCACCTTCTTGCCGACACGGATTACATAACTCAAGAGGCTGCCCTACTTATTTATTACAAGTGGTAACTATTTTAATAAATTGTCTGGCCATGAGATGAAGTTCTGTGTTAGGTATAGAAAAATGTTGCGCACAATTGGTTACATTTGGGGAACTTGGCACTTCAGCTTCGGCCAACAGACCAGTTGATACCACTTGGTGATAGATCACATCGTATGTCGCGGCGCGAGCTTCTACGACATAACGACCAATGGCCCGTACGACAAACAGCTGTGGCTTTGGGGTAAACACCGTTTCGGTTCGCCTACTAATTATAACAATAGTTATTTCTTGTATTAAACAAAGTAGGGTGACCTCTTAAGTCACAGAGTACCTGTTGGCAAGAAGGTGCAAGTAGTACCATTCTTGTCAACCTGCACTACTCACACTTGGTCTGATGTGTTTGGTGCGGCCCAGTGCATCTGGTGCTGTTGATGTTAATGCGGTGGTCAGAGAAGGCACAAGGTGCTCGTGGATGCATGCCACACATTTTTTTGTCAGAGATATTCTAGAGCCTTTACTTGTAATTTCTTAAGGGCTTCATATTTTGTCCCATTTGGTCTTCACGGTTTATTATTAGGGTGGGTTTTAATTATTTTTAATAGTTATTTTTACATTATTGGGTTATATTCTGATGTTTCTTTTAGTTTTAGGTATTCATTCATGTAATTATTTACTTATTGAGTTAATTTCTTCGCACATCTATAAGGGGGGAAATTGTTTCTCTATGCTGTCTGCTATTGTGTGACGTGGTCGCGAGGTTACCCAGGGCTGGTTTGAAATTATATTGACCGGCACCATAATTCAGTGAGGGTTGTCCGATCGACAGCCCATGGGGACCCTGGTAATAGTCCATCAGTTGGTTGAAGTTATGTCACTTACTTACTGTTGAACTTTTATAACTGATGATGAGACTGTAGGCCGTCTCGTATGCCTGAACTAAAGTGTGTTAAAGAAATATGGGTGATGTTACAAAGATACCCTACAATGACTTGATACTGATTTCACTTAATTGAGTGGTTTATTCACTGTCCTTGCTACAGCTAAATAATGCGTGAATGATGAATGATAATGCACTCAGCACTTAAATGGTGAAAAACACAATTGAGACACGATTGCATTAAACTCTCCNACAAAGATACCCTACAATGACTTGATACTGATTTCACTTAATTGAGTGGTTTATTCACTGTCCTTGCTACAGCTAAATAATGCATGAATGATGAATGATAATGCACTCAGCACTTAAATGGTGAAAAACACAATTGAGACACGATTGCATTAAACTCTCCAGTGAGAGTGAGGTTGGCTCTCCCCTCAGGACATTAAAATGACACAAATGTTCCGGTTGAATAATATTAACTATTATAGTGAAAATGACTGCAGCCTACATGCTGGTACAAAGGGGGCTCGAGGAGCGGGAAACCACGCCGCTGGTCTTGTTCAGTTGCTGAGACGAATTGGGCGAATGGCGATGGCTTTCGTCACAAGTGGTTAGATCCGAAGTCAAATAGCGAATGAATGAAACATAACATGTACACTATGTGATGTGATTATGATAATGAAAAATAGTACAAATTAAATTTAATGCATTGATGGCATCCCCTTTATGAAAAAATGTTCGTTAATGGTAATGTTATGAAATGGGCGGGGAATGTCACCACAGTAAATTATTTCTTAAAGTGTTGGAGGCCTTTATAGGCAATCTCTTTTTTAGAAAACATTATAACTATTATACAAATACACATTAATTATGTTATTACATTTTATCCTAAAAGTATTTTGAATTTCACTTCTGATTAGGCATTGAATTTCACTGGCTACAGCATTGCCAGGTGGCTGTCTCCTGAAGGGATGGACGAGTCCACTTGGGCAAAGGGGTGTCGAATGCCATGCTTGATGGCCATTTATACAATGAAAAACACCCCTGGCTGTAGCAGTGAATGTGGTGGCTGTGTTGAATACGTTTATAAAATTTCGGTACACTACTGTACGACACTTTAGGGCACTTAACGTTTTAGCTCTAGCCTACCAGCCAATTAGTGTCACTCGGTGGTGAATTGCGTAGTATTCAGTCGTGCGAGCTGCGAGGACGCAATGGCCAATTTCTAGTGCGCCCAACGGAAGCGGCTTTGAAGTAAACACAGTTTCGAATCGCCTACTTATTTATTAAAATAGTCACCTCTTGTAATAAATCAGTAGGGCGGTCTCTTGAGTTGTATAATCCTTGTCGGCAAGAGGGTGCAAGTTCCGTTCTTGTCGACCCGCACTACGCACACTTGGTCTGATGTAGTTGGTGCAAACACGGTGTAGCTGGTGTAGTTGTGACTGCAGCAATCAATGTGGGCGTAAGGAACTCGTGGACACATGGTTCACGTCATGTGTTAGCTTTATCCCTTGTGGTATATGCATAACTTTGAGGACTTTCTATTGCTGGGGTAGTTAATTTCTTACATTTCCTGGTTAATGCTTTAGTCTAACGGCCACATTTATTTTGGATTGTGATTTGCATTGTTTTTTTTTACGCTCCAGTGTTTAGCTTTAAGTTCTTCAAGTTTACTATTTACCTGTCTTTAAACCTTTTGTATTCTGTTTTAATTATGGTATTTCGTGTTCTCTGAATGTTATTTCGTGCTTGGTGTTTTACATCTATTAAATAATCTACTTCTGGGTAATTTACTCTTGTGTATTGCCTTTTATCCATGTATTTAGTGATTTGCTTTATCGTTTTCATTACTGTGTCGTGAAGAGTTTAGTCTGCATATTAAGTTCTAATTCGTCCATTATTTCTGGTAGGGTTTCAAATTTTTCTTTTAAATATTTTTGGAAACCTTCCCAGTCTGTGACTTGTCGCCATATTGTATGTTTATTAGATATGTGTGTATTTAAATTTATTTTCGTAAAGACTGGGAGGTGATCTGAGTCTAATTCGTCTAAAACTTATGATTCAATGTTTGAATTGGGTCTATTGGTTGATGTGATGTCTCATTTAAATGGCCTGTTGCCATTGTCCGGTAACTGGGTGGGTCAATGGGGCAGAAAAATTACATAATTATTTTTATCTGCATGTCTACTTAGTTTTCTTTTTTTACTGTACATTGCTATATAAGCAGTCCCATTCTTAATGTTTACTGTTTAGGGCTCCTGCTATTAAAAAGTGTTCTGTATCGCCCATAATATTATTTAAATAATGTTCATTTAAGTTACCACGTTGGGTGAAGATTGAATGCGCTGGGTGGTGGGGGTGGAAATATGCAACTGCCATTTGGTAATGTGTATGATTATTATTTTAATTTTTATTGCTGTGGTATCAATTTGATTTAAACTATTTTTATATACTAGATGGTGATGAAAGTCGTTTTTAATTTTTATAGCTGTTCCTCCTCTTCTGTGATTACTGTATAATCTGTATGTAGTATATCTTGGAAAATCTATTTTCCCTGGTTATTGAGTCTTGTTTCTGTTATAAAAGCTATATCAATTCCATATATTATTAGTTATTTTGCAATTTATATATTTGCTATTTGAGCCTGCAGGCATTCCAGTTTAATAGGTTTAGTTTTTATTATGTTTTAGGGTTAGCCACTACTGCGGGAGAGTAGCTAGTGCCTGTAACAACAGTAATTGCATGTCAGCAAGTGTATGTGCTGCCCTGATGGGGCCAAAATATGGTCGCATGTGTGTTATTAATTCTGCGAAGCTCATGTCGCGAAGTAATTGTGTGAGTTCCCATACATTATGTAATGTTGCACCTAGACCTCCATCCAGTTAGGATGGCTGTTTTGGGGTCTACAAGAGAAGTAGGCATCTGATTGGCTGCTGTGCTAGCCTGTGGTCGTCTAACCTCGTTGCCCAGGGTTGCGCCTCGCCTAACCAGGGCCTGGAGCACTCCGAGAGGACCCACCAGCTGCTGTCCTGCTGTTTCCAGCCTGATTCACCCTGGCGATGCCCTCTCCGGACGCAACTGACACTGGATGGGTCGGCTCCTGCAAATCAGGCCTGTGTTTTTTTCGCGGTGAGCTGCGCAGTTGTGGGAACTGTGCATTATCTGTGTGGTTTGGTGTGTTTTGTGTGAACTGCAGATGTGTCTTTTTGAGTGTGTTCTCTTTTCTTTCTTGAACTATGTTCTTGTATTCTCTATAAGTTTTGTCCGCAACATCACAACCTTCTCCTTTCAGTAAGCGCACCACAGGGGATGAAAATCTCAGTTCATATTACGCTCTGTGTGCTTATGCAGTCCTGCACAGTTTATGCACAATGGGTGAATGTTACATTGTTTGGATGTGTGAACCCACTGTCTGCAGTTGCGGCAGTTGGGCATATATTCTGGTCGTGGCTTGTCCGGCTCTATGTGAACGGCTGTCCAATAGGGCCTCTTAATCCCGAGAAGGTCATACTGGTGTTCTGCATTGTTACAAACCATGTACCTGTCGGCATATAGTCGGGCTACTCCAGTTTGTGTTGGCTGGATTTACACTTGAAATTACGGAGGTCCAGTATGTTGAACCCTCACCCGATAATATCATTGTGGAGAGTGTCCTCGTCAACCCCCCTTTCGGGCAGGTTTTTGATGATGAACCTTTGAGGCTTCTCATCAGGGTGGGTGGGTGTGTAGTGGTTGGTGTCTGCGAGAAGACTCTGGGCCTTCTTGTAGTCTTGCCAAGTGTAAATTTTAAATTTCCTTTCTCGCCTCCGAGTCAGTGTGTTTTGGAAACTTATTCCATTATGACAGAGCAGCTGGGCGACTTTTCTTGAGTAACCTACTGCCTGGGATTACTATTGGCTCAGGCCTGGATTTGTCTGTTGTTTATGGTGGTGGTGTTTGTGAGGAGGCATGATTTTCTACCCTTTCCTTTATGACCTTCTCTGCCAGGACTTCGAACCTGTTCATGATGAGCAGCTGTTTCCCTGCCACTGTCATTTGTTGTTTCTTTTTTGAAATTTTTTTCTGGGGGAGACAAACTCCTCCTCATCAGGTCACCTAGAATAAGGAGTGCATCGCCCTTTGTCAGTGTTTGTTTTTGATTTTATGACGAGATACTGGATTGTCTGATTTCACCACCATCGGTCCAACCTCTGGTGACATTGAACTACTCATCCATGATCTCGCCCTCGTCAAACTGGGTCTGGTTGGCCCCTCCTACACTCATGTGGGGGCTCTTAAGGTCCTCCAGTCACCTGTTCTCTGGTATGCTTACTTGAATTTTTTTTCCCATCGAGTGGGTGTCCACGACACATCTCTGTGGACTATGAATTTTGATAGTTAGTGTTTGTGTTCCTGTGTGGATGTCAGAATTGTGTTTTTGTCTGTATCGGAATCAGACTTGTGGCTGCACTTTGTCATGCCTTGATAAGGACTCTGACCAGGTGCTGTTACCTCGTTGCCAAGTCGCTACCAAATCGCCTACAACCTTAGCTCCAATGGCTGACCTATACACTTATGGAGAGCACAAGCGAGGTCTTTGAGAGGCTTTCCTCTCAGCATCAGAGCTTGGTGCGAACTATAATTCAAACAGAGACTGTGCCTTTACCAAATTACCAAATTTTGCACCAATTGGATCTTATGCGAAAGTAGGGAGGGCTATGAATATCAGGGAAATTGTGGGGTAAAACATGAAATATTTACGTAAATTACATATTATTTGGGTTCATTTCCTATGTTATGTGCAAGCAGACCTAACTTCACTCAACCTAACTTCACTATATATGATTACAGGGGGAGTGTGTGCTGTCACGAGTTTGTGTGTTACAAAATGCATAATAAATAAGCATGCATCGGTTCATCAATCCCCTGTGATTCACCTATCAGGAAGTTAGGTTTAATTTGATTAGGTCTGCTGCATTTTACATGGTTGGCAATAAAAGTATGTAAGCCCATCAATGTCCACACTCACATGCAATATTTGACAGTACAATTCACTACACTATATACACTTTCCATGCTAAAACTCCAAATTTATAATGTTACTCACCCTTTAAACCTGTATATATAGCTCCTTGGTGATTTATTGCCAATAACGCATTTATAGGACAGGTTAAAGTCTATTAAATTTGTCGAAACTTCACAGACTCTAATAATTCCACACAATAATCATATTGTAACACTTCACATGGACATAATTGAACAGAAATTCATATTTTCGCACAGTTATATGATTTAACACATCATATGGAAAATAATCTCAACGAAACATGCATGATACCGCTTGTACATCACACACCTTCGAAGTCAAATTCACAAGGTATCATCTTTGCGGTAGACTGAATATGCGCTTTCTCCCCTCATACAACCAGTCGTACACAAAAATTGTTGTGCATTTGTTTACTGTCTCTGCACATTATTGGTCAACGAATGTTTCATGGCGATATCACATCAACTGTTTGTACACAACAATTGTGAGCACTTTTTTGTTTAATATACTTTATGTATATTAATTCTAATACTAATATGTTACATAGTACAATCCTTTCGTGAATATAGACAAGGTAAGTATTGACAAATGCTACAGAATTAAATGAATATTCCAACACTGTTTTATTTCTGTGGTTTATACCTATATAACGCTAGTGCATCAGCATAAATATATCCTGTGAATTAAATTTTGGGAATTAAGGTTTGATTTTGATGTAGGATGGCATACTACTCTCCAGACATTGTCTTGTCGCACATCCACCACATCAAATGTACTAGTGTAGCTGCAGCACATTGCAAATGTCGACACGAGTAGAGTGTGTGTGTGTGTGTGTGTGTGCGAAAGTGAAGTGCAGTGCAGCACAACCTGAAAATTTCCATGCACCTCAACCACTCTTTGAGCAATTTTCCCACCTATCCCCACAGCCCCCTTGATTGACAACATCAAGAGCACATCAGTAGCAGTGTCATCAACCTGGGAAAAAACACTCTGATGCCAGAACAACACCCATAGATGCAATGCCACATGGCATAAAAGCATGCTAAAAATAAGCTATGCAGCTGCCATTACATCAACAGCACAGGGCACGCACAGCGAGTCGGCCATAACAGGACAGCGAGTCATTACCACCCCTCGCTGCCCAGCTACATGAAATATGCAGCAGCATGGGTGGGTGCACCTGCACTCACCACCTGAGCACCGCAATACCACCTGGGAATATCAATCAACCGCGAACACATGAACAGCTCCTATGTGATAAACAAAATTCAAAAACAGTGCAAATTCGAGCTTTTGGACAATATCAGTCAACAAAATTCAAACATTCAGTTCCCATACAACAACATGTTGTGTGCCAGTTTACTGTGCACGAGCCAAGTTATCGCTACCCTTCAGTGTACTTTGGGCCTACAGTATTATCATTCAACATGCCTAACTGCGGCCGAACTTGGGACCATACAAAACCGGAACTTTCAGTGCTCGCAGTCTCACAGCAATAATAATAAATTGAACACTTCTACAGTATGCAAAGATTTATTAAGTGGTCCAGACTGTCAACCAAGGCAATGTCACTTCCCAGTTTTTCCAAGGGACGAAACTAGTAACATGTTACAATGCAGGGAATGTGCAGTGAATGAACACTGGCAATGTTTGCAGCTTGGCGAGAGACTGATAGTACAATATGGCAAATTCGCATGCCGGCAATGTACAGCAGCAGTCGACACAGCATTGCAGCTGCCACACACTATCAGTGCACACGTGGCAAATGTAAACAATGCAGCACCGCTCGTTCATTCCATATTTTGCCAGCCAGCCTTGACTGCAGTACCTCTCCTTCTTCTACCATCTGCTCCTTATATACCACCACTCGCCACTTACATTCCCGGCCTACCTTCCGCCAACAGATGATTCCAGTACAACCATTCACTCACCACAATTTCCGCAACCCCACCTGGTGACACAATTTCCCATAGCCAACTTTGTACCACTAGCTGCGAGCACAAGGCCACAAAGTAGTGGAAGGCAACATTAAACCACTGCAGTCATCCCAACCTTTGTACTTGAACCTACCAAAGTCACCATGCCCTCGCTATTCCAGTTGCTACCCACCTTTGCATGAGCACCTATAGAGGACCCATCTGCATTCCTGAGTGACTGTATGGCATGCTATCAATGATATGGTGTATGCATTGAGGATTGGTCTAGCTGCATTGGAATGCAACTCTCTGGAGAAGGATGTTCCAGGTGGCAATCTATCAATCGCTATTGTCAACTCTGTGCCATTATTGCGACAGTCAAAAATATCATTGGCGCAGTGCATAACCTAACAATCCCCACCTCAAATAAACACTCATGCAAGCAGCAATCTTGGGAAATGGGAAGCAGGGGTAAAGGTGCCGAATGTTCCAGGCACCCCAGTCCTGGCCAACATTACCGATTTGACACCACAACAAGCACAAATTAACCAGTTTATTATCAGTCATTCACATGTCTATCTCATTTTAGTGTTTATCAATGTCACGCATTAATAGACACGGCTGCCTCACATACATTCATCCAGCCTAGTTTTGTACATCCTACAGATATCACACCAGCCACTCACATAGTTTGTTTAGCCACAAACCAACACACAAGCACCGTGCTAGTTTAAGCCACAGTGATGGTTCGCATAGATGACCAAGAATCAATAACCACAGCAGTTGTTACCCCAGGCATTAGGGAATAAGCCATCCTTTGTTGTACTGTGGCTTTCTGAGCAAAACACAATAGTAGAACCCATTATCCGTCGCATCAATTTCGGCCTAAAGGAGCTACGCACAGTATATAAACTTGACAAGCGACCAACCGAAACAGTACCAGCTGTTTCAATAGAGAATTTTGACAACAATATACCGCCCGAACACCAGGCAATTTTTCAGTGGCTCGTTGACGAGCGCCGAGATGTGTTTGCAGCAGCCCCGACTTCTCACTAAGTCCTTCGAGATGGTGTCCCTCGACCTCTTGGGGCTTACCCCAGGTCCTCAGGGGGAATAGATTCATCGTGGCGGCAAGGTAACTTCTCCAGGTAGGTCGAGGCATATCCTGTCAGTCACGCACGAGCCACAAGTGTTGCCAAGTTCCTGCAGATCGACTTCATCCCCAGGTGAGGCTAACCACAGAACCTACTTACCGATAATGGCACGCAATTCACCGGCAGGAAGTAGCGACAATTGTGTACCGGTTGGGGAGTGCGACACCTGAATATGGAAGTTTACCACCCATGTTCCAACTCCATGGAGTGCAGCAGCCAGAAACTCAATACAAATTTGTATCTCAAAGTGGGCGACTAGTACACCACCAGCCGATGTTCTACTGGGCAACAACCTCATCATGACTTGTGAGTTGACTGTCCACAGGCAGGAGACAGTGGTGACCCAGTCAGCTGCGACACCCGACGTGAATGGCATCGAAGGGAGCACCAGGAGGTGCTCACTCACCAGTGAGGCTACATCGTGCTGTAACTGCCAACCACAACATAACCACCCCCTCAACTACGACGCAGTCAGCACATCGTCTACGTCTGTGCGCACCCACAGTCCACAGCCCGCAGAGACTTCTGTGTGGGTTTTGCAGGGATGCGGAATGGACCGCACGTGATCGCACATACGATAGAACCCACCAACTATATGGTCCGGCTTGGCAGAAATACTGTCAAGGTGCACTGGGATGACCTGATCCTATCACTATGTGATGTAGACGACGATGCTGCACCAGGTACCCAGGTGCCCCTTGATGGTGACCCCGATGTCGAGGTCAACCGAAAACCCATGCAGGAGGAAGGTGAATCAGCACCTCTGTCGGAGGAGAATTTACAAGGGCCCGCAAGTCCATGAATCCCTGGGGTCCAGACATTTCTCAGGGATCGCGGAAGGTGCAGCACCAACCAGCGTCGCCATTCCTACGTAAATGCCTTTCCAGGCGTACTGCCAGCTTGAGCAAGAGGAAGTGGTACCATGGTCTGCCCGTATCACGATGCCTGGCATTGCAGGATCCACATAGACGGGGCCCTTCACCCCTCTCAACATACCTGCTACTGGTGATACGCCGAGTCCTCCTGCCAAACTGTCGACGACATCAGGACTGATTCTGGAGGTGTTCACCACTGGCGATGGGGTGATGCACCAGGGAAATGCCACAGCAGGAACACCGCCACCAGCCCAGGGTTCTCCATCAGACGATCAACACCCCTCGGTCACTACCCGACACGAGTGCATTGTGTGTGTGAAAGTGCAGAGCAGTGGAGAACAACCACATACCCCCAAACTACTTTGGTTGGTGAGGGTGCATAATGGCTCTCACAGCATATATAATTCGTAGATCAATTTCAAAGCAGTTGTTTGAAAGTAAAGAAAGACTCACTAAGAGTGTAAATGTTAAGAGATCACCCTACTAGCATTTCAGGGTTTTTATTTTGTAATTCTCAAATTCACAAACATTTTACCTGAGTTGTTTCACCCTCGTTTTACATCATCCAAATGTAGATTGTAACTGTTTTTAAAGCAGGGAATAAAATTTATTTATTTTGTTAATTTACCATGCAATTGTTCATGTCCTTTTAGTTGTTGCAAGTTACTGGCACCAGTCAGGGCCAACCACGTGGTGCCATAGTTTTACGCCGCACATGCTCGCCAGATTCAGTCGCGTCGAGTGTCTCAAAGGGTCGGCCCATGCCGCGTCGCACTGTGGGTGGCTTCACGTTTTCCCGCCAATCACCTTTACCTGTAATAGTCTTATGTAACATACCAGAACATGTTCTTTCTGTACTCGGAGATGTAGTTCCTTCTTACCCAGGAATAGCATCCCCTGGGGAAGTGTAATGCACCAATAATTAACTCTTATGCACGAATGTGCATTTTTTGCAGTCTTGCCTATCTGGTGGTCTGCAGGCCAGAGTCTGTATAAATGTTCACCTAGAGTGTTGTAAGTGTTTGTGCAAGAGTAATTGCATGCAAGTTTTAAGATTTCATGTATTTTATTTCAATCCAGTATGCTTAACCCAGAGCTTTTACATTTTAAGGCATGTAAATCAACCTGAATAGGCCCACAGTATTTTCCCTGTAAGTATCAGGAACGAGGGGATCTTCCAAAATTTTTGCGATGGACTGCATACATCCAGGCTAACATCCCGCCGTACCCTGAGACCATTACCAGCAGCAACAATTGGCACCGCCTGCCGATTATGTCTGGCACCTAGTCGGGTATCCAAATCCATAAACCATCTAACAATGTATTTCAATAGACCTCAAAACTTCCCTAACCTAACAACACTCAGTTAAAAGGTAATTTCCAAAGGTATTATTGCAATTAATACATTTTAGCGACCCGTATAAATATAAAACACCATGATCTCCATAGCCCTACTCACAATCACATTTAATGGTATATACTGCAAATTATGCACAGATCCAATAATTTTTTTATTAAGGGTGATTAGTAATGACCATATGTAACATTTGCAGGTATAATTCTCCCGATTTTTGGAGAAGCCCCCATTCTATATAAATACCCTTTTTCAATATATCATCAATGATTTAATGGTACATAATATTTTTATTTTTTAAGTCACATGAATGTATGACTGTAGAGCAGTGGATAAGGTTTATCACCTGTTAAATTGCGTAGGGGAAATGTTGAGCAATGAGGGTTTTCAACAGGAAATGGCCCCAATGGATGGGCTTCAATTTAATGCCGGTTAAATTATGTAGGAAAAATGGTGAACAAAGAGGTTTTTCAGCAGGAAATTACCCCACAGAATTGTGCCAATTTAACTTATGTTGTATAGGTGGTGTTAGGTTAATGGGAGTCTTGAGGGGTGGTGAAAAACATGGTTAGATGGGTTTGGAGTTGGATACCCGACTAGGCACCAGACACAGTCAGCAGGCTGTGTCGATTGCTATTGTTGCTGATGATGATCTCAGGGATGTGCCCCTCTGAACGGGAAAACCAGGCATTCCCTACACCTGATACTTACGTCAGAATGAAGTGGGCATATTCAGGCTGACCCACACACCTTTCACTAATAAAATCGTGTGTTGATCATGCTGGTTATTAAGGTAAATTGCGTGAAAATATGGTGAAAGCGGATTGTAGGAGACCCTGACCCCGAAATACCCCTAATGCAGTGCTTGAAATAAAAAATTCAAAGTCTGAAAACTTACATGCAATTACTCTTGCACAAACCTTTACATCAATCTAGGTGAAAACGTTACACGGGTTCTGGCCTGCTGCTCGCTAGATAGGCAAAACTGAGAAAATACACAGGTGTTCAGAACAAAGAATTACTGGTGTGCTAAGCTACCCTGGGCGATGCTATTCCCGGGGAAGAAGAGGTAACATCTCTAGGTACAGAAAAGAACAAATTCCAGTAAGTTACATCAGACTATTGCAAATAAATATGATTGGAATGAAAACGTGAAAATACCTGTAGCGCCACACTGTGATTGCCGACCCCTTGAGACACTCAATTGCGATTGAATCTGGTGAGCTCGCGAGGCGCGGACTATTGTGGTAACGCAGCTCGCCCTGCACTACTGTCTGTTGAACGAAACATTTGCACAAATAAATGGACATTAACCCTTGCATAAAACATGACTAAATAAATACATAATATTACATTGCCCATGAACAAATACAATTTAAATGTGGATGTCATGGAATGATGTTGAAACAACTGAATTGAAAAATATGTGAATTTTCAAATAAACATAATAAAGCACTGAAACAATTATAGACACTTTTTTGAGTGACCACATGCCTGGTGTATCTTTCTTTTGCTTTTAGTTATTTGATCTTAGATTGACCTTTATTAATGTGTGCCGATTCCATCATAGTGCACCATTTCCCACCTGGAGGGTTTGGGGGTGGTATGAAGTTGCGCAGCACAACTCTGCACTCTCCTGCTCTAGCACTACACAGCACTGTGCACCGAGGGCACACTGGTGTCGGTTGATGGGGTGTACATACAGCATCGCAAATGGCCTGGAAGGCAGGATATTGTCCTGCAACAGGCTCTTGTTTGGTAAATATTATGTGGTGGTTCCGGTTTCACTTGTTCGTTAAATTTTTTTAATGGCAAATACATCTTAATGAAATTAATTATTTGATGCAGGATGACANATGATTATTTGTTTTAATGGCAAATACATCTTAATGAAATTAATTATTTGATGCAGGATGACATCCTGCCTCTCAGACCATTTGCCATGCAGGATGTCCATTTCCTCAACCACACCGCACCACCATGCAAGCATGTGACCAGTGCACAGCAAGATGTCGAGTACAGTATAGAGTAGGGTGCGGGAGTGTAGGGCAGTGCAGCACGACAGCCTATTTTTATTCATGCAGGTAGTAGTCCTGGTGAGCCGAATGCCACCATAGTTCGTCCCTCGTGAGCTCACCAGATTCAGTCGCAGTCAAATGTATCAAGGGGTCGGTCGTGTCTCACTCGTGCTCTGGGTGAACTCAACTTTGTGCTTCGAACCATGTATATTATAAAGAGTAACATAATTTTTGGAACTGTTTTTGCTTAATTCTCACCTGGAATCGCCACCCCTTCTTCCCCTGGTAATGAATCGCCTGGGGAAGTGTAATTTTCCCCTACCTCCACTAGGGCTGTTTACATATTTTTTTCTCAGTGTAGCCTATCTGGTGGGCTCGTAGATCAGAGACTGCAACCTTTCACTAAATGTGTAATTGTTATGCAAGGATAATTACATGGGAGTTTGCATACTTCATGTCTTTTATTCAAGAACAGCCTTGGTGCATTTCGTGGTGCGGGTCCCCTAAAACCTGACTTGTCCTAATCCAACATAAGTCACCATAAATTCAGTATGCTCTATTCAGAGATTGTTTAGAGTTAAAGGCATGTGGGTCAGCATGAATAGGCCCACAATACAGAAGATGTAAGCATCAGGTGTGAGGAACGTCAGATTCTCCTGGCCTGATGGGCTTATTGATATACAACAATTGACCGAGGGACTGTGTATATCTGGGCGAATGGCCCATCATACCCTGAGATCATCATCATCAGCAATCATCGACACGATGGTGTCTAGTGCCTAGTCAGGTATCCCATCGCAAAACCAACCCAACATCTTTGTACATCCCCTCGAAATTCCACTTAACCCAACACAACACAGCCACCAGGCAAAATATTTCATTTAATTTTTTTTTTTCCAGAAAAAAATTGCTTTAAAAAAGGTATACATCTGAATCTTGAACCTATATTGTAATACCACATAATGGATGATGAAAAAATTTATATACCAATAATGTTATTATTCTATGTTGATTGGTTAATATTTCGTAGCACATCCTTATGCACTGGCAGTAAGGGCTGGTGTCATATTTTATGCCAATACTGTCTTTATAATGATAATAAATGTTTATATTTCTGCTAAATACATTACAAAAATTCACTATAAAATAGAAAAAAAAACATTTTCCCTGATAAGATTCCTACTTGTACCATTGTGCACATCAACTAACGTACTTGTACTACCGACACACATCTCTCACTTAAATACTTTACTGTAAATGTTAAGAAAAATGTGTGATGTTTAACTTATTAGATAATTTTAAAACTATTTAACTTTTAACTTTTAATCATTAAAATTTCTGGTTTACAAATAAAATTAACATCAGTTATCTTTGCAATCACCTGGAGGCCAAAGATGACAAAGAAATATATGCAAATACAAATAATATCGTGACAAACTTCTTAACAATATAATACATATTTGACGGCCGACGAGTTGCGTACTACGATCTAAAGATCGAAACAATGACGAAATGTACTTTATCGAAGATCATCGTAAGTCACATGCAAAGCGATGCTATCATCGCGATCTCTCACTATGCAAACATCACACAGTACCTTTATAACGACACCTAAAACCAGTGTTTCGGTAACCTGGGATTCGGAAAGCAGAGTTTTTGTATTGTAAAAACACCGCAAAAGTATAACATCATCGCCTGGGAGGATCGCCAATCCACCTCCTGCAGACCTTCAGCCCTAGGAGTGTAAGTTCACCTTTCTAATCCAGAGAGCACACGCTCATCCTACATGTGTCAGCACCCGATCGGTTTAGTGCATCGAGTCCGTTAAACGACACTAGCACCGTCAACTGGTCTGTAGTGTTGAAACGTCAATAAAAAAATGCAATCACCAAGTAAGCATTTTGATTTACATGTCTTGCCTCTTAAAGGCATTTTGGGAGCTGAACCCAACAACTATCCATTCTAAGGGTTTTTAAGTGTTTTCAGTGTAACATGTACATTTAACAGTGTTTAATTGGCATGTGGAGTGGCCTTTAAACTCCGCATTTAGCTTACTTGATACCAGCTTATTTCTTTAGCAATATTATTCACAGAACATTTCATCCATCAAATCGGCATATTTTTGCTTACAATTTGACAAAATCGGCATTAAATGTTTTTTTTGTAAACTTTATCTATCTTCCATTTGCATGTAATTTAACAAAACCGTCTTATTTTAAGTTCGCCATGTTTATTTTGACTGTAATACGTCGTTAGTAATACCCTAAATCTGGACTAAAAGTTAGTCCATACTAAAGCACGATGATACATGGACTAGTAATATAATGGCTCTCTGAATACTAAAAATTTTGGTTGGAGTATTATCTTTCCTTAGTCCGGACTAAAGAAGACTATGAATAAGGCCTTTTAATTTTGAGTGTGGCCATAAAACTGGATCAACTAAAAATTATTGTTGTTTGCCTATATAATTCTCCCTCGGGTGATGCAAACTCTTTTTGGAAGAATTTGGCATTGCTGCTAATTTATTTAGCACATTTAAATTACAAATATTTATTGGTGCCATATAAATTATAAATTTGATGTTATTCATCACCAGTCTAGTGTTACTAAGTTGTAACATCTTTTGAAAGAATTAAACTCTAATTGTTCAAATAATAAAACAAATGGTAATAATTCATATTTGGACAGTACATACATACATGCATACATACATACATTCATTATATATTATCCTTTAGACTGTCAGCAGAGGCTGAGTACAGTGCATGATAAGTAAAAATTATACAATATAGACTCTAATATACAATTAAGTCAAACCAAAAGGAAAAACACACAACAATTTTATCATTTATATAAATTTAAATTATTATAACTAACTTAATTATCAACAAATACTAATATATTAACTGATTTACACTCTGGAGTGGGTGCATTTATGCTTTGAGAGGCGGTGATCAAGAGATAGGAATGGAATGAATTAAAATAAAATCAACACATCTTAGGTGCCAGACACCATGGACAAACAGAATCATGAGTTGTTGGTGGCATTATCAAGGCCATTCCCTCGGTGATAGAATATTGTTGACTCGTCCCAAACATGAAGGTGAAATCACGTTCCCCTCGTGTTTGATACTTATATTACTTAGTTTGAGGGGGGGCTATTTAGGCTAATCCATATGCCTAAAGCAGTTGTTATGAATCCTACACCTAGCAGAGCCAGTAGGAACTACCTACACAAAGTACTGTCCATACGCCGCACAACCAGACACCATGCACATAAGGTATGCTGCCGAAGTCAGTGCAATGACTTTGTGTACCACAAGGTATAACTATGCTCCAACCTCAGTAAACTGTAAAATCAATCTTTCATAATTACTGCCATGATTTTCAACAGTACGCTATATGAATATGAGGAAATTTTAAACGGGAAAAACAGTACCCTCAATGTAAAGTGCCGGACATGTTGTGAACTGGATCTAATTAAACCAACAACTTTACAAGAATCTAATTACTATATTGTGTAACCCTTATTAAAAGAAGACACCAGAAATCAGTGATGTCTTTAACAAATGCAGTTCATATTTAATTAGAAATATGTGTTTTGACTACGGCAATGGAACATGTGAACTCTAACCGTAACACAATAATATTCTTATGGAAAATCAACATAATTTTAATCTTTAATCAAATACATTTTAAATAATGTGTAATCATTATCCTAATGCCTACAGATGTTATATGTGTGTATTTTAAATTCAGGTAGCGTAAAGTACTCACTATAAAAATATATGAAAACTCTATAAAAATTAATACTACATGATTTTTATCACTTTTGTACCTTGATGTAAACCATATTTCACATCATGCAATTTACAATGTATTTTCAAGGGTCATGTGTTACATTTCATTAATTTAATCTTTTTTAGGGATATTCTTTTATGGAGCGAAGGGGGCAACCACCATTACCTCCACCACGTCATCGTCTCTTCAGTTTGAATGTAGCAGGAATCAGGGCAGGTCGTGTCACGCACCTCGGGGGTGGAGCAACTTTGTACTTCAATGATGTTCACTGCAATAGACGTTAATCGTACTGGAGCCTTTTTACTTGACTACTCAATGCACCCCTGTGTACACATCTCTTCCGGAGTAGACTCACGGCCCCTCTGGCATAATTCACCACTTAATCTTTTGTCTGCGTCCTCGATGCCTTTGTTACAGAAGGTTAGGCCAGTGCAGGGCCTCGTGCCGCATGACCGCCTTATTTTTTGTACAGTCTCATCTGGTCTTTCTTAAATACGAGTATTTTCTTGAAACCGATGTGTATATGTACTTTATTATTACATCACAGGGATCATCAGGGCGATGGCCCCTTATAACCGTCAATTGCCTGCAACGTTTCTCTACATCAAGTAAGTCAGAGTGGTTTTATGTTAATTGAAATGTTTGTCAGTCAATTGGAATGGCATGCTGGGGAGTCACAATACCCCAGTTCAGGAGTATGTGTAACTTACGTCGCCTATCTAGCCGCCGATGTCAGTCCTCACCCACGACTTAATTAAGACACTGGGCACAGGGTCCATTAGCCCAGGCTTTCGAACATGGCCCACCTCAGGGGTCCCCATGCTAACCCGAGCAGCTTCCCTTAACTGGTTAGCTGGCGCACTCAGGACATTAATCTCTTCTGCCGGACCCTGTGACTAACCCCGAAATGTGTCATTTGGAGCCCTCCCGTGGAGCGAAATTTCTCTGTATCAGTTACTTAATACTTTCATTAAGGTAGTGCAAGGTTACGTCACTGTATACACATATGGAAAGCAGGTTGTGAGGTTTTTATGCCCCTAAACACCACGAAGGCATTGTGAAATGATGCATGTCATACACCTCTCCATTAGCCTGTCATCCCACTACATCTGTGCAGCTATGATGTGCCATCTACTAGGGAGAGTCGGCCCGAACTTGGCAGTTACACTATATGCACAATATCTGAGGTACTGCCAGTCAGGTGCCCATCCCACATTCATGCCCTCAAAGGACAACTTTTGAGGACATAATAATTCGGGCTGACAATTATCAGACCCCCCCCCCCTAGCCATCCCAGTAAATTTGTTACAGGGAAATTAATGCAGCGAGAGTGCCACAATGGTTCCAGAGTTCCAGCAACCCTCTTTATGTACCCCCTCTACACATGTTAGGTCCTTATGTACGCATGAGCATGCAGTGTTAGTGTGACATAATGTCAATTCAGTTTTTTACCGGGGTGTACGGTCACTTCACATTTATATTTAGAAGTCCTGGACATAAAGTTTACATTGTTTTGTAGCCAATTAGGCATGGCTACCCACACCCCCCCCCTGAGGTGAAAGTGGACTCGCCCAGCTCGAGCCACTTAATCAGTAGTGGATCCAAAGGGGGTCTGCAGGGACCGTGGTCCTCCTTTCGAATTAACTTATATTATATATATTTTTATCTTATTTGTAAGCAATATAATTTCACTAAGCTGAATAAATTCCATGTTCAAAAATATTTGCATCTCCCTCATTTATTTCTTTAAAAAATGCCTTCCTTGTTTGGTGGCCTCTTATGATCGGGTGCACCGGGGCACTGCCCTGGCTGCCCGTGTGGTAGTTAGCGTGCTGCAGATATATACAAGGATTTCAAACAAAGTTTTAATACATTTTTAAGTGCTATGTTATTCAATATAACATATTTTACAAATTTATTATATACAATTAGTGTAGATATGTTTGCAGTTTTAAGAACCCATACTGGCTGTGTACAGTGTTTATAAAGTTGATTTTTGTTTGATTATGTGTAATTTTAATTTTTTACTGTAGATGTAGACTTTAAGAATATATATCCTAATTTCTCTAATACAATTTTAGGAAGTGTGACAATAATGCAATAAATGTATCCCATACTTTTGTTTATAATTAAACAGTTTAAAACTACATACTGTCAGATGTGTTATTTTCTGACATTATACACATAAATGTGTATCTAGTGTAATATGACTTTTGCAAAAATGTCTGTATAATATATTGTTACAAGATGCTAGGGGCGTATCCGAGTTCGTGAGGGACGGAGGTGTTAAAAATAATATAAGGGCCAGATTTGATTTTTAATTTATTTCCACAGCTATTATTTACAACATTAAAGTACCTACCTCAACTATTACTCTTGTTATTTTCAGTGGGCATAATATTTAATGTCTAATTCAATTTTAATTATAGCCATCACTGTCTCTACATTGGTTACAGTTAATTCACATTCATTATTTGTACATAGGTATTCAATATGTCTATTGCTAACATTCCGAATGTAGGTCACTCATGCATCCAGGTCAGTAGTACCGCCCATCAGTCTCACTCTCCAATGAACTCTCCAATCTTAGTCTGCAGACTTTACTCCCGCTGTCACTTTGCCACCTCTTATATTCGCTGTCTTCGCACACCTGGTGCTTAATGTCATACAACCTTCCAAACTCCAGACTCTATACTCTCGGCTTGGTGGCCTGTAGAGGCTTAAGTAGTCTAGCTGAGAAATACAAGGGCGATGACTTGAACATTCTTTAAGTTATAAACCTATAAATTCAATCTGCACAACTACAGGAGCATGTGACTCCCTATAGAATTATCTGGCACATGTGGCGGATCGCCTTCGTAAATTGCCGCGAGATATTCGAATGAGAAGCCAGGCCTTGACACACTCATTCGCTTGCTCGATAGGGATGGGGCAAGGAAGGCGATGCAGAGCAGCAAGCATATAACAATATCTTTATCTTTCAAGATTTTGGTTTGTACAGTTAATATGTGTTATGAATTAATTTTTATCAGCATCCTATAGTAATAAGTAGGCATCGACAATTTGTTAAAATTCTGTCATTATTATTTTTTGTTTCTTTTGCAATTAAATTTCATAAAATACGATAGATTCCTAAGGAAAACACTCCACTGTATTTGCAAATTGATATATGATAACTGAGTTAAAAAAAATACAAAGCTTGTGGAAAATAGTTTATTTATACAACTGTTGTTTTTTTGCTATGGAGATAATCTAGATCAGAAATATATTTGTTTAAAATTGTACTCACTATGATTATGACATTGTTAATTTTAAATATGGTTGAAAAAACCGCAATGGGCATAAATAAAATACCAATTAGGGCTTTTAACAGTTTTAAGCTTACCACAAAGCAGATACGATTCTTTAAAATAGTCGTTTGCAGTACACTGGCTGATGAACAGTAACATTTTTCAATTCCAAGTAATTATCTGATTTACCATGCTTTTTCCTATGCCATATCCCTGATGTTTATGGCTTGGCCAAGCTGTGACTAAATTCATAAGCATTTCTATGACATTTTCCTGCCAGAGTATGTCGCCCTTCCGTGTGGCCACTTTCTACCTATAAATCACCTTTCTGCTTTTTCTTGCCTGAATAACCCGATTACATGCCTGTATTCCAAACCTGGATATATACCCATCCTTGTTGTTGGAAGTGCAATTTTATTATACCTGTCAGTATATTGTATCCTTGTCAAATTAAAGTTGCTGGCAATTTTCCTAAAACCTTTCCTTTTCCACACCAGATGCGGGCCATGTCAGCATGAACTCTATGGAACTTCACACCAGAAGAGGAAAATTCACCTGCAACATGGTGATAATTAGCCAGCCATGCTGTTGTTAAGCTACGCAGCGAATAAGCCAGCCACAGCATCTTCCACTGCCATCTTGTGGAGCAACATCTAACGTCTCTTCTCTGACCCTTCCAGGCGAGACGGAGGCGACAGCAATTAGCGTGCATGGTGAGATCACCACTTCATCAGCTCGAGCAGTTTACCCCTCCCATGTGCAATATAGAGGAGGCAGCCACAGGTGGCGTGGTACATTGACCCCAGCGAATATCGGCTGGGCAACATGGAATTTCCCCACCAACAGCTATGTGATAGCAGGTTGATGGAATGGCACACCTCTAATGGTATAGTGGAATGCTTGTGCTTGAAGAGCGTGTGAATACTACCAGACCCAGATCCATTCGCCTTAGTTCAACTGAGATCTAGGACCTGTCAGTGTGCCAATCCCATAGAATAAACAATGTCAGTGGTGTGTACCAATGTGGACACACTGGCTGATGTGTGAGCGCTGTGTAAGACTTCGACAGGTCCAGAGTACCATCGACCCCGTCTGCGACACAGCATTCTGCAATTGTGCCAGGCTGAACAAATCCCCAACAACACAGACCAAATTTCTGAGATCTGTGATGAAATGCAGCAATATGTGTTGGTGTGACGGACTTACCCAGGCCACCATTGCGTGTGCTCGGTGCCATCGAGTGTATAATGAAAAGTGTGGGTCACCTAAGCAACTTTCCATGGGAATTCCGAGAAAAGTGTGCATGTTGTCAAGATCCATCCCAGCCACCTGTTTTGTTTTCCGCAAAACAACCAGCCATCTTCGTTGTTGCCAACCAAATACAACCAGAGCGATGTCAACAAACCATCTGACAAGGGGCGAGCTCGGAGTTCATGTGCTGTGATAGCTGTGGATTGAGAGCTCACCACCAATGTATCAGAGCGAGCTAGTGGTGTGATCCTGGGAAGGACCATTTTGTTTGCAAACAGTGTACGCCACAACTCGGCTTACCTTCTCTGCAATGCACATTCCATGGCCTTCACAGTCGCAATCTCACTGGCACATTCCACACCGCTCCTGCATGTGGCTGCAGGAACAAATGGCACCAAGGCCACACTGGCATCAACAACAACATGACAATCCCTTACAGCACAAAAGTTGCAGTTATTCATTCATATCTTAGAGATGTTTCAGAACTATTTCGTTGTGTTGTTACAATGATATCTATGATGATATGTTTCTAAGATGTATCAGTGTTTCCAAAATGGAAAAAAAACCTTCGGCATATATTCGATATGTTTTGGTTACATTTCTTCGGATTGTACCCATAATGATTTATATGAGTTATTTTGTTTATTATCACTATTCACGAGGTTATGCATGAAAATAAATTGTTTGCAATGTGTATAACTGCGTTGCATTATCGCTGTAATTCTATAACAGTAGAATTGTATAAGTTTTAGGTAAGTTATATATTTAATAGATTTTATGGGTAATTTTTAGTTTAGTGACTTTTCTGAACGAAATATCGTAGACTTACAAAAGTTGCATTAATGGGTTCTACACAGCTTACCTAGTTAATATTCAGGAGGACGTCATGTTAAAATAAGTAGAATGTATTAAATAAAATAGTTGAAAGAACGAGTAGATCGCCTCTTTGTTTACAGTGGAAACCATTATTGTTGGTGATGTAATGATTCGTGCAATCACTGTATTGGCTCTTGGGTATTGTTATGTAACCGTAACGGAAATGTTTAAAAAAAAGCTCAGTAGCTATGCTGTCTTTGGTGGTGTGTGTCGCGACTTCCCAATCCAGCAGATTTAAAATGGAGAAAGCAAAAACGAGTGCTTCTGT
This sequence comes from Clitarchus hookeri, assembly GCA_002778355.1. NCBI lineage: Eukaryota > Metazoa > Arthropoda > Insecta > Phasmatodea > Phasmatidae > Clitarchus > Clitarchus hookeri. Next base: position 11,061 of record NQII01001958.1, on the reverse strand, counting down.
GCATTATATTCGCATATGAACGAGTGTCAGTGCGTAATATTCGACTATGAACGAGTGTTTCAGTGCATTATATTCGGGTATGTGGCATTTTAGTGGGACGTGGTGTTTCTTTGTGTGAGGTAAGGTTGAATTGGCCGTTGACAGAGGAATTGTACCAGCCTCATTCTAGGTGAGTTAATTCATTTTCTTTTGGTGTGTTTTACGGTTCCTTTAAATCCCTAAAATCCTTAATTCGTAGTTTAGTGTAAAACCCTACAATCCTAGGTTAGTTTAAAACCACACAATCCTAGGTTAGTTTAAAACCACACAATCCTAGGTTAGTGTAATACCCAAATATCCTAGGTTAGTTTAAAACCATACAATCCTAGGTTTGTGTAAAACACAAAAACCCTAGGTTAGTTTAAAACACTAAAACCTAGGTTAGTTTAAAATCCTAAAAATAGCCTAGGTTAGTGTATAAACCTACAATCCTAGGTTAGTATAAAACCCTACCATCCTGGGTTATTTAAAAAATGTAAAATTGTGATTCGCCCATTGTGTGGTTACGTTCTGTTAAGTTAGGTGGGCACATATTAGGAAAGTAGTCGTACATTCATGCCCCTCGTATATTCGTGTTCTGCGTCATTAGTAGAGTGGAAATATACCATTTTCCACGATTTTTTTTTTTTTTAGAAAAGTCACTAAACTTAATAATTACGGATTTTATGTAAAGTTATCATGAGTTGTTTGGCATGTTAATTGCTAGAAGAAAAAGCTGACAATTACATAACTTTCACTGCACGGTTTTGAAATGTTCTGTTAGGGTAAATAAGCGATGTTATTAGAAACTGCGAAAGGTTGTTTTTGCAAAGTTTAAGTTTTGTAATTAATGGTAGCATGCTTACTTGTTTATTAATGTGGCAATTTATTGGTTCTTTAAAACTACCCTTTGAGTTGGTTATTCCAAAATTATTGTATTGAAAATTGAGGTACCTAAATGTATTTACCTTAGATATGATTATTGAAATAAAATGCCTTGAATACTAAAGGCACTTTATTATAAAAGGTCGGACAGACATTGTCTTGGATGAACAACACAACACACAAAAACAAGATAAGCATAGAAGAAAAAACTTGAAGGTAATTTTTACTGTGACAAAGAAGAAACCATAGAGATAGAAGGACTGAATAGTGGCACTATCATAAAGAATTTTACTTAACACTTAAAACTAGATACTTTAACACATTCCCTTGTTAAATAAAAATTCACAAAAAATACAAACTCTATATAAGTCCCATCTTGTCACACAAAATAAGCAAACGAGGGGCGGCTAGTGGCTTGGTCATGATATCTGCAACTTGATGCTCTGAAGTAACTTTATCGACAGCCAGTCTACCTTCTGCTACATGCTCTCGAATGAAGAAGTGCTTTCTTCGGATATGCTTGGTTCTACGATGTTTTTCTGGATTTTCTGCAAGTCTGACAGCTGCAGCATTGTCTATCTGTAGAACTGGAACTTCTTTTAACTTACTCATTTGGCTCAATCGACGACTAACCAAATTATTTCTTTTGATGCTTCACTAGCAGCGACAACTTATGCATCTGTGGTATAATCGGTAACTGATCCCTGATGTTGACTGAACCATGAAACAGCAGCGCCTGCATAATTTATTACAACAACTGTTGTTGATCTGTCTGTTTTGAGGTATCCGCCAAAATCTGCATCAGAAAAACAGCGAAGAATCTCTTTCTCTGCATTGTGCCTATATAGAAGGCCATAATTAATGGTGCATGGTATATATCTGGAAACTCCTTTAAGTCTGGTAATATCTTCAGCAGTAGGATTTTCAATAGATCTGGATAAAAATCCGACTGAATAGGCTAAATCAGGCCTAGAGCCTAACATCAGGTATGTTAGTGAGCCTACTGCTTGGCGATATGGAAACTTATGTGCTCTTTGTGTTGATTTCCCTGAAATCAAACTCTCTTGACTCTGAAGCATTGGTGAAGAAACTGATTTACAGCCGAAATTGAAACGTTAAAGTATTATCTGTGCATAGTGATGAAGGAGCCTATTTTATAAAGATAAACAAGGTAATTAGTTTTGTTAAACTTAATAGTTTTTAGTCAAAGAGACACACCCAACGCACATTTTTACATTGTTTAAAACTGGCCATAACACAGAGGATACAAAACAAGGAGGTAACTAGATATAATCAATTTTACAATGTTTAGTTATCAAAACTTATCCAAATNCACAGAGGATACAAAACAAGGAGGTAACTAGATATAATCAATTTTACAATGTTTAGTTATCAAAACTTATCCAAATATCAAAATTATATATCTTTCAATATTTCAACACACCCCCGTAATTTTTGCATTTAACATAATTACATTTCTCATTACTTCAATATTAGAAAAATTTTATAAACAACATTTGTAAATGAAGATAAGTCCTTAAACTGTCAGCAAAAATCACTGTTTTAAAGCACTGATTACATCTAAATCAGTTTTACAAGTTTTAGTCAATCAATTTCTTTTGAAAAAGTACACATTTTGTAGGTCCAAGTGGTTTAGTTAACACATCCGCGATTTGTATTTCAGTGGGACAGTGAGATAACTTCATCAAACCATCTACATATTTTTCATGTAAAAAATGATATTTGACATCTATATGTTTTCTTTTGCGATTCATTACACCAGTTTCGATTAGTTTGATGGCACTTAAGTTGTCAATCAGCATCTCAACTTCGATGGGCTTCTGGGTGAGTTCTTCAATTAACGCTTTGATGTAGATCACCTCTTTGCAGCTTTCTGCAGCTGCGATGAATTCAGCTTCCGTACTGCTGTCTGCTGTCGTGGGTTGCTTTCTTGATCTCCAGCTGATGGGTCCGCCGCAGTAATACATCACGAAACCAGATGTACTTTTAGTAGTTGCAGGGTCGCCAGCATGATCAGCGTCGCAATACAACTTCAGGTCTTCAGAACCGTCAGATTCATAAGATATTCCCTTGTCTAGACTGCCTTTGAGATACAGCATGATGTGTTTTAGGTTGATCACATCATGATCGTCCAGACTTTCCATTTGTCGACTGCCATTTTCCCACGGCGAAACTTATATCGGTTCTGGTCTTAGTAGAGAGTTACAACAAGCTTCCCACTGCTTCGCGAAACGGGAAATTTGGTCGTTTGTTTGGCTTTTTTAAATCAGCAGGTTTGTATGCAGTCAAGGGTGTTTGTGCCGGTTTAGCTTCTGACATGTTGAACTTTTTTAGAACACTTCTTATGAACGATTTCTGGGTGACTTTGACGGCTTCATTTGATTTTTCCAACTCCATACCAAGATAGGAAGTGGGGTTGTTCAAGGTGGTTATTTCAAATTCTTTTTCAAGATTTTTTAACAGTTTGTTCATTTTCTTTTCATCCTTTCCAAGTAAAAGCCAGTCATCAACGTGAATCGCCAGGATCAGTGATCTATCCTGGTTCACAAAAATGCAGTGGTCTGTTCTTAATGGGTCAAGACCTTGTTGCTTAAGAAAAGTCACCAGTCGTTTTTGCCAACTAGCTGGGGCTTGGCGTAAGCCGTATAAAGCTTTGTTGAGTTTGCAAATTTTGCCGCTATGTTTGCCATAGCCTTCTGGCAAAGAAATATAAATGTCTCCCTCAATCAAACCGTGAAGAAAGGCACTATTCACATCAAAAGTCTTCATTTTCAAGTTGTGTTTGGCTGCATTGGCCAACAGAACATGGAGGGCATCACTGCCAACTACAGCACTGTAGGTTTCGTTGAAATCGATGCCAAATCGCTGCTGACATCCCCGTACAACCAGTCTTGCTTTATACCTGCCATCATCTTTCACTCGAAATACCCACCGACTGCTTAGTACACCTTTTTTAAAAACCCCTGTTTTGTCAATAATGCTCCAAGTTTTATTTTTCTTAAGAGAGTCTTTTTCTTCTCGAATCGCAGCAAGCCATTTGTTTTTGTCAGAGCCATTTACAGCGTCAGTGTATGACAGTAGAGCTGACTCATCCATAGTGTCATCGGTATCATAATCCAGAATGTAGTCTTTTAATTTTGTTGGGGCTTGAGCTTTCCGTAGAGATCTTCTTATTCCAGAAGATTGTTGTACTTGATCATTGTTTGATTCATCGTGTTCTTGAGCATCTTCGGAGTCTTGGATGTAATTGGATTGCGACTCATCATCAGCGCCTGAGTCATTGTCTTCTTCTTCCGAATAGATTTCACTGCTAGAATCGTGTTCGGAGCTGATTTCACTTTCACTATCTTCTTTTTGGTTGTTGTTGTTTAAGAAGACAAACTGGAAATTTCTTTTGGGTATATTATGATTTTCTCCGGTGAATTTTACATCTCTTGATGTGATGATTTTACGATTTTTTTCGTCGTATAGTCGGTAGCCCATGGTGGTGTAACCGACAAAAATGTACTCATCACTTCTTTGGTCAAGTTTCTTCAAGTGACCCTTTTTGTGGACAAAAGCACGAGATCCGAAAATCTGTAGATTTTTTAAGTTTGGTTGCACAACATTCCACATTTCGTATGGAGTCTTGTTAGATAGTGCTACAGTCGGGCTGCGATTCAAGAGATACGTACTTACGTAGAGAGCTTCGCCCCAAAATTCATTACGGAGACCTGAGTCTAAAAAATTAGCGCGCACACTTTTTCCATCAGGCTTCTCATTAGGCGTTCACTTTTTCCATTCAGTTCTGGAACGTACGGTGGGGAATAGTCAAATTTTATTCCTTTTTTCTTTGCCCATTCCTTTAAATCACTTGACGAATTTTCTCCCGCGTTGTCACAGCGCAGCATGTGGACTTTTGAGTTCCATTTTGTTTCAAACTCAGCTACGATGCTTTTTAGTTCTTGATCAAGTTCTGACTTGTGTTCCAGTAGAGCAACAACAGAATAATGAGTGTAATCATCAAGAACAGCAAGGAAATATGACTTGTTGTCCCATGTTTCTTCTATTGGCCCATATAGATCAAAAATAAGAATTTCAAGTGGTCTCTTAGCGGTTTTACGAGCATTTTTGAATGGAAGACGGGTTTGCTTTGAGTTTGAGCAAACTTCACATACTCTCTTCTTATCCGGCATTTTCAGTGTTTCCATTCCCTCACTAATTTCCTTCAATTTTGTAATGTTCGCGAAACCCAGATGTGCAAGCTTACGGTGCCACTCTACAGCGCGTTCCTCATCGTGTTTTGCAAGAAACGCAGAATTTTCTTTGTCGTGGATGAGTTTTATTTCAAAAAGGTTGGTCTTGTTTTTGTATCCGTGCACCTCGAAATTATCCTTTAGTATCACTACTTTGTTCTTTTTAAAATTGACTTGTCCACCTGATTCAATAATTCTATTCACTGAAAGAAGGTTGGTAGAAAGTTCGGGAACATAGAGAACATCTCTCAAAATACAGTTTTCAAAGCTGATGTCACCCTTTTTGATGGCGACCATCTTGATTCCATCCTTGGCAGTACTTATCTCACAATTTATTTTTACGACATTGGTCAGGTAGTCATCATTATTGCACATGTGACTGGAGCTTCCGGAGTCAACTGTCCATGTATGACTGGTTTTGGTGGTATCATCTTCATGAACCAAAAAAGCCACCTTTTTACCAGTTTTTTTTTGTTTCTTCTCTTTGTTATTTGGACGGCAATAGCAGTCGTTGGAGGCATGGTTATTTTTTTTTTGCAATATTTACAACGTTCCCCCTCGTCTTGAGGACAATTTCTAGCGTAGTGACCTGTCATTTTACAGTTGTAGCAGACTACGTCACGTTTTTGATCACGGGCGGCCTTGAACGCCACAACATCATTGGTTGGTTTTACTGTGCCAATTTTTCCTTCTGCTTTCAACAACCTTGCTATCAAGTTGGCCGAGGTTCTCTCGGCTTTGGGGGCGGAGTCCCACGAAATGACAAAGTTGCTGAATGTCTGTGGCAAAGCAGAAATAATTCTCTGTGTTAGTTCCTCATCCTTGATTTGATGACCGAGGTCACCCAGCTGAGTAACAATGCTTTCCAACTCAGCAATACCCCTCGCCACATCTTTGATCTGGAAACCAAAATACTGTGCTAGTAGGCTATCCTTTAACATACCATTATCTCCCTCATAGATGCTTACCAGTTTGTTGTACATTTCTGCAGCATATTTACAAGACATAATCAGTTGTTTGTTCTTTTTACTGATCGACATTATTATGGCCTTTTGAGCTTTGGCATCCTTCTTTTTATCACTATTCTCTTTGGGCTGAGCTGTATACGAAATTGCATCAAGGGCTTCAGCTGCATTCAACAAAATTTTCAGCTCAAAACGCCAAGAAGCAAAATTTTCGGGTCCCTCCAATATCTCTATGTTACTGAATTCGTCGTTATTACGGCTGCCCATCTTACCTGGTTTTACTTGTAAGCAGACAAATCGGCGTAATCCTTGGAAACTGTGACACGTTTTTTACTTTATCATTCGGTACTCAATTTCACTTAATTAACGTCTTTTACCTTTATAAACACTTGTTTATATTATTAGAGCACTTTCCTGGGCCCATAACCTGATAAAGGAGCCTATTTTATAAAGATAAACAAGGTAATTAGTTTTGTTAAACTTAATAGTTATAATCGATTTTACAATGTTTAGTTATCAAAACTTATCCAAATGTCAAAATTATATATCTTTCAATATTTCAATACATAGAACATTTGACACACTCTTATATCACCATTCGACTGTCTCTCAATTTGTAGTCATAAAAAATGCGACGCTTCTTCAGGTTAAATATTAAACTCATCTTGAAGCTGATCTAAAAACTTCTAGGCAAATGCTGGTGCAGTTCATTTCTCAACCATTTGTGCCAGCCCATACCAAAAATATGCTTGCAAATGTTTCCTAGCAAGTAAACTTAAGCCTGCAATAAAAGATTTGTGTAACCAAATAAGCCAACCTAAGACACTTATTCACTGTAAAAATTTAAGAATAATCTTAAAACCATTAAAAATTAGTATTGTGTTTTTGTATACATACAACTATAATACTTTATCTTCCTGCCGAGTTTACAATAAACATATTTATTTTACATCAAATTTGTTAGTACAGAAATCTTTTCTTAGGGCCATGCAGAGATCTTCCTTTTTCACGAAGGCGGCCTTAAATCAACAAGGAAGCCTTCATTGCAATGCAAGAACCTCCCTTAAGCGTTACGTGTTGAAGGCGACCTTTAACTTAAGGAAATGAAGTGGCGAGAATTTAGGCTGCCCAATGCATGCCTTTAAGCTTCCTTAAGCAAGATGGAGGCTGAACCATCGAAAATAACACCTGCTTAATAGTTTGTAACGTTCAATTAAAGAGTAATTGTGACGTATGCTACATGTAAATGATGAACATTTATTATAATTACCTTGTGGGAATTATTTCACTGCTTATTTTAAACTCTGAAAAATTAATGTGGTCATCCCATTTATGTTCAGTGTGATGTGTATGTAAACAACGGTTTTGTGTAGTGGTGATGATTGTAATGGAGTACGAAGTGGCGAGGTTATATGACGAAGATCGTTTGGATTTACTTCAGCGTGTCGAGAATCGTCAATGTAATGAACGTCCTCGTCGGTATTTGCACGATGGTCAAAACCCGTGCGAATACTTTTCGGAAATAGAGTTTGTGAAACGTTTTCGTTTCACGAAACACACTGTAATGGACACTATTGTGCCTCTCATTGCCGCCGATAACGGAGATAGAAAAGGATTGCCAGTACCACCAGTCCTGAAAGTTGTTATCGCCCTCCGATTTTATGACAGCAATAGTTTCCAGGTGGGTACAGTGTTATTTGGTTTTCGTATGCATTTGTAATGAAAACGGAGTGCATTAACCTCTAAATGATCCTGTTGTTAGGACAATGGTATTTATTTATTTATCATTGCATAAATCTCAATACATATGGAGTGTAACTTGTCAAATATAAATACCAGAACACAAATAAACTGTCAGCTGTCACAAATACAGACTACACAAATGAAATATAATACATATGCAAATAGGACAATAATCTGTAAGATGTTGATAGTTTCCATACAAAAATAATCACAAATGGTCATTTGACAATATATGGAATACAAGATCTCAGTTATCAACATACGAAGAATATGAATTAGAGTACCCATTACAATATAATTACATAAATAGACAAATAGGACTTACATCTGTCAGATATGAATAATCCCCATACACACATAACAGCAATTTATCAGTTCCCAATATATAGAATACTAAATGTAGGTGTACGTAACCAAATTATGAAATTGAAATATGAAAATTGGAAATACAGTATCCATTACAACCCAAATACATGAACACAAAACAAAACACTATTAGTTGTCAACCATTGTTTTTGTCACTTAAATATTAATTTACTGTATAATATGCTTTCATCAACAGAATGTTCCCAATACCATTTTAAAGTTTCTAACATAATTAACATGTTTTACATTTGCAGGTAGTGTAAAATAAATCTTCCTTGTGTGTGTATATGTTGTAACAAAGTTACAATTGAAAGTAGTTTTTATGCCATGTTCTGTGTGTATTCTAGTTAGTTAAGTAGGTAATAGCATAATGAGGTTAATTGTACATTATAGTTGCACATGTTTGAGGCAGTATGTAATATGCATTGCAGACACCAAATAGAACATGTAATTGCCAGCAAGGCATGTTTGTATGACATTTCAGATGTGAATAGGTTAAATAGAATTGTATGGTAAATGTTTGTGTGTTGCAGAATGTGTGCGGTGACCTATGCCATGTCAATCAGGCAACGGTTAGCAGGATTGTAAAGGTAAAGAAATATAAACTGATATTAAATATGTGTTGTATATTTAGTATCACATGCAGATTTAAAGCTACCTGTAATGTAGAATGTATGTTGCATATTAAGTACTACAAGAAGAGTTTAGGTGCCCTATAATTTAGAACAATTATTTGTTCCTGGACTTTGAGGGCACTGTAATATTAGTAGTGATAAGTTAATGCAGCCAACATACCATGCTGATTACAAAAGTTTGTTTAATAAGTATTATGCTAAGCAATAGATGTGAAGATGCTTGTGTATCTGCATAGAAATTTGTTGTTAGGTTAGTGTAGCATAATAGGAAACAGTGTATGAGGTTCAGGAAGCTCATGGATTAGGAGTTTAGTCAGGTAGAGGAGAGGTGAGAGAGCTCGCAACCGGGCGGTAGCCTAATACCGATATTTTGTTGGTTATTATTATTACTTGATGGTGTGTTCATTTTGTATCAAGTGGTGGTGCTTGTGGTAGGTGGTGTATCGACCCCAAGCGCAAATCATTTGACTTCCAAATGAATTGTTGGGTGTGAAATTGGTATTGCAGTTTGTTCATGCTAGTATAATAGGTTGCAGATCCAGCCCTTAATGATACTATGTAAGGAATGCAAATCAGCCGAGCCATGCAACCCAAAAGTACCCACTAGGGTATCCATGCACATGTACCTAATAGATTAGATGCTTAAAAAGGTAATTATTATGTTTAGGGGCTTTTCTGTAAAATAAAAATAAATCACGGAAAATGGTATATTTCTACTCTACTAATGATGCAGAACACGAATATACGAAGGGCATTAACGTACGACTAATGTCTTAATATGTGTCCACCTAACCTAACAGAACCTAACCCCACGATGGGTGAATCACAATTTTACATTTGTAAACTAACCTAGGCTTGTTGGGTTTTACACTAACCTAGGATGTTTGGGTTTTACACTAATGTCGGATTGTAGGATTTTAAACTAACCTAGGATTTTAGGGTTTTACACTAACCTAGGAAATCTGGGTTTTACACTGCAAAGATGCAATGGCAACTGATTGTTCTTAAATTGACCATTAAAATGCCAATAATGAGACATCCGTGGCCGCTAGGTAGCCTGGAATCAGCAATGCGCTGCCATTAATAACGGCGGTAGACGTTAATAGACGTAAACAAACCAAGCAAACTGCTCGTACAATTCACAATGTTTTAAAATATGTTCTACTTGTTTAACATTACGCCCTCTTGAATATGAACAAGGTAAGCTGTGCAGAACCCAATAATGCAACATTTGTTGGTCTAGGACGTTTCATTCAGAAAAGCCCCTAAACCTAATAATTACAATTACCGGCAAATATCCTATACAATGTAAATAGTAAATTACACTTAAGTCCATCTTCTCGTGTTTAAACATCTGTCATGTGTCTGTGACCACAGTAGTGATGTTAAGTGCATATTTATTACATACGTCTCAATATGTCTGGCATGCAATATTAACATAAGTNATGCAATATTAAAATAAGTTTGTGTGGTAATCAGTAATATCTCCAATAAGGTGTCTTGTATTACTCGCAGGTAGTTGAGTTGAATTGTGTAAATAAAGCAGAGGCATTTCTTACACATATTGACTTTTGCAACAGGTAGTATCCTCTGAACTGGCTGGGCACCTCTTGCAGTTTGTGCATTTCCCTGGACAGCCACAACGTCAGGAAAATTACAGGCTGTTCTATGTGAATGGTGGGTTTCCTGGTGTAAGTGGGTGCATTGATTGCACCCACATTGGCATTAGGAGCCCAGGTGGCCAGTTTGCAGAGGTGTACCACAATAGGAAAGAATATATGTCACTCAATGCTCAGGTATGTTTGCTGGGATGTCTACCACATGATTGTTTATGTACAGGACTGTGTGTGTAATGTTTATTGGATACAAATCATTTAATACCATACCATTTATTTTAAATATGCCAATACTAAAATGATTTGTCTGCCAGCATTCATCGTTGTTAATATGTTAAATGACATTTTCAGGTTGTCTCAGGCCCTAACCTACAGATCCTGGACATTGTGACTAGGTGGCCCGGCAGTACTCACGACTCGAGGATTTTCAATAACAGCAGGGTGATGACCCGTTTTGAAAATTGCTCTCTGCCAGGAATACTGCTGGGAGACAATGGCTACACTCAACTGCCATTTCTCTTCACACCATTACGGGTCCCAACAACAGCTGCAGAAAACAGGTACAACGCAGCACATA
>NQII01001957.1:274107-413567 GCA_002778355.1 Clitarchus hookeri | reverse complement strand
CACCGCCTCGCACTCCTATGGATTTGTGGGCTGCCCTGCACGATTCGTGGTGTGAATTGCCTCCTGCATACCTTCAGACATTAGTCGAGTCCATACCACGTCATCTTGCGGCACTTCTGCGTGGTCGCGGGGACCCTACACGATAATAGGCAGGTGTACCAGTTTTTGNCTACACGATAATAGGCAGGTGTACCAGTTTTTGTGGCTCTTCAGAGTAGATATATGCAACCACGGAGTTTTTTTAGGTGTTTTTATTCTACGCAATACTTTGCTGCATTATATTGTTATATCTTTAACGGTTTAGACCAGCCATGCTCAACCTTTTTTTATAGAGGCCACATATACCGTTCAGTCATAGTGTCGCGGGCCGTAAGTAAAAATTGTTTAGGTGTAAGTAAATAAAAAACTTAATTTTAACATTTAACCATGTATCTACTTTTTATAAACATAAATATTTTAGGCTTTAACAAAGATAGTTTATTTAAACGTGTTAATACGATTTTTGATACTGTGGACACTTTTTCAAAACTTTATCAAGATCTGGCTTGTTGCTGCTTGCTAACTTTATCACATCATCCAGATGTGCCTGTAAGTTTGTTTCTGTACACATTCTTTGTGTACTTCGTTTTTGAAAAATACGATTTNTGCTGCTTGCTAACTTTATCACATCATCCAGATGAGAGTCTGTAAGTTTGTTTCTGTACACATTCTTTGTGTACTTCGTTTTTGAAAAAGACGATTCGCACACGTATGTCGACCCAAAGAATCTTAATAGGATTTGAGCACTCCTTTGGACGCTTTTATATTTTTGGGGAATAATGCTCCAAAATTCCACATACTCCTTTTTTTCCCTTTTTTCTTTAAACAAAATTTCTAGGTGGGTGTCGTTTTTAAAATCGATGAATTCATCTAACAACTCTGGGTAATTACAATTCAAAATTGAAGCCAGCTCTGAGATAGTGGTTGTTTCTAAATGCCATGGATTTTCTACAAGCATCAAACATTTTTTAATTTTTCTTAGATCTTGAAACCTTTTATGAAATTCATCTAATCGTGCAGTTATATAATTTGAAATTGTAGAGCAGTTTTCCTGAAAAATGTCGATACGGTCCTCTGTTATCTTAATTATAGTTGGAAAATTGTGCAGCTGTTTGTTCTGTAGTTCTTCATGATAAAGTTTTAGCTTTTCCTCAAAAGCAAATACTTTATCCGCCATCTGTGAGACTATGTTATTTTCACCTTGTACACTCCAATTGAGGCTATTTAGTTTTTCTGTAANTTTAGCTTTTCCTCAAAAGCAAATACTTTATCCGCCATCTGTGAGACTATGTTATTTTCACCTTGTACACTCCAATTGAGGCTATTTAGTTTTTCTGTAAACACCACCATCCATAATTTAGTGACTCAGGATACACTTTATTATTTTGCTCTAAAAACAGTATTATTTCATGGCGTAAAGAAAAAAACCTTTCTAAAACTTTTCCTCTACTAAGCCATCGCACTGAGGTATGTAAAAGGACATCATTATACTCGCTTCCCAGTTCTTCCAAAAGACTTTTAAATTTTCTGTGGTTCAATTCTCTTGCTCGTATGTAATTGACAATATTGATAACCGTCTTCATCACAGCTTCAATTTCTGGATTTACAACACGTGCCGCCAAGTTTTCTTGATGGATAATGCAATGAAATGTAATTAAATTTGTTAAATTATATTTTTTCTTAAACAACGTAAGAAATCCATTTTCGGATCCAGTCATTTAAGGACAGCCATCGGTGCAAACACACACGATTTTTTGTATATCAATTTTATTCTGCTCTAAAAAATTGCAAGTAGTATCAAGGTAATCTGTGCCTCGGGTTTGACCTTTCATTGGAAGAAATTTCAAAAAACCTTCAAAGATTAAATTATGTTCTGTACAATATCTAACAAACACCGAGCATTGCGATGTTGCTGAAACGTCGGTACTGGAATCGAAAGCCAAGCTAAAAAACTTGCAGTTTTTAAGGTTTTCTAATAAGTTATCGTAGATGAATTTTGAAATGTCTTCAATACCCGCAACTCTGAGTTGTGCGAGATAATAAGAGAGATTGATATATCCCAACACTGCGCGCACCGCGGTAGGGATTTATGTACTTATAGCGCCCATAGTTTCTCTGATGAGCGCGCAATTTAAAATGCTTGGCAATTTGATAACTCCAGGTGGGCCAATCACAAAAGCTCGGCGGGCCGCAGGTTGAGTAAACGGTTTAGACAGTGTATTGCAAGAGAGCGCGCTGGCGGCAAACTTTTTTCCGACTTGATTCACTATTATCGTTTGTAATTTTTTGAAATATTCNTCTTTAACATAACACTTTCTCGACATATCAAACAAGTAGCTGCATTGTTTTTGTTAGGAACAACAAAATATTCCGTTCCCACTCGTCTTAAAACAATCTGTTTTCATCACATATTTTTCTTTTATACTTAGAAGCANACCTTTCAGCTCTTCAACTATTTCTGTGCAAGAAATTACGTCGATCTGTTGCTCGGTTGCGACGTTGCATTGTTATTCCGTTTGTGTACTTTTTCATTTTCCAATAAGAATTTCCCCGGGCAATGAGATATTTTCTCGGAATAAAAAGTAGCCTATGTCACTTCCCGGCCCTCCAACTAAAAAACAAAAAGTCACACCTATCCGTTTCTCCGTTGTGACGTGAAAGAAAGACAAACAAACAAACACACTTGCACATATATGGCGCATGTGTATAAGAGAAACTATTCAATTATTAAGGTGTCTTTCCATTACGAGGTACAAAACCTATAACTATAAAATATTACCTACACTTTTAATATAAAACAGCTGCTTGCTCAAAATTCAACACACTAGGCGCACGCAACAGAAACCAGTAATTGCGATGGAGCCGGTGGATACTGGATGTATTGCGACCATTCACGAATGAGCGACAATGCGCCTTTTACACCAGTCACGTGGCAGTCAATAGCAACTATATGCAGTAATGATCGATCATCGGTATACGTTTCAACAGTTCATCTGCTACTGCGTTTTCTCCATGACCCACGACAAACGAAGCAATCGGCCATGTGCATTTGAAAAAACCATTTTAGTTGGGCTCCAGCAAAATGTATTTTGGGCCCTTTTGCGTTTCACATTACAACGTTTTTTTTATAATAAATTCAGTAAATTATTTTTATGTATTTTTATTCGAACGTCAAAACTAAATTTCAGTGTACGAAAATAGTATTTGTTTAACTATATAAAAATGAAATGAATAAACTGAATAAGTAAGGTGGACAGCAATATTGTAATGAAATAAATTTATTTGTAGTACACATATTACCATATGAAAAGTGTGGGTGAAAAGATAGTTACTAATTTTCTTCAAGAAATCGCAAATATTATTTTTAATATTTCGTATTACGTAGTCATGTTAACCTTTCCAGCCACAATGTCCTATTTTAGTCTGGATAGGTTTATTACTTATGATTGTCGTTNCACGTAGTCATGTTAACCTTTCCAGCCACAATGTCCTATTTTAGTCTGGATAGGTTTATTACTTATGATTGTCGTTTAATTTCACAGTTAGTAAAGTGCGAGTAGATCCGGGAAGTCAGGAATGAGGAGACAGCGCTGCAGGTAATGGGTCACGTAAACTACTCGTTGCTTGGTGGTTCATGTTCTGTGTTCTGCGCAGAGTTAAAAATAAATAATTTGTTGGCACCTTAGCCTTCGCTTCTTCCCCTCCCTTCTCCCATGCAGTGTTTGCGATGATGTGGGTGTGTGTGTGTGTATGTTTACTTAAGTAACAGTAGGCATATTGTTTCATACATATTACATAAAGGTGATTTTGCAATATTTCGTGTTTAAACAAAATAGCTTTCAATGATCTTAGGCAAATTTTTGAACATGTTTGAAATTTTTCCATTTGTTTGCTTATACATACAGATTATTTCAAACAAACCANCTTAGGCAAATTTTTGAACATGTTTGAAATTTTTCCATTTGTTTGCTTATACATACAGATTATTTCAAACAAACCAAATATTTGACGATATATGCATAATGCATAGAGAGCTTTACTTCAAAGAGGTTGTGTTTACAATACTTTTCTCATTAGTTATAATTTGACATTATCACATAACGTTTATCATTATTCAAACAACGAATAATAAATGTTTTGGAAAATAAATCATTACGTAATACTTATGAAGTTTTTTCTTACGTTGTTTACAATTGGCAACAGTGTATGCTCAAGCGAAATTAACATAGCCTAAAATTGTTTTATATATTAGGATGATATAATTAGTAAGTAATATTCCTGACAGCCGTTGTTTCGAATAGTAACTGAGTGAAAGCAATAAAAACTTTGTAATCAGTAATGCCCATTTCCGTTTCCCGCATCGTTACTCATTCCAAAATAATATCACGCAACAATTGTTTTGCCTATCGTCAGTGACATCACATAGAACTTGTAAGGAATAGAAAGATTTTACTTAGTTACGTGGTTATTTTATATTTGATTTACGATTATTGAAATTATTTTGCTTTTTAACCTACAAAATAGAGAAAATGCGGTACACATGCGACACTGGCGCTTACCTAGTGGCGAAAAACTTAAGTTGCCAAACTAAAAGCATAGAGCTTCCCAACCTTAACAGAATAGAATAAACGTTAGCTACACTACACACGGCATGCGGGCTCCCAGTTTAGGTTGGCAGCGAATTATTAAAAGTAGTTCTCACGACCTGGCTTTGTACAGCTAGTGTAATGTTTAAATTAATGGCCGCCGAAATTAGTGTTTGTTTTATACGCCTCAGAGTATTAATTTAATATTATAATCCTATCACGATTACTTCCAACTTTCCTGAAACCTGTTAATGTTCTACTTCCAGGATATTCCTCCGCCCCATGTAAACAAATCTTAACCGAGTCTAGAAAATTACATAAAAGGTGCAACACACCTTGGGAACTCACTTTCATAGTATCGTTATGTGTCGCTTCTTTTCATCGCGCGAAAGAGCGAAGAGAGAGTGGAGCACAGAATATAGCGATATGATATCAGGCGGCGAGATCGGAGGAATGAATGTCAGGCGAGCGATAATCCAAGAAGAATGTCTTTTGTTTCAAAAAGTGAGCCGCCACGCTAATCCTTTTGTAGCACGCACTTCTGGCCTTCAGCTGATTGAATTTCCACGTTTATGTGAAGACTTTTCTAGTGGTTTACTGCCCCAATTTCTCTCAGCATGACTCGGGGTGCATCGAACATTTCCCAGGTCAAGGCCAGCGAGTATAAAAGTGCGACGGGCCTCAGAGCCGGCAGTTGATGAGTGGATGAGTGACTGGAGTTTTAGCGATAGACGACGAGCGATAAGATAAACGAGCGGCGAGAGAAGTGACCAGTGGCAACGGGAGGAAAATATGCGGCTGCGAGCACAGGCGCAGCGAATAGTGCGACTGGCAGGTTGGACTATTGAACTGATATACGTGAGTGAAAGACTTTATAAATGATGGCAACAGGGAGACTGAAAGTGTTTTGATGATGAGTATGAGTTAATTGACTATAACCAAACAGAGACTTTAAGAAGGACGTTAATTAGAGTTAAAATTTACATTAAATATTGTGCTCGCTGAGACATAAAATGATTAATAGTGGAGACATATAGATATATTAATGCTGTAAATAAGAGCTGTGTGAATAAATTAAAAATCAAAATTAGTAATTTTATTTTTATTATGACCTCCATCCCTCATGAACTCGTATACGCCCTCGGACGACTTGTAACAGTATTTTGCGTAAAAACTATATCTTAGTAGGTATTACGTACACACATATTTTTTCACTGTTTTTATTTATATGAATTATAAATGAAATATTATAATTCATCAATAATATATAATAAAATGTTCAATTTAACCAAAATAAGACATTTTTCTGTTAATACAATTATAAAATGCTTGTAATACATTAAATTTTTACAAAACAACCAAACACGTCATACATACACGATGTAATTTTTCAAAGATTTGATTTAAAAAGTGCGAAGAAACCGCGAATAGACTATAGTAAAACATTGTAATTCATAACAGTTCCAAAATTTTACTTGGATGGTGTGTGAATAAAGTGTCAGTGTTGATTTTGCATATGGCAGAAGGATACAGAACGAGAAGTAAAAGAAGANTAGTTGGGCTCCAGCAAAATGTATTTTGGCCCCTTTTGCGTTTCACATTACAACGTTTTTTTATAATAAATTCAGTAAATTATTTTTATGTATTTTTATTAGAACGTCAAAACTAAATTTCAGTGTACGAAAACAGTATTTGTTTAACTATATAAAAATGAATTGAATAAACTAAATAAGTAAGGTGGACAGCAATATTGTAATGAAATTAATTTATTTGTAGTACACATATTACCATATGAAAAGTGTGGGTGAAAAGATAGTTACTAATTTTCTTCAAGAAATCGCAAATATTATTTTTAATATTTCGTAACACGTAGTCATGTTAACCTTTCCAGCCACAATGTCCTATTTTAGTCTGGATAGGTTTATTACTTATGATTGTCGTTTAATTTCGCAGTTAGTAAAGTGCGAGTAGATCCGGGAAGTCAGGAATGAGGAGACAGCGCTGCAGGTAATGGGTCACGTAAACTACTCGTTGCTTGGTGGTTCATGTTCTGTGTTCTGCGCAGAGTTAAAAATAAATAATTTGTTGGCACCTTAGCCTTCGCTTCTTCCCCTCCCTTCTCCCATGCAGTGTTTGCGATGATGTGGGTGTGTGTGTGTGTATGTTTACTTAAGTAACAGTAGGCATATTGTTTCATACATATTACATAAAGGTGATTTTGCAATATTTCGTGTTTAAACAAAATAGCTTTCAATGATCTTAGGCAAATTTTTGAACATGTTTGAAATTTTTCCATTTGTTTGCTTATACATACAGATTATTTCAAACAAACCAAATATTTGACGATATATGCATAATGCATAGAGAGCTTTACTTCAAAGAGGTTGTGTTTACAATACTTTTCTCATTAGTTATAATTTGACATCATCACATAACGTTTATCATTATTCAAACAACGAATAATAAATGTTTTGGAAAATAAATCATTACGTAATACTTATGAAGTTTTTTCTTTCGTTGTTTACAATTGGCAACAGTGTATGCTCAAGCGAAATTAACATAGACTAAAACTGTTTTATATATTCGGATGATATAATTAGTAAGTAATATTCCTGACAGCCGTTGTTTCGAATAGTAACTGAGTGAAAGCAATAAAAACTTTATAATCAGTAATGCCCATTTCCGTTTCCCGCATTGTTACTCATTCCAAAATAATATCACGCAACAATTGTTTTGCCTATCGTCAGTGACATCACATAGAACTTGTACGGCCTTGCATCGTCGATGGTAACTGCCATGTACACGCTATTCACTGTAAAGCAAGCACTTTTGAAACAACCTTTTGAAGAAAAAAACACTGCCCATAACTACACATACGCTACAGTACGGTTAATTCTACTCAAGTTAGGAAATAAAAGAGTTTTTACTTTAGGAGAGTTTGGCATAGCGAAAATTTCTGCCGCTAGGTGCGCAGTGTTCCAAAAAAAATTAATTAGAATTAGAATTTTAAGCTACTTATTAATAAAATAGAAAGATTTTACTTAGTTGCGTGGTTATTTTATATTTGATTTACGATTATTGAATTTATTTTGCTTTTTAACCTACAAAATAGAGAAAATCCGGTACACATGCGACACTGGCGCTTACCTAGTGGCGAAAAACTTAAGTTGCCAAACTAAAAGCATAGAGCTTCCCAACCTGAGCAGAATAAAATAAACGTTAGCTACACTACACACTGGCATGCGGGCTCCCAGTTTAGGTTGGCAGCGAATTATTAAAAGTAGTTCTCACGACCTGGCTTTGTACCGCTAGTGTAATGTTTAAATTAATGGCCGCCGAAATTAGTGTTTGTTTTATACGCCTCAGAGTATTAATTTAATATTATAATCCTATCACGATTACTTCCAACTTTCCTTAAACCTGTTAATGTTCTACTTCCAGGATATTCCTCCGCCCCATGTAAACAAATCTTAACCGAGTCTAGAAAATTACATAAAAGGTGCAGCACACCTTGGGAACTCACTTTCATAGTATCGTTATGTGTCGCTTCTTTTCATCGCGCGAAAGAGCGAAGAGAGAGTGGAGCACAGAATATAGCGATATGATATCGGGCGGCGAGATCGGAGGAATGAATGTCAGGCGAGCGATAATCCAAGAAGAATGTCTTTTGTTTCAAAAAGTGAGCCGCCACGCTAATCCTTTTGTAGCACGCACTTCTGGCCTTCAGCTGATTGAATTTCCACGTTTATGTGAAGACTTTTCTAGTGGTTTGCTGCCCTAATTTCTCTCAGCATGACTCGGGGTGCATCGAACATTTCCCAGGTCAAAGCCAGCGAGTATAAAAGTGCGACGGGCCTCAGAGCCGGCAGTTGATGAGTGGATGAGTGACTGGAGTTTTAGCGATAGACGACGGGCGATAAGATAAACGAGCGGCGAGAGAAGTGACCAGTGGCAACGGGAGGAAAATATGCGGCTGCGAGCACAGGCGCAGCGAATAGTGCGACTGGCAGGTTGGACTATTGAACTGATATACGTGAGTGAAAGACTTTATAAATTATGGCAACAGGCAGACTGAAAGTGTTTTAATGATGAGTATGAGTTAATTGACTATAACCAAACAGAGACTTTAAGAAGGAAGTTAATTAGAGTTAAAATTTTCATTAAATATTGTGCTCGCTGAGACATAAAATGATTAATAGTGGAGACATATAGATATATTAATGCTGTAAATAAGAGCTGTGTGAATAAATTAAAAATCAAAATTAGTTATTTTATTTTTATTATGACCTCCATCCCTCATGAACTCGTATACGCCCTCGGACGACTTGTAACAGTATTTTGCGTAAAAACTATATCTTAGTACGTATTACCAACACACATATTTTTTCACTGTTTTTATTTATATGAATTATAAATGAAATATTATAATTCATCAAAATATATAAGAAAATGTTCAATTTAACCAAAACAAGATATTTTTCTGTTAATACAATTATAAAATGCTTGTGATACATTAAATTTTTACAAAACAACCAAACACGTCATACATACACGATGTAATTTTTCAAAGATTTGATTTAAAAAGTGCGAAGAAACCGCGAATAGACTATAGTAAAACATTGGAATTCATAACAGTTCCAAAGTTTTACTGGGATGGTGTGTGAATAAAGTGTCAGTGTTGATTTTGCATATGGCAGAAGGATACAGAACGAGAAGTAAAAGAAGANTGGATGGTGTGTGAATAAAGTGTCAGTGTTGATTTTGCATATGGCAGAAGGATACAGAACGAGAAGTAAAAGAAGATCGTCAGCAGGGTTTCAAAAGTACTTGATTACCCTCAGGGTGCGACTGCGAATTAACAGTTTTGCTGAGGGGTTGAGAAACGTTTACCAGCAAAGTGACTTATACCTGTGGTGGAAATGCGTACTCTCTTATATGTAACAAACAAACCACAGTGTTTTTTCCAGCCAGCATTTTCTATCTGTAGTAGGCGTCAAGATTCGTCGCTACAATGTGGGAACGATTCGTCTTATCGATCATCATGTATTATTATTCTCCAGGGAGGGAAATTACATTCTCTGGCATCTCTCCACATTAAAAAAAAAAAAATAGATTCGTACAGTGATTATCCGCGAAGAAGAGCATACGTATATATGCGGGGAGAGTGTTGAATGAAAAGGGAGATGGGAGTGGTGGGCGGTGTCGCTGTGGCGATGAGTCACCGCACGCGGTCCCATTCACGCGGCGTTGTGCAGACGGGACTCGGTAGGCGTTAGGCGTGCCGAGTACCGCTCCCTCGTACTACTGCACTACCGCCACTGTACAGTGCCCCTCCTCCTACGTCCTCCCGCCTCTACTACAGCTCTTCCCTCCCGTGGCACCCACGTAGCTCTATAGCGCTGGACCCGCCTAGCTGCAGCCGCTTTACGCGTTCGAAGCCAAGAAGCGCGGGACCGATATGGGCGAGACCGCCACGCGCATCAAGTGCGTCATCGCCGCTACGCGCAGGACTCTTTAGAGGCGTGACGTGTTCTCGTCGTGCTGCCTTTACCTGTGCCACTTTAAGCGGTGACGCTATCATTTTATCGGTGGGAAGTCTGCAGCAAGGTTCAATGAATGGCCCTCGGGTACTTTCGTATGTATCTGACGAGAATAATTTTGAGATACAGCGATTTGAAAACGCAGTTTTATCAATATTACAGTGCTCCGAAATGGTGTTTCTTATAAGCGTGACATCTTGAAAGTAATTGGCAGGTGTGGTCTGAAATATGTGCTCTTTTCGTAGATCAGATCACTGGTAAAAAAGGAAGGGGGGGGGAGCGAATGTTTAATAGTTTATTGCGAAAAATCGGATTTCAAACACACCACAACAAAGTTCAAGTGGCAGGTAGGCAGGCCCCTCTGGAAAACCTGTGCTTAGTTTCGTCTTTATAACCACTGAGTATACGCCACGCGCCAGATATCTGCGAGCTTGAGCAACATCACAAGAAAGGGGACATCACTGACTCTTCCTGGAATACAGCAGACAGAACGCGGTGTGTGGGGGTGTACTACAGTAGTTTACAGCCTGCCACGTTATGCAAAGAATAACAGGATACGTTGTTTGCTCATACCCCTTCATATTTTCAAAGTCATGCGCACTGCTGTCGATGTGAGTACACCGCTACAGTCTCTGCTTTCACTATTCATTCTGCATAGTGTTGAGCGCGAACCCCCGCACCGGGCGTTTTCAGCCAGTCTACAAATAATGCCCTTCGGGAGGCTGATGCAGATACAACTACACCGGTTAACCCTCGTTTCGACCAGGGCTGGCAACAGCCCTGGTTCATAGGGTGCCAGCAAAGTGCACTAATTACATGCAACGTTTTTTACAAACGTCACACGATGAAATGAGCGGATAATAAGAGCGAGGCCGGACCTTGATTTGCCGTACCGTGAGGGATGATGATGAACAAGCAGGGTTGACGATGAGCAGCGACTCGGGTTGTAGGCACTCACCGACACACTACACGCGAGTTTAACTAGCCACTTGCAAACATCACTACAACATGTTCTACAGACATCACGACACTACGACACGCCAGTCGGGAGACTGGTGGGGAGCTTCACTCCGTCGCCGATAACAACTACACGTAAGACAGCAACAGTGACTAACAGCTATAAATACGGGCCCGGAGCCCAGATAAAACAGCAGACCGCTGCCGGCTCAATGATTTTATCCAAGTCTGTCGGGCTGCATTTTTGTTGCAAACCCACTTAATGAGTAATGGGAACTTGAGTTCCTGGTCTCGTGACAGCACGGCCTACCGGGGGTACATGAGAGATCGGCGGCTGCGAGTAGACAGTCTGGAGCCTTGTGCGGCCGTGGTCACCGGGTGCGGGGAGACATCGGAACTACGAGCGACGAAGCAGTGACCAGCTAGTGGGTTCTGTGAACATCGGCACAGTAAAAAGTGGGACGGCAAGGCAAGACTGTGGGAAAGTGGAACTGGATGCGTGAGTGAAAGACGTTTGGAATGACGTCAGTATTCAGTTTAATTATACATGCGTAAACAGTAAGTGCGGATTAAGTGACCGCAGCTATAATGAAGACACTAATAAGGATTTTAATTTGAATTGCTTTTGTCATTGAATATTGAGCTCACTGAGAGTAATAAGTGTTAATAGTAGAATAAGATAGTTTAAAGTCGTAAATAATAACTGCGTGCATTTTTATTACATTATAAATAACTTATNCTGCGTGCATTTTTATTACATTATAAATAACTTATGAATTTAAATTTTGTTCTTTTATATTTATTGAGACCTCCATCTCTCACGAGCTCGAATACGCTCTTTGCGACTTTTAACAGTATTTTTCAATCATTTCCGTGCGTGTTAAGTGCTAAGTATATTAAAATGACCGATTTTTTTACGACGTACAGGACAGAGTTCAAATGTAAGTAATAAGAAGGCTTCTTCGTTATTAGAATTCGCATTCACGATTTCTCGCGAAAACAGAAAGAATGAATTCTCCCACATTCGCATGTTACGAAAATACATAGTGTTATTCATTATGATGTATACTGATGGGGAAAAAATTGTATGGTCAAGTTATAAATATTTGGCTGGCCTAACGTTTTTGAAGCGTATAATTGGAAAATAAATCCTGTTATCAAACCAAATAAATCAATCTTGCAATATTTGTGTTGCCTTGTTTTTTACAAACTGCTTCGATAAACGTCAGCACGAGTGGTAAATAACAGCGAAAACATTAGCAGAAATGTTATATATTGCGTATCATCTCTTGACTCTAAAAACGAAAACACAAACACAATGATGCAAGAAATTAGAACTTAATGGGAATCCATTGTATTAATATTAAACGCCTTAGTCGCATCCGGTCATAAAGAAATATTTCAACGGCGATGGAAAATAGCATTAATAAGCTTTGATTGTGTCTTGTTCCCTCAGAATTTAAAGTGTTATCTATAGGTTCTTAATGCAACTATCTGTTCAGAAAAGAGACAGCATTGTCGCTATTGTTGAAACATTATTTTACAGAAGAATAAATACCGTAAACAGTGATATTTACGATTTTTACTGACTTGGACATTTTTCAACGACTACATTAATGTTTCAAAAACCAAATGTAAGAATGGGCAATAAAATACAGACTTTCATTTCTGTACTGAAAAAATATTTACATTGAAATATTTTGTAGTTTTTAAAAATTAGAATAGACACAACTGCTTACAATGAGACTCGTGTGACAACTAGGCCCCTTAAGACGACTCCAACTTTAAAGAAAAATTGAATACATGAAAGCAATTAAATGAAAAATTATTAGTGCGCCACTGGAGAGCTACGTAGTATGTAACCTAAAAACCCTGAATAGGCTATGGAGTAAATATTATACATGCTCTTAAAAAAAGTGAAGATTGAGTCTTTTTACATATTATTTTGTGAGAGACTGCATAGTTACGCAGTATCGTACGCCCATAAAACCAATTTTTTTTCTTTAATCAGCCTTGTTGGAAGAATCAACACGAGAGATTGATAAACATAAGTAAATAGTGGCGTCAGACTTTAAATGTCAGGTTATCAAAGACATTTCTCTGCAGTTGTTAAATTACAGTCCCAGTTCAGGCTAAAATTGTTTTCCTCAAGCTGACATTATTCGTTAACCGATTCAGTGAGTGTTTACAAGAAAACCAAGCTCGCTGAGTATTCAGCTTGACCCGTTTACAGGAACGAAGTTCGATAAAAAAGATTGTACAGTTACAGAAATAGTAGCGCACGGTATATATAGGTTGTTCACTGTGAAGTGAGCACTTTTCATATCAACCTTCGAAAACAAAATCACTGCTCGTTAACTGTATATATGGTGCCGTACACACTGACATGTCGACTCCAAGTTAAGTTGAGTTAATTAATAAAAATAGTTCGAAGTCTTGACGTACTGAGTGTTTATAAAGTAGACTTATTTAGCCTACTTTCCTTTGAAAAGGTAGGCTTATGAAATCACCCGAATGTCTGTCTGGTGTATGTCCCCCTTTGTAACTTTTTAATCCCTGAACATATAGTAATAAAATTGTGTATGAATATGACGCCACTAACGGCCATCACGACGCAAACTTATACTAAAACACATCTTATATATTTATAAAACTCTGAGAGTACAAACTTCTGAGTGTAAACGTATCAGTACGCGAAGTATTCTTCCTCTGCGTAAGTACCCTACGGACTTTGCGCAAACTTGTTCCTTCACGGTCGCGTCTGTAGCCAGCCACGGACCTGTCAGTCGCTGAGTGATAACAGAACGGTCCGGCAATCGTGAGATATATCTGCGTCTTCCCTCCCTCCACATCGAGCGTCATTCCTCCCTCCCTCCTCATCCCTTTTATGATCACACGCAGATAAACCCGCGTGACTTTTAACAGATACACCCCCGCCCAAAGTCGTCTACGGCAGGCAGCAATGTAAGTGCAGTAATTACCAACAGGTAATGGATTATGCTAATTATGGTTATTATGCTCGTTTATGTTCCTAACAATTTCACGTTTCACTTTACTAATGCATGGATAGTCATTAGGCCCATGGCTACGTTAATTTTACATATGTCGGGAGGTTACAAAATGAAACCAATAGCCTATAGGCACGTGGTCTTTCAGTTCTGGAAATGTTAGGTGGATCCCCATCCACAGCAGGTTTGGGGGAATGTATGTAAGCGGCGGTCTCGTACAGGTGGAGCAGCGACCATGACCATTCGCGCATAACTTGTTTGGTGTCGGGGAGTTGCGTCATATCTCCCGGGTTCATACATTCCAAAATTGGCAGGACGTTCAACAAATAATCTTATTTTTTCACATTCAGACGTTTGCAGCTAAGATTTTTGAACCGATAATAGAAATGAGGTATCATTAAATTTATAATTACGTTGTGCAACTTTCGGTATTCTTAATAACATTTCGAAAATCTAACATTTTCCGTTTGCGTTTTACATATCGAAGTCTGACAACCAGAGGAGCAAGCTTACAGAGGACAAGCACAAAATGTTGAGGAAGGTACACAAGAGGTTGCTGGCAGTACGCATAAACCCCCGCCTAAGAAGAGCAGGAGACTAGTGGAAGATGCAAGAATGGATAAAGCTTATGAATTATTAACTGCATGCACCTTCAAAGTCGAAACCTGAGATGTGTCGTCTGAGACCTCTGAGTTTGGAAAGTTTGTGGGGAAATAGTTAAGTACGTATGACACATAGGCCTACTGTAAAAAAAATTCTGGTAAACTTTCTAACCTGTTATGGAAGTTTTTAACCTAACACTGTATAGAAATAATACCACACACCAAGCTGCAGATATAGGAATGTTTACAATCGCTACTATACAAATTTGACTGTTTCCTGAGTAAATGTAAGAACGCTACAATGAATGTGTAGGCGAAAAAATTACCATCCCCGCTTTCTCACTAAGCATATACGCTGGTATGGTAAAATTACGATCAATTTATTAGAGTACACGAACTAAATCAANCCCGCTTTCTCACTAAGCATATACGCTGGTATGGTAAAATTACGATCAATTTATTAGAGTACACGAACTAAATCAAGTATTATGCATAAAATTACTGGAATTCTTCTAGAAGCTGACGGAGAGATTGCTATGGGTAAAGAGCCATTCCAAATTATGGGACAGGACGTGGGACCGCATTTCCTCAAAATTTTATGATGCACCATCCACCACAAATTAGCGACCACCAAGTTCTGACAAACAGCAGTACATCCACAAATGTCAATACATCTTTTCATTCTCCAGGATCATCCATAGAACACCACGGCTTCCCTCAAGTCTCATCGCCAGCCTGTTCCTAAGATGATTTCATAATGCAAAACCTTTTGTAAATTAACTATACAAATGACTACCTCCATACATACACCCACTTTCCTCATTAATAATTGCTTATATTTATTTACCTTTAGTGTAGAAAATAAAATCAGGCTAGTAAATTTATATCGTGACACTTTGTAGCGTAACGATACATTATATCAATACATGTGTACAAACAAAACTTGCAGCATTTCTGACGCACTTTAATTCTGGTCTTTACGCATTTTTCCACAAACAGCCTCTTGAAGCCGCAAATCATGAAAACCCTTCTTCAGCGTGAGAGGGACGCCGCCCCAAGACTGACATACCACTTGTGATATATTTTATCTCTTAGAGTGGAATATATGGACAATTCCATCTAAATCGTTCTAGCCGTCTTTGATCACATCGATATTTTGTGTCAGGCTTTCCACTAAAGTGCTTAATTGTAGGGACAGATATTTAGATTTGTGAACATTTCGAGATCGAATATTTTCAAGATTACAATATTTTCTCTTACTATGGTGCGAGAAAGTAGAACTTCGAACTAACTAATATTAAATACTGTTTTCTAACTACAGCATTAAAATATATATCTGAGCAATCAACAATCAACACTAACGGTGGTGATTTAAAAAAAAAAATATTGTAATGCACTTGTAAGTAACATACTTTTCAATAACGTACTACGTTTTACGTACCTGAATGTTTTGCCTGAGGACTTGAATGATTGCCCTCAGTACGTCTGGTACTATTCCACTAATGGCTTGTTTAGATATTCGGAACAAATACTGCAAACTTGTGAAGGAATCTCCAGAGGCTAGAAACCCTAGTGCGACAGCGACTCTTTCGACGACTGTTATCGCGTTTCTTAACTGTGTATCACTTTTCATAACTTTACGGCCCACNGTGCGACAGCGACTCTTTCGACGACTGTTATCGCGTTTCTTAACTGTGTATCACTTTTCATAACTTTACGGCCCACCAAGTTGACAATTGCTTCAAAATCGGACGATGACATTCTTGCGAGGATCTTGTACTGACACGAAACGTCTTGAAACNCAAGTTGACAATTGCTTCAAAATCGGACGATGACATTCTTGCGAGGATCTTGTACTGACACGAAACGTCTTGAAACTTTAGGTCCTCCAACAACGACGCGCCATTGTACTCTTGTATTTTGACATATGTATTCAGCTGCCACCACCTATTTTCTTCCTTTTTTTGCTCTTTCAACACGTTGAGGTGTATTCAAACGTATGCTGCTGCAGCTACCTCGGCCTCCGTCACTGAGCGACTAGTGTTTTGGTGAACATTTGGATAATTGAAATGTTCGTGACGAGCAGCATTCGCGACGCGGCCGAGCGGTCAGAAGAATTTTGCAGCGAACGCCGCACAGATAGGTATTTGTCGTAAAAAGCTGGCCAAAAGTATTTAAGTGTGTTTAAGTTATTTTTTAGAGTTAATATGTAGTTTAAACATGTGTTTAAATATGATTTATATGCAATTTACGTTGATACTATACAGTATCATAGTAACTAGATGAAAGGCATTGATGAAATAAAACAAACAAAATGGTTAAATTGGCAAAATATATATATAATTCGTATAATCAAATAACATCATTCAGAGTCACAATTCTCATTATCTTCATCAACATCATCATTGTTTTCACCACTAATATCAAGGGAATCATTAGAAAAACTGGTATCCACTAGTGAATAACATGGGTATATGCTTTTACTTGCATCTCTAATAGTATTGTACTGCTTAGAAGTGAGGTCAACATCCACGAAAACAGCTAAAGCTTTTGTTGTTAAAAGCTTTGTATTTTGATGGGTACTGCCTTTCTCAGCGGATATTATTATTCTTCTGTATTTTGAAGCCCGAGTTGGAGTTAAAGAAGCGTCTTTAATAATTTTAGACAAATCGGTTTTGCCAGCAGCCCGTGTGCTCATATGCGTAGCATACGTCAACATTGCGTGAGATATCTCAGATCTAAATTGTTCGGTTTTGCGCCTCTTACTCCTTTCACTGCTTTCGTCAAATCCCCTACTCGGCCGACCGGTTCTCGGAATTGCCCAGATAGGCAGCGCTATTGTTTCCATTAGCCATAAGTCTTTATTTCTTCGAAAACGGCACTCTTTGTAGCTAGCAGATGTCCACTTCAGTTTAAAGTAATGTTTAACTGATTTTAAACTATTTCGAAGTAACTGCAGTTTATCTTCGGGACATTTAGTTTTTTCCACTAGTTTCTTCTCAAGAAACTCCAGTTTCTCATCAATTTTCTACGCTCACATTGCTTTATTATATTGAACATAGCTTCCCTGGTAATCTTCATTGGTGGTTCAGCAGTAAAATCTGCAAACAAACGACACAAATCTTATTAAATAAACGTTATTTGAAACTAAACGCGATTTTAACTTTATTACTTGGTCACTTATTTTGGCAATTACGGAGAAAGGCCGAAATGGGCGGAATGTTTTGTTGCAGATATAACAACTATAATGTATGTGGAATGCGTAGAAACCAACAATATAGTTTAACTCACTTTAACTTATCATTAAAATCATCTCGGAAACGGAAAACGTATCCACAAATAGACTAAAAAATAGTTGTCTTTTGAAAAAAAAATGTATGTATTTAAAAGAGAATTAGTTTAATTAACTATTAAAAGCAATAAAAAATACCTTCACCTGAAGAACCCATAGCAATTTCTTTCAATATGAACACAAAACAACACTTTCCCAACACAGAAACGTTTTGAACATTCCAAATACAACGGCGAGAATTCATAGAGCGATACGCACAACAGATGCATTCCGACTAAAGTGCCAGCGCAGGGTGGCCCCTTATGCCGTGATTGACTGGTTATTGGGTAGAGGGGGTAGTCCCATTGTGTTTGAGTGACAAAAGACAGACTTTACTTAAAATTTGTGATGCGTACTTTTGGCCAGCTTTTTAGGACAAATACCTGTCTGCGCGGCGCCGCGAACATGTTCTATGTTACGTTACGGTGTTCGGTTCGCTAGTTTGTGCGGGGTTAGCGTCGTGCAACAGTTCAACGCAAGACGTAACGTCAACTGCAGAATGGGAAGGCGGCCAAAAATAAGGCCGAGACGACGTGTCGCGGAACCAGTCCACCAGCTGCCGACTGCTGCCTGGGGCAGCCTCGGCGCCTTCGATCGCTCTCTGCTGCAGCTGCCACACCGAGGCGATCTGCTTCCGCCAGCCGGGGTTCTCTCGTCATGCATTCGAGAGGTCCCGAGTTCCATTCCGGACTGCTGAGTTGGGTTTTTCTTAAACGATTTTCCAACTCCTTCCTCGGGTGAATGGCGCTGCAATTTATAAATAGAACCCCCCAATTCCTGTCCCATTAGGTCAGGGTGTTAGTTACCCCTGATGTACTCAAGGAAACCAAGATTAAGTATCCGTCCACAAATCGAATACCAGATTTTACCTTTACTCTTCCTCCTAGGAACTAATTCCTTGAGACTGTCGGAGTAATTAATCTAGCGGAAGTACGTCCTTCCGCTATATTTCTGGTCAGAATTGATTTTTGAACAACCTACAGCAGAATTGTAGGCTATGTCGGAATTAAGCTATGGAGAGTTGAATACAGTCAGAAGGCAAGGCAGTAGCCGGAATGGCCATTCTTTCTATAGAGCATACACTCAACATGACCGTTTCTTGCAGGCAACTTGAAAAGGTACCTTTCCTAGTGGTTTCATCTATAGGCTATGAACGGTAATGTGACCACTTTCTGAAGCCCTTTCATTTGGAACAATAGTCAATAAATATATCTTACTGTAGCCTCAGACGTAAACTTTTGGGTTCTGTGTAATATATACACTGTGTTTATTACTTACACGTCAAGATTTATTTTAAAAAGAGGAGGACGGATAAAAAATATCTGATAGGAAAATCAACTAGGGCCTCAAAAGTGCTCACTTTATCGTGAACAGCCTATAAATAAAATAATTGAAGGAGAAGAAGACATACATAATGTTCAACCCGAAAGACAGTTCGTAAATGATCAGGAAAATTCTGTGACTTCTGAAAGACACGATATATATTATGCTATTGCGGTTATATAAGCCTCTGGCAAACAATTTAAATCGTAAGTTGGAAGCAAACTTATGCCAAGAGACCTGAGATATTCGCGATTTCAATGATCTGCAGGCTAGACTCTACAGTCTTATGTACTAATACGCCCAAATCAACTGCACATTGGTTGTCTGCTGTCATAGTGGAAAGCGACAATTAGACACCGTTCTCCAGGAGGTGTCAAAAACCATGTGGACTAATGGCTGAAGTTGTATAAACGCACGTGTTTTGAATTCTAGCTT
This sequence comes from Clitarchus hookeri, assembly GCA_002778355.1. NCBI lineage: Eukaryota > Metazoa > Arthropoda > Insecta > Phasmatodea > Phasmatidae > Clitarchus > Clitarchus hookeri. The sequence goes on along the minus strand of NQII01001957.1, from coordinate 393,746 downwards.
GTCCGAAAATGAATCCGCGAATTCTTCAGGTCTCTATTTATGTCGAAACTAAGAATGTCAGAAATTCGCTAGATATAAGGATAAAATACATACAATTAAGATTACAGTGAAACTGGTTATTGTGCTTAATTAGTTGCACGAAAAACACTTTTTATCGGTGAAAGCCGTTTTCTAGTCATTTTACACAATTAACCTTGCCGCATTAGAGCAAGCGATAAACTTAAAGTCAAAATCTACGAAAAACTCTCAATTTTCTTTGGAAAACTTAGTAATTTTCTTTACTGGATACACCTTATTATAATACCAGTATTTCGCGTTACTTTGGTGTAGTCTTGAAGTTTATTTTGTAGTCAATGGCGCAGTTGACTTTGCCTAAGACAACAAGACATTTGGCGAGATGTGTATACCTAACCATTCTTAAATGCTACTGGTTCTACGACGGTGACCGTATAAGCGATGTCGATAGGCAATAATGCCAAGTTGTAACAATGAGTTTACGTAAATACGATACATTCCCTTTATCAGTCGTCACGGCCATCTCAAGGATTCACAAGTCTAAATTCTGACAAATGCTACAGGAACGAAAGTATCGCAGTATTCTATATCGCGTTTATTCCGGTGGTTTTGAAATCGGGCCCCTGGACAAAATCGCATTACAAAAACGTTCATGTGTACATTATGGAAAAGTATGGGACTTCAACGGACGCCATATTCTGTACTGGAACTGCTGTTATTTGTTCACACGCTGTGAACGCTTCTGGGTGCAGAATTTACTTTTGTGAGGGTTCCACAGTTCGGCATTCGTTTTGTTGCAAGCTTATTTCTTTTCAAGAGACCCCCAGGGCGTGTCAGAATATATGTGTTCGAATTTTAAAGTACAAACTAGCAAGAAAGTATGTGTCAACTGATCTGTTACCAGACTATCATGCAAGTTTTATCTGATATCTGTCAATACAGCACGTAATAAGGAACTTTCACGAAGGCTAAAAGAGCTCACTGCTTCGGCTTTTAGTGCGAGGTTTGCAGGGTTGGAATCCTTTGCATAGCCGGCATGTAAATTGGCGTTGTTTGAATTGTGCATGAAATCGTCGCAGGGCTTGGCCTAAAACGGGGTATGACTGACTCGCGGACAACTTGAATATGACCAATGAGTCATCTTGTTTATGCGGGATCAAAGTCAGAACGAGTGCTGCGGAGAGGAGGGGGAAGGTCCTTGCGTACGAGTAAAGGTCATTTGGACTTCGGTTACATGATGAGTAAGTAATGCCAGTTTTCCCAAAACTTCAATTTATGAAATGAGAAGAAAACTTGCGCTGATCAATGGCGATTCCTTTCTTACCCCACATGTTAATTACTCTGGTTAGGTAGTAAATTTGAATTTTAAGTGGACTTAACTTAGTGCGGCAAGGTAAACCGCATCTCTAAAAATTATAACACTTTATTTAAGTAATTCAACTTGGCAGAAGCTTCTCAACAGTTGCAGGAAAGCTAAGTTGTCGCTAGCNGGAGTGCGCTAAGCTTCTCAACAGTTGCAGGAAAGCTAAGTTGTCGCTAGCCAACTCCCTCTTACTACAGCTATAACGTACTATATAAAGTGATACTGAACCACAAGTAAAAACACTGCGACATTCCCAATACAAAATGAGATAGAAAACATTATACAACCTATGTCCTTCAGTAATTCGTAAGGGAGGTAGGTGCCCTTGATGATCGATATTTCAAATAATGAAACCAACTTGAGTTGAAAGAATAATTCCGCGAATATTGTTGCTTTGAATCGAGATCTGAAATCTGCAAACGGTTGATGGGTAATATCATCCCCATTCATTGAGAAAATAGGGGACGCTATGTTATTATCTAACAAATATGTGGAACCCTAGGGTTTTTGTAGCTTTTAATGACGTTATACTCTTGTTTAAATTAATGTATATATAAAAACACTGCGTTGGTGCAACTATCTCTGGAGAACGGTTATTCAGGAAACAGACCAAGTTTGTAAGGGTACCTGGCAGGTAACCAACTGAACACTTACGAACTTTGTCTGTTTCCTAGACAACCGTTTGCCTGATAGAGTTACGTCATCACAAGCGATAGACACCCAAGTGTTACACACATGTGTTAGATATTAACATGGCACCCCGTATTTACTCAATAAATGGGAATAAATGGGCACGATTTTACCCAGATTTCATATCTCGATTCAAGAAAAAAAAATTCACGGGATTTTTATTTCAACTCAAGTTGGTTTCATTATTTGAATTTAAACCATTTAAAATATCGATTTTCAAGTACACCCATCTCCCTAACGAATTACTGCAGGACTCATATCGAATAATGTTTTCTAATTCATTCTGTATACGGAATCACCTCACAGCATTTCTACCTGTAGTTCAGGACCAACCCGCATATTTATAAATATGCCTGGGTTCTCTGATGCTAGAAGGATGGTAATTGTTAGAGTGTACATATTTCAAAATTTTCCCCAAAACCTTTTAGGTGAGTATCGTATCATTTTCAACTGCGCTTCTAGTAACATCGACGCCTTTTATGCGATACGTTTCTAAACTCGAAAGGTCTACATTTATATAGTTATTATTTGTGTGTGCATTACGTTTTATGTTGACCATAAGGGACATTTACAGGCATCTAATTTTTGACCGCGGTGTTACAATAATCAAAGAAAAAAAATTATTTCTAATATTTTCTACATTTTATTTGTACTGCGCATTTGAAAATTTCAGTAACGTTCAGGTTTGTATAATTTATCAATAGAGATTTTGCTTTAAACTTATACAATAATAAAATGTTACTTGCAGGTAGAANTTCAGGTTTGTATAATTTATCAATAGAGATTTTGCTTTAAACTTATACAATAATAAAATGTTACTTGCAGGTAGAACATTCATATTAAATTATATCTTTGGCTCCACGTAGCAGTTTTTTTTAATAATTTCGTATTCTCAGAAAATGTTCCTAACAACTTCAGTCACACGTCATTAGATTTTGAATTTTTGATTTTTTTATCTTTAGAGAAATCTTATTTTGTCATAATTCAAAAACTCTTTAAACAAAGGAGTTAGAACGTTGTTTCGTTACACGAAATAAGTTAAGGGTATACATGTTTAGTTTAGTGTTTTTGCGATAGGGAACCACTTGTTCTTTACACTATGTGAAGATAGACTAGAATCTGCTTTCAGTTTTTTTGCGCCACCAAAATTTTTCATAAAACTATTTTAAAAAAGAAGTGCACGTAAGATTTCAGGAATTGACTCCTTTAAACACTGAAAATTCGAGTGTCTTTATAGTTAATAATAATTATTATTTGAAAATATTTCCATCAACTAAATGAAAATAATTATCACACTACGAAAAACTAGCTTGGAAAAGGTTTTTCAGCTCTTTTTGTTGTATTTGCGGTAGAAGATTTTAGCAAACAATTTTGCTCCAATGCTCATGAATTCGTCACTGATCTTATTTTTCTTAGCTGAAATATTACATCAAAAGTTTGAGTAACTGATAATTTACTTTATTGTAGTGTAATATTGAACTAAATTACTTACATAACTGAAATACTCCAAAAATAGCTGTGAGTTAATATTCTTCACTGACGGCTTCTGTAAGAAAAAACTTTATCAAATAAACTGGACAAGCTTTAGTGGTTTATGAAATAACTAGAAACTGATTAAAATATTTATAGAACCGTAATTTTGAAACTTAAAACACACGAGTTTGCATGGCCTACCGTAGCGATAATTGTGTGAAGAATTTAGTGGAAATCGGTTGATTGCTCCCTGAAATATGGGATAAAAACTTGATTTCCTATTTAAATTTCACAGTCGCCAACCGGTAGGCAGTGCCCTTAAATCAGGCAAATTTAAACGGCCTTCTGTAGCACTAATGGTGTGCGAAATTTGGTGGAAATTAGTTGAATTGTTCAGGAAATATGGCAAAATGTTCAATTTTTTCACCTGGCACTATTTTGCAAAAAAGCCGGCAAAAGAGGCTCTTTGAATAATTGATGCTTTATTTTGTTGAATTGTTTAATAGATATAACACACTAACCTGAATTACTAATATAACGCCATTTAAAAAATCCTGCCACACTTAAAGCATATTGGTCTACATGCTCTACTGTAGCATTACTTGTATGTGAAATTTGGTGGGAATAGGTTTATTGGTCCTCGAGATATATCGCAAAACCTTAATTTTTTTATGTGATGGTCTTCATAATGGAGGACAAAAAACATCATTATTAGCACATCCGAGGTGCCTCTAAGTGTACTGTGGCTTATATAGGCTGCGTTCATTTTAGCCGTCGGGGGAGGGAACCTTGCTCGGATTATTCGTGTTTCCTTTAATGGAATGAACCTTGTCTTTTAACAGCCTATTCGGGAGGATGTTGTCTCTAAGGGTAGGCCGGACGAATTGCGTAGGATCACCACCGCCCGTTCTCGCACAGTCCCGCGTTCTGATTGGACGAAGCAACGCGCTGTAAATAATGGACTGCGCGTGATGTCGATATCGATCTCGTTTGTTGTCGGGAAGCATCTGGGCAGTAGCAGGCGGGCTGCAAGCGGCGCATCTCGAACCACGGCTGAGCGAGTAAGATAAATCACAAACGATTAAAAAAAAAAATGCTTGCGACACCGCGTGTCTCAGCTATACGCTTACGTGCACGTGCGCTTAACCAATGACTGCACATAAAGTACTGGAGGATCTCTTACTTCGAGAGCGTACTTGACCCAGATTTTCAAGACGTCGGGGCTCGCAGGACGCAGATTGTGGAATTTTGAATTTCATTTATGCAAAATAAATACACCAACAAATTCCGAAACAAAATTCTAGAATTCAAAAGCAACAATCATAATCATACCTAGATAGCGTAAGCAATATATAACTATATTTAAATTCTCCTTTATTCAGTCTACAAATAACTGATTTTACAGAAATGTAAGTGAAAACACAAATACTTTTTTTTATAAGAATATTAATACACCATGATTTAATACGGAAGCATGATGCCATCTGGTTGACCTCTCAACCATGACCCGTGTGACGCAAGAGAGTTTATGAAAAGTTTTGTTCTCACTTGAGATATCTGGTTAAACAAAATAACATTACTATCAGCTTTTAAAGTGTTTGTTAGATAATATACAAAACACAAAAATGTTATGATGGCTAATTATTTTTTACTTTTCTTCCTTTTAAAACCTCCAGTACATAAAACAGCCCGATATGATGATGGTATCATAGTTTCACAATTTAAATGTGCCATACCTCAACAAAACTCCACCACCAATTTGGCTAAGCAAATTTGTTGGCATGACTTTCATTCAGATCTTGTTCCATACGTTTTTTGGCTCGCTATGTCATANCGATATCGATCGTCGTTTGTTGTCGGGAAGCATCTGGGCAGTAGCAGGCGGGCTGCAAGCGGCGCATCTCGATCCACGGCTGAGCGAGTAAGATAAATCACAAACGATTAAAAAAAAAATATGCTTGTGACACCGCGTGTCTCAGCTATACGCTTACGTGCACGTGCGTTTAACCAATGACTGCACATAAAGTACTGGAGGATCTCCTACTTCGAGAGCGTATTTGACCCAGATTTTCAAGACGTCGGGGCTCGCAGGACGCAGATTGTGGAATTTTGAATTTCATTTATGCAAAATAAATACACCAACAAATTCCGAAACAAAATTCTAGAATTCAAAAGCAACAATCATACCTAGATATCGTAAGCAATATATAAATATATTTAAATTCTCCTTTATTCAGTTTAAAAATATCTGATTTTACAGAAATGTAAGTGAAAACACAAATACTTTTTTTTATAAGAATATTAATACACCATGATTTAATACGGAAGCATGATGCCATCTGGTTGACCTCTCAACCATGACCCGTGTGACGCAAGAGAGTTTATGAAAAGTTTTGTTCTCACTTGAGATATCTGGTTAAACAAAATAACATTACTATCAGCTTTTAAAGTGTTTGTTAGATAATATACAAAACACAAAAATATTATGATGGCTAATTATTTTTTACTTTTCTTCCTTTTAAAACCTCCAGTACATAAAACAGCCCGATATGATGATGGTATCATAGTTTCACAATTTAAATGTGCCATACCTCAACAAAACTCCACCACCACTTTGGCTAAGCAAATTTGTTGGCATGACTTTCATTCAGATCTTGTTCCATACGTTTTTTGGCTCGCTATGTCATANATTTGGCTAAGCAAATTTGTTGGCATGACTTTCATTCAGATCTTGTTCCATACGTTTTTTGGCTCGCTATGTCATATGACATAACTTTGTATACTTCCTAAAATTTTGAGAATTTGGCTGCCATTTATATTTTCTCAACGGTGATGATAATAATTCTATAGCATTGAAGTACTTTCTGATTATTTTTACAAAGTGACGACAGTGACAACAGCTTTACGTTACAAAATATACCGCTCGCAAAAAGTTTAGAATATTCCCCGTTCGACAAGGAATACGTAATATTTGCGTTTCTAGTAGGAGTAGATCATACCTGCGTTGTGTGAATCATGTAAACATTGGCGTCTTCCCCTGCAGCGACATGCGTAGTGCACGTACGCAAACACAGTAGGTTAAACATCACGCCTTAAAAACAGCCGCAATTGAGGAATGGGACACTTTTTCTCAGGAAACGCTTACATATATATATATTTTTTTTTTTTAGTCGTCGGATACAAGCGTGCCTCGGGAATCTTGGAGATCCTTCACGTTATGGAAATTTGTCTATGCATCTTAGAAGACCATTGTTGTTTTTATTGAAACTGATGAGAATCTTTTGCTTCAGTTGTTTTTCCGTTTATGCATTTTGTTTGTTTCATACTGGGATGATGTAAACGAGTATTGTGTTTTTTCCCACTTTATGTGCTATTAGGAGTACAACATGAAATGTAAACTACTTGTATTCAATATAGCATCCTGGATTCTGATATATGCTAAACTTTTTGTGAGCAGTATACATTATGCATTTTTCTATATAATATACTATTAAGTATTTCTATACAAGATGTATGACAATCACGATTAAGCTCAGGGTATTCCATACGTCGATGAATGGGGCACCGGAGTAGGAGATCATATGTTCGAATCAGGAATCAGGAAGTGAAATATTTTGTTATACATTAGTGCATGTTATGTTAGTATAGTCTATTTGCGGTTTCTTCACACTTTTTTAATTGAACCTTTGAGAAATCATTTCATGTATGGTGTTTTTGGTTTTTTTTTTCCCCNCGGTTTCTTCACACTTTTTTAATTGAACCTTTGAGAAATCATTTCATGTATGGTGTTTTTGGTTTTTTTTTTCCCCTATCTATTTCATGTATCACAAGCGTTTTACACTTCTGTTAACATAAAAGTACATTTGTGGTTAAATTGAACNTCCCCTATCTATTTCATGTATCACAAGCGTTTTACACTTCTGTTAACATAAAAGTACATTTGTGGTTAAATTGAACTTTTACTTATATTGTATCTATAAATTGTAATATTTCAACACCAACATGATTAAAAACAAGGAGAAAATGTGTGTGTTGTTAATGCTTATACAAAATGTTATTACACTGAGTGCGCACGAATGCGGTGCGTTGTTCCTCTGGTGTAATTTTCTAGACTAAGTTAAGCTTTATTTGCATGAGGCGGAGGAACAGTCTAAAAAGTATAACTTTAGCAGGGCTTCAGAAAAGTTGGAAGTAACCGTCAATGAACTAATTATACATAAGATTTATCTGCGACGGTTACTTGGAACACTTAGGAAGGAAATTTCTGTTTGTGTGTATATACGAGATCCCCTCGTCGAAACAAATCTATACTGCATTTCATATAAGTACATACAATTTCGACAGACAGTGTGACCAACTTACGCAGTATGAAAAATCTGAGAATGCTATCGTTTGTAAAGTGTTATATCGGCTGACGCGTTTTTGCAGGTTGTATTCTGTTATGTTGGCGATCATGAAGTCATTTATGGCAAATAATAATAATTGGAACTAAACATTTTAATTTAAAGTTTTGATTACAATTTCAATATTTATGGTACAAAATATTTTAAAAGTAACATACATTTTTGAGCAAAGAATTGGTTTTAAAAATATTTTAAGCAATTATGGCAGAACATGCGGGCACTACGATTACTGAAACTTTTCCAACCCAATGGACGCCAATGTGCAAGAGTTCTTTTTCGTCACGTTTTTTTTTTAAGCGTCTTCTTGAGTGAAATGTATTGTTACCGACCCGTGTTACTAGCTTCGTAAAATGGTCCGCAATTCTCCGTAAGCGCCACAAATATATTTACATACCGAAGTTTTAAGCTTGTTGGCTTTAGAAAACAGGTCAAGTGCTGTATTTACTGAATGATTTTGCAAATAAATTATTTCGTATCAGTGGCAGACAAACGTGATTTTAATGAAGTAATCGTCCAAGGTTTGCTATAGGACAACACGTGTTGAAGATTTGCGAATAGGAATTAGAAACAGCGGGTTAGTGTTTTTTGAAATAATGTATTTAGAAACATTTATTAGAACGTTGAAATGTACACGACCTAAAAAAACTGCCATTTCAATTTTTTTTTATTTGTAGTGAAAAGTAACATAAGTTTATATATGATGGAAAATCCCAGGAGTGGTAAGATTAACTTCGCTAAAAATATTTACCCACAGAGTGTGTTTATTATTCGCATCGGTACGAAAAGCCACATATTTAACGCGTTTTGTTCTTTCAGTAAAATTAAACTTCCCTGGTTATAATAATTTGAGTTACTTCCATACGAACAAAATTTTCCATTGTTCCACCAAAAAAATATGTAATTCAAAATTACACCGTCTCGTAAAAAGAGCAGTAAAACAATGTCGTATCATGAAATACGTTAAACTAAAATCTTCTTCCCCGCCCATTCCTTTTTTTTTCCTTCCAAAACTCATCCACCCGCAATAAAATAAACAGAGCCCCAGCAGTATAACTAGGCCATAACAAAAATAAAACAAGTTGGAATGTGGTTACTTTCATTCATCGTAGCATTTGTTTAAAAATATTGTTTTCCCCATTGACAGAATAGCTGTGTCGGAAAGATACATTGTGGCCGCACTACTCTTTTTTTAGAACTGTCAAAATTTAATGAGCTTACGTGAAATGAAATATAGTTATGATGATACACACGATCCTTTGGCGTTATAAAATGGAAGTTCATGATTGACGAATAACGAAACTTAATGTATGGGACACTGGAAAGTTGTTACAGGTCATCAAACATTTCCGTAGAGCTTTGTAGTATGAATGTTTAAGTGCCCGTTGAAAACCGAGAATTCAAGAGTTCGGATCCCTCTCTATAATAAATGCAAGACCTGACCTCCCGTGACGCAGTCAGTTGGTACGGGAGATTGTGGGTTCGAATCCTAGGTAAGGCATGGGTGTTAGTTTCAATTAGGTAATAATTTAGTTTGTAAGCCGTCCCCTGATAAGCCTTCTGGCATAAAGCCGGGGGACGTTCTACTGAAGTAAATGCAGCCTGTAAACATTGCTTGACTTTATTGGAAAGGGCTTATTTACTGGACATTGCAAACATTTTTCAAATAATTCGTTCCTAATTACGAGTAGACAAATAAAACGTTGGATCTGCAAACTACTGAAATAAAAACTCCATTTTTTACTGCGCCAGAATTAGGTTAATCCGGGAATTCGTGAAATCACGACTAGGTTTTAATCGGGACTGTAACGTAGGTATTTAAGTGCAGTAATTTTTCTCAAAGTTTTGTTTTAAAAGTGCTGACTTTACAGTAATGAGGCTTTAAGAGAAGTTTCAGCAGTGTGCAGGGAGTGTTTGATGGAACGGCAGCTTGGTCGGAAGGGGCCGCTAGGAGCGGGCGCGGAGACCGGAAGTAACGGCCGGCCGGCCGCGCTCATCTGCAGCCGCCGCGCGTCCCGCGGACGTGACGCCGCCGCCGCCATTTCGCACGACGTACGGCGGCGAATCTCCGCTGAATAATGCTGCTGCCACCGCGTCACGCGCCTCTTTCGCCCGCCCGCCCATCGGCAACGCGCTCGCCTGGATGTGGCGCCTGCCTGCGTCGCATCCGTCAACGTCCAGCCACAGCGACGCCGCGAGCCTCAGCAAGCGAGAGTCGCTCCAAAGACGTGAACGCAGCCAAAATAACGTCGTCAAATAGACGTCCCAACAAGTCAATTACACTGTCTCGGGGCTTTTTCTTTTCTTCAGATTTTATAATATCATTACAGACGGGAAATATCATTACAGTCTATGGCGGGAAAAGCGCTTTGTTCGAATTCGCTGCTACATACCCTGGTTCACTTGCCCTTGATCCCTTCAGTACCCACAATTACCCACATTCCCTTCATCCATTTCTGGCGAAGTGGTTATAATGTCAAACACCCGTCCTCCATTTCGCAATCCTTACAAGCTCCAACGCACACAAAAAAAATTACACACATTTTATTATATTTACTTGGTTTCTATATGAACTACAGCGTCCAGAAAATGGCATGAATAAGCNACACCCGTCCTCCATTTCGCAATCCTTACAAGCTCCAACGCACACAAAAAAAATTACACACATTTTATTATATTTACGTACTTGGTTTCTATATGAACTACAGCGTCCAGAAAATGGCATGAATAAGCTGAAAAATGATCACAAACAAGACAACTGTAAAAGTAAACAGTGTCGGGCATGTGAAGGGGACATTCTAGGGTTCGTCTGCACCCTTATCACGAATTCGGACAGCGACAATGTGACGTCGCAACCCGGATGCACTTCTCTTGAGCACGAAGCCAGGTAAGGGCCCTTGGCTGGCGAATTCGAATACGGCCAAGGATTCAATGTACTATACACGTGTCGATATTGGTAGTCATGCATGTACGAAGCCACTATCGCATTTCACTAGACCAATGAATATTTTGATACTCTAAAGCAGAACGTTTGTGATTAGCGTTCATAGAACTTACCAGAGTCAAAAACTTGACCAATCAATCATAAAAGGGTAAACTGGCTAGAACGTAATCGAAAATATGCTGGCTCAAAATATTTTAAAGATTTTCCATTGTCTTCAACTATAACGTATTTTTATTTAAGAAATTTAACTTCGTTGTGATATTATCGTGAGATATTATTATTTACATGTATCTTTGATATGTGAAAAAAAAAACAATAAAGACAAGACATTCTTCAAAATTCTGTGCACCATTCTGGCGGTGGTTACTAAATGCATGTTCGTGGACTGCCATCATCAGTCATTTTTCAAAACATCATCTCGACCTTAACAGGACCACCTAATCTAATCTAGATTACATACATTCTTTTTAGTCAGCACCTTAGATTACTGGTAAGACGAGAGTTCCTTTATACGCTGATGTTGCTGATGAGTCACTGACAAGAGCGGTTTGGCGTCTGGGTTGGAGGCTACACCTCTGCTGCGACCAATGACGTGCGGGACAGGTGGTCTCAGCAGTAGCAAAATATCTAAAATGGCGGTGGTAAACGAATATTCACATTAAGAAACTGTAACATTGCTGTTATCTGCCGAGACTGCAAAGATATCAAGGATGGGGACGTGAATCTCCTTATCAACGAAAAACACATCAATGACTCGTCACAACAACAGACTCATCGGGGATAGTGGACGACGTTATTTCTGCCGCTGGCATTGCTGACGAGTGTTCAGATACTGAGACCAGTGTCCGGCTGTCAGCGTTCCTAAATGGTTTCCTGCTGATAGGTGACCTAAGCGCTGCCAGTGGAAAAATAAATGTAGTCCTACGATAGTAAAACGTCAGGAACCTCCGCTTTTTCTTCGTTTCGCGGGGCCGTGGTTGCGCAGCGGCTAGAGTGCTCACCTCCTACCAAGGCGAACCGGGTTCGATTCCATTAGGAGTAGCTCCCGGACCTTCGTAAGTGGAAATCGTGCCGGACGATACCGCTGGTCAGCGGGTTTTCTCGGGGATCTCCAATATCCCTCGCCTTTGCATTCCGGCGCGGCTCCATACTCACTTCGCCTCATCCTCGTCGCTCTCAAGAGACCAGAGCCACCGTAACTCTCCACTCCACTCCTTCGCTGCGCGTTCCGTTGGGCGTGATCGCTTATCTGTGAGTTCTGAAGAGCGAACTTCAGAGGGAAAAAATTGCAGCAGCACTGTATTTTACGCTATTCTAAGATTGATTTCCCACAACATCATTTTCTCAGAACTCCTGTTGGCGACTTCCGTTGCCAAAGCACTGCGAGTTTCTACGTTCGCATCCCATGTACGCCATGCATTAGGATAGGCTGTTAGCGAAAAACTGAGCAATTTTGAAAGCTCTGCTTAAGATATACTTCTCTGTAAATTTTTGATCCTTATGACATATAAGAATAACATAGACATGGGCATAATGACTGTCCATGCGTCAGTAAAGTGAAAAAGTTAAATTTTTAGGAATAATAATGTGCTACAAACAAGCTAATTCGTACTCTATGTACAAAAATACAATGACTTTATTAGCAATAAATTTAAACATTACACCCGCAGTACGTCAAGATGCAAAACTATTTTACTTAATTCGCTGCCAACTTAATTGGGAGCTGGCACGACAGTGTGTACGATACCCTATACACATAATTGACACATATTTTTTGAAGGTTGTTTTTAAAAAGTGCTCACTTTACCGTGAACAGCCTACAATGTAAGTTAAGGATGAGGTATTCTCTGTTTCGTGCAAGCTCACTAAATTTTTACAATTATGTGGACATATACTATTTGATGATGTGCTTGCAGGTCACAGTGACAGTCGAAATTTCTTGTACAAATGTGAATCTTAGAGCATTGGTTAACGAGTAGAATAGTAAATTTGGACTGGCATTCTGATCTGCGAGCACACCATCAAATAATATATACCATCATAATGTCAAAATTTAGTGAGCTTACATGAAACAGAGTATATGTGTCATCCCCTGACTATAGCCTCCAGGTGTAAAGCAAAGACGTTTGAAAACGGATACTATAATTAACAGAAATAAAATCGAAAAACTCCCACAACTTCCCTTTCTCAGTTCTCGTCACACTGCACCCGTCCTACACGGTGGTGGCCGAGCAGGCTACTGCAACTAGTCACCGACCGGAAGGCGTGGGTTTGAATCCCGCCTACGACCATGGTTTTTAATTCCTGCTGGTTGGCAATGAGCTTCCTCCTAACAGTTATGTGCAAAATTTAGCTCCAACAACACAGATTCCCAAACTCGCCATTTACACTTTTACGTCGGTAAGTTTACACTGGCAGAATCCTCTATGAAATGTACTGACAGACCTACTACCAATGTAAAATGATCAGAACTGCTTGTCACCGGGGATACTTTTGTTTCAATCACACACACGCCCATCACGCAACCACATTTTACGACCACGTTTGGTTCGTTCGAGATTACGAAACAAAAGCTGGACAACAAGCTATACACAGAAGATGTTTTTTGATATACCTACATTGATAACTTCAGTGCGGTACAAAAATTTTATTAAATGATTTTGGAGTGTTTGTAGTTATGTTTTATACGGGTTTTAAAAATGAATTTTTGTTGAGTGCTACTTTCCGGCGCTTTTCCAAACTACCTTTATTTCAAAAATATGTAACTAATTAAAAATATCATTATATTTTGATTTCAGTATAAATGCATACATTCAACATTTGAATACTATTATAAATATGTTGGTAATCCATGTAACTACTGGGGCAGAACATCTGAAACAGAGGACTGTTGGTGAAGTCTACTCTTTCCGTTGGCTGAAATAATTTATTTTCTTTACGTTTAAGTTCATGGCGTGGAAGAGTACGATCTGAATATCATTAAATTTTCTTCCGTCTGTGTCGGCGTTTTAGCAAATGTGTGAATCTACCTCTATAAGTTTGCGGTGATACTTATTATAGCTTCTATACTAGGATAAAATGTTATGATTAAGTGTATTTATCAACTGATTTTTTATTTGTTTCCAAAAGAAATTAATTTACGTTTAACTTCTGTGTTAACTTTTTCTAGATTGTGATTTCTAGATTTTTTGCAAGACTGTGCTTGCTGAGTACATGCTCAAGGGAAACTGCCGGGTACGAATTGTTTAATCATTTATGAAAAGTACAAACCTCCTGGCTATTTGGAAACATTCTAAGTTAATAAATTAATACGAAGCATTTAGTTTGAGAACTTTACGTATCATTATCGGAGCGACGTCAACATGCAATGCTAAATCAATAACGATACAGATCCAGCTAATTAAGGTAGAGCACTAATTACAGTTATGTTGGCCGATCTCGATCAAATTTTGTACACTACTTTTTTAACTTTTTTGTTGTGTATACCTGATTTTGTTTACTTTTTTTAGATTTAGTAGAGTTATATAATAATCAATTTAATTAATCTGTGGCTTTATAATACGACACCTCTTGAAAATATGTGTACGAGGTTTTGATCATGTGAACATAAACCTTCTGCTTTGATCTGATGAAATTTGGTTTACGTTAGTAAAATATTTCTATTATTAAATAATGTTAATTTGTGCTTCTGCATAAGGCCAATGTGCAGACTTCGGAGAAATTATCCACTATACATTATACAAAACTTGGATACATATAAAAATAGGATATAACACTTTCCAGTTACTATGCTAACATTCTATGTTCTATGACTAGAAAACACCTTTACAACATCCGAGAAAGCCAAACTAATGATTAAAAAAGCGTCAAATTTTCGCTGCCGATGAGTGCAGGCTCGTAGGAAATCGCTTCGCACACTGCACATACACAGTGGATCAGAGTAATAACTAGGTCATAACAAAGAANGCAGGCTCGTAGGAAATCGCTTCGCACACTGCACATACACAGTGGATCAGAGTAATAACTAGGTCATAACAAAGAAAAAACAATAACTAACCTTTTTATTACTACCACACAACAATGAAGAGTCCAAAAATGCCAAACTAACGCTCAGAAAAAGCATAAAATTGGTCGTTTCAAAGAAAATTCTGTTCAGATTTCAGGACCTTCCTCCCGTCATAACAGTTCTGCTGGTAATTGTAGCAGTGGCGAGNTAAAGAAAATTCTGTTCAGATTTCAGGACCTTCCTCCCGTCATAACAGTTCTGCTGGTAATTGTAGCAGTGGCGAGTGGCGAAACTTCTTCCAGGCGAGTGGCCAGCAGGGTTCAAAGGTGGAAGGAATGGGGATGGCACTCAACAAGCTGCTCGCTATCACTTTTCCCGTTCGGATTACTGTCTGGGAGTGAATGCTTCCCTGCCTGTTTGCTGTTACTGCAGCTTGCTTGGCTGGTGGGCGAACCAGACTGGCACACCGTGTTCTGCCTACAATAACCAGTCTCGGCACTCTGTTTTGCTAGACTTGGATCATTTGCATGGACTTGCAGCACAACTAAGTACTCCAAAATTTTTATGAAAACGTACGTTGCCCATTTTATTTTAAAGAGCTTAGGTATTTGTATTTGTTGTTCAAAATATACAAACAGAAATCCGTGCATACTTATTAGCTTTTTTTTCTGTAATGGAAGCATAGATTCAGTAAAAGGACTCACGCAACATGGAGTCTTACATCCCCTGGTTACGTAAATGTTAGCTAGAAGTGGCAGAACGTCTTGATTTTACTTAATTTAGTAAAGACCGTATCACGTGATTGCCAATTATTTGATAAAGTCATGAGTCACCTTGGGAGTGGGTTCCCAGCCATCACTAGTTCGGTTTTCTCTAGATGACAGCTAGCGTGGTCATAAGAAGGACCACAAAATTTACTAACTCAGGAGAATGAATGAAAACAAAAGTTAAAGCTAATTCGTTCGCAAAAATATTTAGTTTACCAACATTTACATGTACAATACATTTTTAAAACATTCTATTTTAATTGCAAAATTAATTATGAGGTCTAGTCATTGTCTAGCCTGTATTTTTATTATAATGAAACTTACGTTTTGATTAAACCAATGACTATGTGAATTGCAGATATATAATTTATGTGGCTATTAGTATTAGTTAAATATTTAGCACTATTTATTAACTGCTGAGCTCCACATCATAGAGTAGATGGTGTCGATCGATTTTCGTCCCCTGCACGTGTCCATAACATTAACTCACTCGGGGGCCGCGGTGGTGTAGTAGTTAGGCTACTCGCCTCCCGCCAAGGTTCGATTCCGGGCGGGGTTGCTCCCGGATTTTGCATGTGGGAATCGTGCCGGACGATGCCGCTGGTCGGCGGGTTTTCTCGGAGATCTCTCGTCTACCCCGTTCTTGCATTCCGGCGCTTCTCCATACCCACCTCNCGCTGGTCGGCGGGTTTTCTCGGAGATCTCTCGTCTACCCCGTTCTTGCATTCCGGCGCTTCTCCATACCCACCTCCCTTCACCCTCGTTGGATCTCAAGACCTCGATGTTAATAGCTGCCTAAATCTCTTCACACATTAACTCACTCATCGCCAACAGAACTGTCAAATTCACAAGGTCAGCTGTGATGAACTTGTTTGCTTATGTTTGGTTTCTCAACACAGCCACCAAATCTTCTGTGAACAACATGTTTTGACACATTTGAGTATAATCTAGTTGCATAGAAACCAGATCGGAGGAAGTGTAAACAAGGTTTGGACCACTTAATTACATAAACTATTTTCTAACATCAAATGCTATCCACGTTTGTTGTAACAGTGATATTGGCAGAAACGCAGTCCCTGTGCGCTCCACACCTTGCCAACAGTTCACAAGGCTGCCACAGGGTAAGCGTTACTTTTATATATACAGTTACAGTAAATGCTCAATGCGACCACCATTAAACTCACTGTAGAGCATGTAGCGCAGTAGTAGAAAGTCGCGTGTTCGCTGGAAAATGTGGGGCGTGTGATTGTGGCCGCTGCATGGATTCGTGCGACAAGCTCCATCTCCGAGTCTACAGGAGTTGAATGCACTACTTTACCGACATAAGACGTACATGTCTACCAGTGCGTACTGGGCATGCACAGGTACACTTTGAGAGTATGACGTCACAACTACATCGTACAAATCAGCACGTGTTATAGTTGATTTGTAAACAGAATGTTGGCAACAGCCATGCCATGGGAATACGGGTTGTCGTCCGATCACCGCAGTTACACAACATTGGACGTGGTCAGTACTTGGATGGGGGACCAATTGGAAACAACACGTGCCGTTGGCTTCCCTCCGTTATTCACTGTACTCGCACATTTACTGGGACGTTGCTTTTGCTACTAATAAAGTAATCCCCAACATGCTTTTTTTTTTTCTCAATCACACATACTAACTTCTTCGACCCTCGTAATATACCTGCTCAGGCTCAGTACACACTCAGTATGAGTTTCCACCACATGGTTGATAAACATAACCTATTTGTTTTGGACTTCTCCATCATCCCTCGAAGTTCAGTGATGGAATTTTTAAACATCCGATATATACACACATATATATATATATATATATATCGTCCGGCACGATTCCCACATTCGAAAATCCGGGAGTGACCCGGCAGCGGATTGAACACGGTTTGCCTTGGTGGGAGGCGAGCAGGCTAACTGCTAGTCCACAGAGTTAAGAAGTTTTGAGAAGCTATTATTTGCGTCTTACAACACCCGATTTTCGAGACAAAAGTTTCTGTCTAGCTATAATCGAAAACGTCTGAGCTAATAGCCACTTTGGCGATTGGATGATGTTAACTTCTATGCGTCTTAAGTGTTTACCCGCCAATCACAGACGTTCATAACAGGAGTAACGTAATTCTTATTGACCAGTCTAATACTAAATCGTTTTCTCACAAAAACACGCGGCCTGTAACTATAGTTGAATACGTGAATTTCGCAAATTCTTTCCGTGGCAGCCTAGACTTCAAGCACGTAAATATTATAGTATATTCGCGGTTTCTTCACACTTTTTAAATCAAAACCTTTGAAGAATAACTCCATGTGTGAAATTTTTGGTTGTTTCCTAATTATGTTGTGTATCACAAGCGTTTTATACTTGTGTTAACATTAAAGTACCTTATTTTTGGTTAAATTTAATTTAATTGTATCTTATTTATTTATTATAATATTTAATTTAGGAATTAAAACAGTGAGAAAATAGGTGTGTTGGTAATGCCTAGTAATACAGGGTGTATCAGTACAACGGTTACAAATTTTCAGGAGAGATATAGTACGCCTAAGACAATCGGAAATCACATAGCAATGCATGGTCGGAAACGCTTTCCTGGTGCGGTAGTGAAGACACAAAACACAAGAAAGTAAGGACACGAACAGGGTGAGAAAACGTGTTTATTTTCTTAGTACAGCAAGAATCACAGAACGTGTTCGAAATGACGACCCCGGGGCGTGATGCAGGCCTCACATCTCCGGCGCATTGAAGATCTGACAGCGAAAATACCGGACGTGTCCCGGACTTCCCCAGCAGCTGCCGCGATGCGTGCAACAAGTTTCTCAACACTGTTAACGGGAGTTTCGTACACCAGTGCCTTGACGTAACCCCAGGAGAAGAAATCAAGGTTCGTGTTCGTGTCCTTCCGTTCGTGTGTTTTGTGTCGTCACTACCGCGCCAGGAAAGCGTTTCCGACCATGCATTGCTATGTGATTTCCGGTCGTCTAGGTGTACTCTATCTCTCCTGAAAGTTTGTAACCACTGTACTGATACATCCTGTATATAGTTCTTATGCAAAATATTACTACACTGAGTACGAATGCGGTGCGTTGTCCAATTGGCGTAATTTTCTAGACTCGGATAAGCTTTGTTGGCATGAGGTGGAGGAATATCCTGGAAGTTGAACTTTAGCATGGCTTCAGAAAAGTTGGAAGTAACCGTGAATGGACCACACGTGCTTTCGACAGGCTCTCTTCAACTTTTTAGCCGCAAGAAACAATGTATCACGTACAACCAGGTTGAATAAAATAAATCTTCGCACCACGGCAACAGCCAATGAATAAATGATATTGTTACAAAACGCCACAGGTGTATCCGAGTTCGTAAGGGACGGAGGTCTTAATTTAAGATAAAATAACTTAATTGAATCCTTTTAATTTATTTATAATGCTATATAAATACACATTGTTATTCTCAGTGAGCCCATATATTTAATGTTGATCTCAGTTCCAGTTAAAGTCCTTAGCACGCTATTCATATTGGTTAGTCACTTAATTCGCACTTGTTATTTACACGTATTCAATCAAACCGCATATTGCCTCCATCCCAAACGTCTGTAACTCGCGCATTTACTCCCACAATCCCGCCGGTCATTCTCACTCTCCACTGTACAGATGCTCGCGGACTTTGCTCTCGCTGGTTCCGCACACCTGGCACTTAAGGCCGTACAAGGCTCCAGACTCTCGACTAGGGGAGCCGGCTGATGCTTATATAGTTCAGGCTGCCCGACGCAGAAGGTTCTCGCACCCCGAGCCACTTTGAGAAAGGTGAGGGCAATGACGAGAACATTCTTGCAGCGATAACCGCAGACCTTCAATCCTCAAGGACGAAAAGCGGCACGAACACCGATGGGCTTATCGGGTCACGCGTCAATCTTCCGCNGACTTCAAGCACGTAAATATTATAGTATATTCGCGGTTTCTTCACACTTTTTAAATCAAAACCTTTGAAGAATAACACCATAAATGACGTGTTTGGTTGTTTCCCAATTATGTTGTGTATCACAAGCGTTTTATACTTGTGTTAACATTTAAGTACCTTATTTTTGGTTAAATTAAATTTAATTATATTTTATTTATTTATTATAATATTTCATTTAGGAATTAAAACAGTGAGAAAATAGGTGTGTTGGTAATGCCTAGTAATACAGGGTGTATCAGTACAACGGTTACAAATTTTCAGGAGAGATATAGTACGCCTAGACAATCGGAAATCACATAGCAATGCATGGTCGGAAACGCTTTCCTGGTGCGGTAGTGAAGACACAAAACACAANTAGACAATCGGAAATCACATAGCAATGCATGGTCGGAAACGCTTTCCTGGTGCGGTAGTGAAGACACAAAACACAAGAAAGTAAGGACACGAACAGGGTGAGAAAACGTGTTTATTTTCTTAGTACAGCAAGAATCACAGAACGTGTTCGAAATGACGACCCCGGGGCGTGATGCAGGCCTCACATCTCCGGCGCATTGAAGATCTGACAGCGAAAATACCGGGCGTGTCCCGAACTTCCCCAGCAGCTGCCGCGATGCGTGCAACAAGTTTCTCAACACTGTTAACGGGAGTTTCGTACACCAGTGCCTTGACGTANCAGCAGCTGCCGCGATGCGTGCAACAAGTTTCTCAACACTGTTAACGGGAGTTTCGTACACCAGTGCCTTGACGTATGCCGGCTGATGCTTATGTAGTTCAGGCTGCCCGACGCAGAAGGTCTCTCGCACCCCGAGCCACTTTGAGAAAGGTGAGGGCAATGACGAGAACATTCTTGCAGCGATAACCCCAGACCTTCAATCCTCAAGGACGAAAAGCGGCACGAACACCGATGGGCTTATCGGGTCACGCGTCAATCTTCCGCGGGTGGCTTGTTTGTACCTTTGCGCGTGTTGTTCTCTAGTTACTGTACTAGTGATATCAGCACGCGCTCGATGGGTGAAATTGAAAGGCACGAAGACAAAGGCACCGCCTGCCATTCTGCGCGCAATTCTACAGTCACCGGTGATGCTCCAGAGTGGCGGCATGTGACAATATTGTGACCAGTGTATGTAAAGGATTGAGAAGTCTAGGCTTTTGCTAAATAAATTCACGAAATTCACACACCTATGCAAATAACCAAACCAAAACTGCAGGTGTGCACATAGTTTATTGAGTTTTAGCCTCCGTGTAACTCTTTCCGCTAAAGTTATGCCATATCGTGTCAGACTTTATGATACAAAACACAACCTTGATTAGAAATAAAAGCGGAAATGTAATGAATTTAAGACAGCAAGTACTGATCGCCGTTAAAACATTTCGGCAAATTTGAGCGTAAAATATTAAACACTTTCGTTAGTTATCCTGCTGGAATTGAGCAATAAATGATACGCGGAGCTTGATGTAGACAACACTGGCACTTGGCGTTAAGAATTAATGAAAGCAGTCACGAAACGTCACGCAGGCCTAACTGTAACACAAAACCGCCGCAATAATGAAATGAACTCGGCAGTTCGAAACGAATCCGTTCACGACTACATGACACCAAATGGCTAAACTCGGCCGAACAACCACACAACACCAACTTCAACACGCAACACCCAACACGCTACACGGCAGCATTAGCCAATGAGCTGTCATCTACCACATCGACCACATATTCCTAATGCTGCCCTGTTGCGAGTGAAAATGAGATATCGACCAGTTGTGTTTTGCCTTTGTCGCATTGCACTCTACGGCTGCGACGGAGGTAGTTTGCCGACATCACAAAATCTCATATTGCTCATTTATAAAAAAAACGTTATTAATGTTTTAATGAACTGGTGATGTAAAACAGGCACATTATGTGAGAGATATATCATTTATCAGCCATAAATGACTGCTTGTGTAAACAGTTACAAATACGTCATGAATATAACCATTATGAACGTTAAAATCAATAGTATTTTTTGTATTATCCGTGCAGTAACAATTTTACCAGCAGACGTAAATTCCTCAGCAAAATGGAACGTTTTTAGCATTTTTAAGCAGAAAAGTTTAACACTAATTGACGTGCCAGTATATATTTTACAAAGGCCGTGTTATTCCAGTACCGCAAGAAACTTGTAGGCTTGTGAGACAGATTGCCACCTAAGAAATTTTCATAAGCAAATAATAAAATTATTAGTATTTAAGTAACAACATTTCTGTATGATAGTATGTATGTAACTAGGCTACTTTAATAAATATTGTATTATTATGCTAATATTATTCTACAATACTTATATAAAATTTTCAGATTTTTAATGGGTTTCAGCTAATTCAACGAAACCGTTGCGAGTCGGATGGATTCTTTATCAAAAGTATATGTTTTTCAAACATACTTTATATCTAAGTATAGAGCCTGAATCACTGGACACATTAGGTAAACACAACCAGCGTTCCCCATTCCTGGGCACAAGTAATTGCGTGCAATTCATTGCAATGCTAATGCTATAGTATATTAAGTGAGGTTGATATCCAACAAAGTACATTATTTTAGTTGTGAGTAAAGTACGTGTCGATGCTGATGTTATAAATTTAATTTTGCAGTTTGCACCTAGTATATGGACTTCGCCATTCTCACGTGTGTTTAAAGCAAGGCCGCCTAAGCCTGCTAATGGAGAACTGATATTGGCAATTCAAAGATGGGTGCTGTAGGAGAGAGGTAGAAGTCAACAGACGTGTGCCACACTACGGTCACTGGTTGGTTGTTGCCACTAGGGCTACACCTGCACCTGCAAAAGGTGAGAGCTCTTTGAAATAAAAGTCAAGCGCATCGGCGTATGAGTGAGTTTGTAGCTCTCGACCCGACCGACGGGCCAGCCAAGGGAGCGAGCCAAGGGACAGGCTTGCAGCTGCTTGGGTAGATGGCACCTCTTGTGTAACGTATCGTTATTTTCAGATTTTTCGTATGTTTCTCATTATTCACGCGCCTATTATTTACATTTTTGTGAATATTAATTTTTCTGCTTACGTAATTAGCACAGTAGTTTTAGACGTTAGAATATTGTTAAAAATTGTCAGAGGACAAATCCGAGTTCGCGGAGGTCTTAATAAAACTAAAATAACTAAATTAAAAAATTTAGTTTATTTATAATGCTGTAAATATACACACAGATACTATTTGCAACATTACACTACCTATCTCTACTATTAACACATTTTATCCTCAGTGAGCGCAATATTTAATGCCAATCTCAATTCTGATTGGACTCTTATCAACTCTCTTTGTATAGGTTACAATCACTTTATTCACAAGTATTATTTACAATCTAGTCCAACTGTCTGTTGCCATCATTCCAAATGTTTGTCACTCACGCATCCAGTTCAATAGTCCCACCCGTCAGTCTCACTCTCCACAGTATCGATGCTCACAGTCAGCTGACTTCACACTCGCTGGTCATTGTCGTCGCCACTTGTCGCTTCGCTGGTTCCGCACACCAGACGCCGTACTAGTCTCTAGACTCTCGACTCTAGACTGTGTACTCGAGGCCCTGCTGCGGCCTATATAGTTTCGGCGGCCCGATCCAGAAGGCTCCTATAGCTCCCCGAGTACCGCTGAGGAAGGCGAGGGCAATGGATAGAACATTCTTGCAACGATAACTCAAGTAAATAAATATCCTAAGGACAGGAGGCGGTACGAGTCCCGATATGCTTACCGTGGCACTCTTCGATCGACACGGCGGCTCCTTTGTGATTGCGCGCTGTGCTCGGGTTCCCGGTGATGCCCTTGACACACTACTTCGCACTTTCGAGCGGCACGGGGCAAGGGAAACCACGCAGAGTGGCGGCATTTAAAAATATTTATTTTATGTGACATTATACGAGTGTTTATTAATAACGTTTAGGGATAGTATACGTAGATTCTATAGAACCCAAAATGCTCTGAGATTGTTTATTGGCTGCTTACCAACGCATTGTAATACACGCGGCACTAGCGTAAAACCATAATATTATCGAAAACTAGTTCTTTTTTTCTCGTTTGTTCGAAATTCTTTTTGTAAGTTTAGGCTTTGTTAGTTTTGCGGTCATCTTGAATTTTAGAGTCAGGGAGCTGAGTCTACTCACTTTATTGGGTTTTATAATCTTGAGGAAACCGAGTCCCTAGATATATACAACATGCGAGTTAGATCTCAGAAGACGGGCGACGATATTAAGCTTAATGAAAAGGCCTGATAGAACGACGTGACGTCCTGTTCTGATATCGTTGAAACTTGCTCAAATGCATAAAAAAGTGAAAGGGACTGTAATGGCACCGGAGACCCGTGAGTCTCAGTAGGGAAGACACTGAGAAGACCCTACACGTCATCCAGCACCGAGCCAGTCTGACTGCCACTGCGAGAGGACCCGCCTACGGAGATCTGCGTCTCTGACTACAGAAATAATAAAGCAGATAAGTTGCAATATTTTACGCGAGGCAGAGATTAATTTTCTGTCCAGAAACTTAACGAACCCAACACTTTATATAGGGTTTACCTAAAATATTGTAACAAATTTCGGGAGGTGATTCCATGGATCAAAACAAGCAGAAATGTTCCTATGTACATACGTCCTACAGCGCGTTGTTATTGAGTTACAGGACGTACATGGGCCACATCACAGGCGATGCTCGAAGTGTCTGCCATGGGCAGCGATGTATGCGTGGCAACGCCTCTGTTGCTCCGTTCACTACACTTGCGAAACTGTCTCCTCACTCCTGCATTGTAAACGTCTTGCTGGTAACGTGAATGTACACAAGTGATATCTGTGTAAGAGAAACACTAAAATCCTCCTCAAGAAATTCTCTAAATTATGTTGAAAACCGCATCAAAATCCATCAAGTAGTTTAGAANGTTTGTTCCTAAACACTAAAATCCTCCTCAAGAAATTCTCTAAATTATGTTGAAAACCGCATCAAAATCCATCAAGTAGTTTAGAAGTACTAAGCGAATACACAGACAGACGCGGNGACTTTGTTTTATAATATTTAGAGATANTATCGTCGAAACAATGTAATTAATTCCAACTTATCTTTGTATGCTGGCGGTATATATCAAAACTATCAAATGTGTCGACACGAAGTTTTTTGTCAGCTATTTTGTAAGATATCATCACATGACAAATTCAAATTTTTGTGTTATATCTACCGAGAAAACCAACAGATTCCCACCAAATTTGACAAACAAGTAGCACTACGGCAAGCCATGTGAATTTATAAGTTTTGAGTGAGCCAGGCACTTGTTTTCAGAATTGTGGCTATAATAACACTTTAGCTTAGTGTGCTATATCAACGAAATTATGTAATCTATTTAAACTTAACTTTGTATACTGTATTTATGACAATCATCGAATGTGCTAATACATAACTTTTTGTCCTCCGTTTATGAAGATCGTTACATGACAAAAAAAAAGTTTTATGTAATATCTCGAGGACCAATCAACCTATTCCCACCAAATTTTACAAGAAACTAATGCTACAGTAGTATGTAAACTAACATATTTTGGTGTTGCAGAAATGTTTTTAATTGCGTTAATATAAATAATTCAGGTTAGTATGTTAAATGTATTAAACAATTAAGCAAATTCTAACCAAACTTTGTACATCAACAGTACTAATTATAAGCATCAATGATGCATACAGAGATCCGTTTTTCCGATATTTTTTGCAAAATAATGCCAAGTGAAAATTAAACATTTTGCCATATTTCTGGAACAATTTTCCTAATTTCCACCAAATTTCGCACACCATTAGTGTTACAGAAGAACATGCAAATATAACGGATTTAAGTGGGTACAGGACATTGGTTTTCAAAATAGCGGCTATATAAATATTTTTATAACTGTGTCATACCTATATCACAATTTAACCAAATTCCAGCAGACCTTTTATGCTGACAGTATATATTATATGAATCGTATACAGAGCCATTTTTAAGGCAATTTTGCAAAATAGCACCAAATAATAAAATTATGTTTTTATGCCATATCTCAGGGACCAAATTCTTCACACAAGTAGAGCTATGGCACGTCATGTAATCTTACATGTTTTAAGTGGCTCTAATATTTACTTTCAAATTGACGGCTCTGTAAATATTTTAGGTTGGTAAACCCTATCACTCAAAACATTAGACTGATTACATCCGAAGTTAATGCTCCGAATCCGGCCTCTGGAATTCAGTTGATTGCACGCTAGCTTATGTTACGAGGTTTTCTGGGTAAGGTACGTGTGTTTTTGTAATTGCCTCACTACTGTTTCATATGTTTCTAGTTACATCCCTAATGATATTCCTGTTAACGAGACGTCAAGGCCTACCTACCATTCCCGCTTTTAGCAACTTCGTTAAAAAATCATTTACCCCAGTAGTCTAGTTACATCAGTATTTTTTTTTTGTTTCTTTGCTTATAAAGTTGTATGTTATTTTTGGCAATGGATAAAGTCCATTTAATTTGTAAATACAATTAAAAACTAAAAAAAAAAAAACAGCTAACCATGAATCTGTCAAATGTACTTATTGCAAGGGGACTAGAGATTATTCTCACTTTACGTTACGCACGCTTATTTATATGAAGTAATGTATGAATGAATGAATAAATAAATGAATTAATAAATACGAAAGTCCACCTAAAAAGTTTGCCTATACATTCGCCACAAAATTAAACTTGAAAACACACGTACAATTTACAGCGCAAAGTGATTCTCAAGACCAGCATGTCTTTAATTGTAGAGTTAAATTACTAATTTATTGCAAATATTACATAAAATAATCAAGAGGAGCACACCCTGGCTAATTTATAATTGGACGAGAATCTATATCCACTGCGGAATCTGTCGCTGTCTTCATATTAATTATTTTAATGGAAATAATTGTGCCTGCCACACTTATCTACATATAATTTTGTCAAGCGGAGGCATATTTAGTTATCAAATACGGATTATTAATCAGCATGCCGAAATTAATAAAAAAAAATCAGTTGGGAGGAAATGCTTAAGGGGAACATTTCCTCACCATATTGGATTCTTGAATTTTTCTAGCTCGTTTATATTTTAAAAAAAAGATCCGAAAGTACCCCTATACCCAACCTTAGCCAAATCACGGTTGCAACATCCAACTTTTCTGAAGTCCTGCTTAAGTTCTATTTTTAGGATATTTCTCCGCCTCACGCAAACAAAGCTTAGCCAAGCCTAGAGAATCACACCAAAAGGACTACGCACTGCACTTACTGTAAAAATATTTTGCATAAGAACTAATTCTTACTAGGCATAGCCAACACACCTATTTCCTCTCTATTTTTATTTGCATTAATTATAAATATTATATTATAATTTATCGACTAAAAATAAGTAAAATTTCAATTTAACCAAACATAAAATAATTTTATGTTAAGGCAAGTATAAAACGCCTTTGATAAATTGCTTATTTAGTAAACAACCAAACACGTAATACATGGAATGATATTTCAAAGGTTTGTTTCAAAAAGCTTGAAGAATAAATAAATAGACTATAGCTGTTGACCTTACACCGCAATACAGACAAGACAAGGGAACTAAAAACTTATAAGTCACAATATTAATTCTGTTAAAATTTGGTAAAATCAATATCGGGGCATAAATTGAGTTCGTAGTTAAACCGTTATGCCTGTACTGCTGTGTAAGGTCAATAGCTAGCTGGCTGGGTATAAGGGTACTTTAGNACCAACTACAAAAAACCAGCATCGAATATGACGGGATGAAGGTCCCTTAACGTTTCGTCGGCAGCAGTGTAAGTAGGGGTGGAATAAGTTATTCTGGTTAAATAGGAGCCAGGAAGGAATTTGCCTTGACCTTTGACGAGTAAATCAAGGAGCCATCCCGTGTTAGCGTGGAGTGATTTTGGATAATCATTGAAAACCGAGATCAGGATTACCGAACCTGAAATCGGAACTCGTACCAGGCTCTTCCGAATGCTAATCCACTGTATTCTTGTCACTGCGCCACCTCGCTTTGTTCTTACAAGAAATGTTGGCTTGTGTTATTTCTTAAACCTACAGTTTTCGCAAGTGACGTATAAGAGTATTTAAAAAGCCTTGAAATGCTTCCGATGGGCTACGCTCATTAACTCGAGTCGGAAGCGTAGCACAAAGTAGTGGGACAAGTAGTATGTTACCAGGAACCTCGAGTGTAAGAACAGGAACTGATCCTTACCGCCGCAGACAAACATTTCTGAAATATGACATTTCTTGCAAGGGAGAAACTTTATAATTCCATTTGGCCCGCTCTTAAAACGTTTAAAGGCAATCGATTTTTTGTCATAGATAAGTATCTTTTTTTTTAACCTAGTCCTCGTGTGTNAATCGATTTTTTGTCATAGATAAGTATCTTTTTTTTTAACCTAGTCCTCGTGTGTATATATATATAAGCTTCCACTGCCGCAAAAGAGGTCGTTATTGGCTCAGACTTAAAAAAAAAAAATTGTTGATGAACCGCCTATCAACTTCCTCGTTGCCGTAACAAATCGAAAAACTTAATACTTGTGACTTCTGAAATTACATATGTAGTAATCGAAACAGTTAATTTAAAAATAAAGTTTCTTACTGCACCCAAAAAATAACACAAATTCTTGCCGTTTCATCAGTTTGAGTTATTAACATTTGAATTTAAGAAAAATATTAATTGACTTGCAGTTGTTTAAAACTAATATGAATTTGAAAATGTATGTAATTGACACACATAAAATGGGAAAGAAAAACCTGAAGCCGCTAAATAAACTGTGGCGTACAACTGCATAACAAATCGAGCACATAATGAAGTTGTGTGTGAGTTTGTGTATGGGTGTGTGCGTGCGCGCGCAGGCGCGTGCAAGCGCGAGTTGCTAAACAAATATTTTTTAAACATTTTTGTAATGTGTTTTTTTTTTTTCAAATTGCCCCAGTTACGATTGTTTTTAAAAATAATAAGTGTGATAGATAGTCTTTATATGGAGCAAGTAAATTCGTATGGAAATCCGCATCTGTCTGATGTGCGGTCTTGCAACTAGAGTGTAAACAATTATGGGACGTACAGGGCGACGTTAGAATCTATAGCACTGTGATGCAAGTAAAGGGCGTGTCATTCGGGGCTTTTAAAGTTTTTATTACTGATAGTTACGGGTACAGGGTCCATCATGAATCATGTTTACGTAGTTTGTAGTAGTAGTAGTAGAAGTTTCTTGACTATTTCTCTTCAGCCTGTAGTTCAACATGTTGGACAACATATAATAGCAAACGGACTGCTAACGCCTTGAATTGCATTTCTGAAAGTTAGTGCATTTCCAATGCGCCCTAAATCACCTGGTTTGAAAAGACACGTTGCATCATAAAATACATCGCATTAAAAAAAAACATTATTTTATTGTTTTAAGCTTTGCCACTTTCAGCACGAAACATTTTTTTTTTCTGTTGATCCATGCAATTAATTATAAAAAATAAACTGAATATAAAACATTTTATCGTGGAATTTTTATATTATATTTCATCGACCAGAAGGCTTTGTTAACGGCATTGGTCTGGAGAGATAAGTACTGCATAAAAATAGGTTAATTACACTTGTTTTAGTAATATTAAGTTAAATACTGAGCTAAAAATAAGTGTAATTTTATCGCGAGTGGTTTATAGCCGACGCTATTGTTCCATAGTGATGTGGACAATAACAACATTCCCCTTCGCATTACTGCGGCGATTCCATGCAAAACAAAAGGAAATAGCAAGTCTAATCTCTGACGCAAAACAATATCGCATAAACAACTCACGTACTGAATGAACAACGGTTATTCTTGGCGCTGTTGATACGAAGAATAGTTATAATTTTCTTCAATCTTTGCGTGGTATGACGTACGAATGTAACTACGCATACAAACGTTTTTCTATGATATATGATTAATTGAACAATTAAAAAAAAGACAGCTTAGTTTCATGTGCCCACTGTGTCTGATCATCCGGAATAGTATCGTATGGAAATCGTAATACGAGTGCTTTTTTAGGGCGAAGCGTTCTTTCAGTTTGAAAATTAAAACTGCCAAGGAACTAATAACCTATGTTGGCGAAGCGGAACAGTAAAATTTTCATAAAGACGCCTACGTTAGTCTACCACAATTTTTAGTATAATGTCACTACTGTATATACAGTATGATAGCAAATAAAAAAATTCAAGTCAATTTATCGACCATAGATTTAACAGTGCATGGGACATACATAAACTACAAAAACGTCAGTTTAAATCCACAGGTTTTTGGAAGCCAACATAGAAAATCTAAGAAACGGCAATCCTATAGACAACGATTTTGGCCAACTTTTTCAGAGCAAATATTTTGCTAGTGGTGCGTTTACTTTGCGTAATATCTTGCACCGCGATAACATATAAAAATTTACTTCGTCAGAAGTATCTCTGCAGAAACACATCACTCTGGTAAAATATTTGCTCACAAGGTCAGAATATACAATTACAGTATGTAGGATTCCATTCTCGTAGTTTTGCTGTATTAGCTTTCATCAAATTGTTAAATATGATTTTTCTGCATATCGTTATTTTAAGTGCCGCGTAATCTTAAACGTCGCATTTAATATAAAGCTTTAACATGTAGAAATATTTTTCCTATCTCGATGCCTAATATTTGGGTAGGTATGCACTTTACTGTTTACGTTAAATTTTGTAGGTTCCGTTCGGGATTTTTCCAAATTCGTTATAAAAGTGTTCACTAAACCGTAGCGACATAACTAAGTAGCTGTCCCAGAACACAAATACTGTGACGCCAGAAATTTTAATAAAATAAGCAGTTACGTTTCTAGCAGACGCAAAAACCATATAGAGAGATACAGATGAGAAGGTAACTGGGGTCGCAGCGATGCACGAGTATTCTCCTCTTTTTGTGTTGGTACGCCGATTTGTAAAGTGTAATAACAAAGTTTTGGTTATTAAGGTGTTTGACTAGTTAGTTAAAGGTCTCGAATTCAATTCCCGTCCCAATCACGATATTTTTCTTTTCAAATGTGGAATTTTCCCATCCGATCTCAGGGCTGCTCTGTTGTGTTAACTCATTTTGGATTCAGAAAGCAAAGACGTAGCAGACCCTCGTAGGAACACCTTTTTTTTTTTTTTTCGAGGACCTTAGAAGAACCGCGAATTTCTGCCCGGCGATATGCATGTCTGGAGTCACGGACCTCATATATTCCTTGAATAATACCACATCGACATCATCAGCGTCGTCATTAATCATAATCATCATCATTGCCACCATCTCCGGTGTCCTCGAGCTTGTCAATGTTACTTGCTACGGTTATTCCCTGTTTACTGAGCCGCTTGGAAAGCTCTGCTTAGTTTCTTCTTTCCGATAACTGCATATTCTTCCGCCACATGAAAATTTAGGCCGTGTTCCAATTCGCTGAGAGACCACTCTCTCGCCTACTGACGTCACAGAGANCGCTCTCTCTCGCCTACTGACGTCACAGAGAGCCATCAACGCTGCTCCAACTCGAGGGCGAGAGCATAATATTCAAATTTACATTTATTGTTTATCCAGAAGTGTAAAAAAAAAATCCATCAATATAAACATTGTCCCTTTGGTATGTAACACAAAGAAACGTGGTGTGATTATTATATTTAGGTTTGGTTTAGGTTTTGTGTTGACAATCTAAATTTATTTATTTACTTGTAATAGAGCAGTATTTGAACTTGTGAAAAGGAGTATAATCGCTTAGGTTGATAATTAAAAACACTGAAATTTTTGTTCGATAACTGGGAGGGGTGGTTATTGCTTTTATTCTTCACAATTTTTTACCTTCCCCGTCAAATAAAAANATTTTGTTCGATAACTGGGAGGGGTGGTTATTGCTTTTATTCTTCACAATTTTTTACCTTCCCCGTCAAATAAAAATTCCGAAGGTTGACAGAGGCCGCAAGTCTCTGGGCCCTCAGAGTGTGCGAGAGTGAGAGTATATACACTTTCAAGTTGGTACACGGCTTTAACTTTGTCAAACACTTACTGACTAGTCTCCATTCGCCAGTCAAATTACGACGAAATTGGTAAAAATGAAAACTTGTTATTTTGTCAATTCCTACTCCAACGAACGAAAACTATATAAAGAATAATAAAGAAAGAAAAAACCCATTTTTTTTAATAGTCTGCTAAAACACAGAACTGCTCTTCATAATTCCGTGTAAACACTGCCGTTAAGTACAGCAGCCTATGTTTGCGTATAAATATATGCAATTCAGTGCAGGGACATTTTCCCCTACGCTGGTTTCAAAAGTGACCTGCTGACCCTTAACCAGCTATATCAGAGACTTCAAAACGATGTAAGCACGCAAACACCAACGTCTGGATGTAGATACGGAGATACTTGCGAAAGCTTTACATCCGGACAGATATTACAGATTTTCGGACAACTGTATGGACGAAGCCATTTCCAGTCGTTGCGAACGAGGGGTATGGCTACCTTAAGGGTGTTTATTGTACCAAAAATGATTTTAGATATTTTTAGGATATTTTATAATTTTGTTTTATTATATCGAATAGCACATTGATAAAAGTATCAAAAACCACGGNAGATATTTTTAGGATATTTTATAATTTTGTTTTATTATATCGAATAGCACATTGATAAAAGTATCAAAAACCACGGGAAATTAATTTACAAAACCTAATGACGAAAAATACAGGAATTTCTCATTTATAAGTATTGGTACACAAAATTTAAAAATTTTGCATAATTATCATGTTCTGCTACAGTTCAAATTAATTGTTAATGTCATTAGAATAAGATAATAAAATGTCATGGAATTTCTTTCAGTGATTCGGCCATAATTTCATTTTACGTTTTATAATAAAATTTAAATCCAAAATAGCTAGAAGTTAAGCCCTAATCGCAGGTGAACAAAATGCCAAGCTTCAAATAAATGTCTTCTGGTGTACCTAAATCTTCAAAAAACACTTTAGCTGAAATTAAACATTGCGTTCGTATAACATTTCTTAAATTTGTTTGGCACAAATTTTAAGATTAAAATGTTAATAATTCTACTAAGAAAGCATGCGAGAGTTATGTTTAAACTGATTTGGCATTTTTATCAAATATGTATTGATATTGTATCGGAAAACAGCAAAATATCTAAAAATGCAGAAAAAAAAATGTTAGGCACTTGAACAATCAAAGGGCTCCGCCTGGCTGGCGCATGCAGTGTTTTCAAGAGGTTTGGTAGAAAACACGTGATTCAGAAACGGTTGGATATTTTGTAGTGGTGTCTAAATACGAAAAAAATTTCAGAAACTTTTGTTGTCCAAAGAGAAATCTCGAATTGTAATTTTAACTCCAAGGATTTTACTTTTGGACGTGCAAATGGCTAAAACGGNATGTCCAAAGAGAAATCTCGAATTGTAATTTTAACTCCAAGGATTTTACTTTTGGACGTGCAAATGGCTAAAACGGGTGTTTTCAGAATCAGCCGTAGCTAGCGAATTTTCTAAACAGAAATTTTAGAGTTGTCTTCAGACGAGTATCATACTCGTATCCTTATTACGGGGCCATAAAAAAAATCACCGCTTAGTAGGCGAGTCGCCGACGGAAAGACTGCACGCCATTCGAGCGCCTTGCGAGTAGAGGCGATGAGGCAAACTGCGAGTGTGCAACAGTCAGCCAGAGCTCGCGAGTTTCGAGTCCTCATACTCGCCAAACAGCGGCCGGCAGGCGAAACTCCTTAAGGCTCGGCTTCACTCTCCTCGTGCAGAAATTCCTCGTTTTCTCCTCATAATTTCCTTTCCATAATGATTACTGACAATGTACGATTATAGAAAATTTACATTTTACGAGTTGTTTAATATTTTTGTGCGTAATTTTGTGATTTTATTTTTGTGTTATCTGCTTGTTGTAAAAAGTCGAGAACATATTTATATTTCATTAATAAGTTCTTGACTTTTTACAACAAGCAGAGGCCACATAATTAAAATTACGCAACAAAAATATTAAACAACTCGTAAAATGTAAATTTTCACAATCTTACATTGTCAGTAATTACTAAGAATNTTACGCAACAAAAATATTAAACAACTCGTAAAATGTAAATTTTCACAATCTTACATTGTCAGTAATTACTAAGAATCGGAAATGATGACGCGAAAACGAGTAATTTCTGCAAAAGGGGTGAAGACGAGCCTCAACTTGCAGTTTGTATGCAATACGCCATCTCCTGTCCAGTCTGTCCCCCCTGGTTTTGCGGCACTTGCCAGCCCGAAATACCAACCACTTGGAGAGCTGCCGGGAGGTAGGCGGTGCGTTTACAGGCTGATTTCACACAGCAGCTTCCTTGCTTAAATTGTAGGTTTAACGTCGAGATGTTGTATACAGGAAGTCCAAATACGACGGCGCCTCCGTAATTACAGTGGGATTCGAACCACTTGATTCCTAACCCGGGGCTCAGGAATCCAGCCATGCCGAAGGCTGGGCGCAAAGTCATCACCGGGAGTAGTGGTTATACTACTCGCCTCCCACCTAGACGAACAGGATTCTATTCCCGGCGGGGTTGCTCGCGGGAATCGTGCCGTCGATGCCGCTGGTCAGCGGGTTTTCTCGGGGGTCTCCCGTTTCCTCATCCCTTGCATTCCGTCGTTGCTCCATATTCACCTCGTTTCATTCTCATCGGATCTCAAGACCTAGATGTTAAGAGCCGCCCAAATATTCTCCCCCCCCCCCACTTTCCGGTATGGCACCCCTCACCACGTGAGCGTGACGTCCTAGCGTGGACTGACACAGAGAACCTTTATCCCGGCAGTTTTTTTTATGACAGCGAGGCAAAAATGGTTGACGTGAGAACGGAAATAACGGATACAGTGGGGACCGGATACCCAGGAAAACGTAATTGTTCTGCAGGTCCCGCATTGTCTGCTTGCACCCGTGAAACTCCTTCCCACTGCGCGAACACAGCAGGTTGCCAAGAGTGTGAAAACCAGTGTAATGTAACTGTAAGGGCGACAGTTGAACGTACGCCGGATGTTTCGTCGTCTTTTTTGTGCAAGGCACTGGAGTGCGGTCGTGCGAGGTGCAACTGTGCAACTTGGAGGTTGTGGTCATCTTAAATGTAAGGATAAAAATGCATGTAAGACACATTAAGTTGTTGGCACTTACAGATTAGGTAGATCTCGATTCTTATTTGCTGATCGAATTTGGGAGCACTAACGATTATACTGCCACTCACGCACCATGAAATATTTTTCTCAACATTTACCAAACTTTCATTTTTAACTTGCGTAATTAAAGAAAATATACTACACGAAATTGTTTAATTCTTATTTGGGCGGTATTGATGGAAATGTTGTAGGTCTAGGGTAGTCAGCGCACAGGCCTCCCACGAGGTCGTTCCTGGTTCAGTTTTCGGTATTTTTGTACGTGGCGCGCTTTGTTGTTGACCGGTCGGTTTCCTCAGGGTACTTCCGCGCATTTCAGCTCCGT
The DNA here is from genome assembly GCA_002778355.1 of Clitarchus hookeri. NCBI lineage: Eukaryota > Metazoa > Arthropoda > Insecta > Phasmatodea > Phasmatidae > Clitarchus > Clitarchus hookeri. The sequence goes on along the minus strand of NQII01001957.1, from coordinate 358,621 downwards.
CGCCGCTCCTTATGGTCTCCTACATTCCACATTCTACATTTTACCCGAATTCGTCTGATTATAGGCCCTCTTCCTTTTGGCCACGCTTTGCCTACCATGCCTACCTACGCGCTGCTCATTTCTTGAAAGAATCCTCGCACAGAGACCAAACTTCCTGACCTTGACTAACAAGGAAAAACTAAGATTCTTCTCGCGCTACGACACTCCGTTGCATACACGTTAGTGCGATAGTGAAACATTCTCACAAGTACTTCTACAAAACAATGCCACGCGCAGTATCATTTTAATCTAGCGACGGGGAAGTGTGTGTGTGTGTGTTGGTATGTGTAAGTGTGTATGTGTGTGTGGTAGGTAGGTAAGTAGCTGGGCTTAACGTCTCGTCGACAGCGAGGTCATTAGAGACGGAGCAAGCTGCTCAAGGAAGAGGGATTGGGAAATGAATGGGAAGAAATCGGCCATGGCCTCTGTTAAGGACCCATCCCAGTATTCGCCTGGAGTGATTTCGAGAAACCATGGAAAACCGAGATCAGGATGGCCGAACCGGGATTCAAAACCCCGGTACTCCCGAATGCGAGTCCAAAGTTAAACCACTGCACCACCTCGCTCGATGTATGTGTGTGTAGTTGTGTGCGTCTGTAAGGGGTCAGGGGTGTGAGACAGGTGCCTTTGCCGCAGCCATGCTTTCTTGTCAAATTACTGAATATAAACCTGTTTTTTTTTCATCAATTTAATATTGAAAATTTCTCCCAACGTTACGTTGTTCATGGTAATAACAATATGTTCTTAAATATATTACACCCAGAGCACTGCTACAGTGATCAGTATGAAAATATAAGTAATGTTATTTTTTATAAATATTAATCATTTTCCGTAACGAAAAAAAACAATTAAGAACCTTTGCTAAACCTTCGTGAAATGTGAGATTGCATGATAACTTGATTTAACTTCAGTTACTGAAGATTTCTTGCTATAAATAAGCTCTCGTTCAAGCTTAATCAGTGTCAGCTCTGAAAACTTAGAGAACGACTTCTCGTTTTCTAGTAAGGTGGTGGGAAACACTTTTCGTATATAAACTTGCATTATTAGCGGAAATATAAATATCTTTGACCTATTCAGGCCTGATATGATTTATGCTATCAGGTGTCGCAAATAACAAATTTTATGATGCGTGCTGTGCTATAAGCAGTTACGTCACTTGTTTAGTTATCACAGCCAATGAACTGTCGGTTATGTGAACGCCTGTAGAAACAACGACCATTCATTACGTAAAACAGTAACAAGGTTGACAAATTGGTTACCCGCAGGGAAGTTCATCGGTGTTGATTCGCGCAGTGTAGAGTGACCAAAAATAACCTGTTTGTTATGTACACAGTTGTATACATTGCGTATGAATGGTTAAGAGCCCGCGTCACCCGCCATATTTATTTAATTAATTCCTTCTGATTGAAATATAGGATGATGTATTGAATAATGCGACAATAGAAGCTGAGCTGATCACCTTGCCCATAATTACGGACATAATATCTTAACTACTAATGCATATTTATGAAAGAATTAACTTAATTCAAATGTTATGTATTAATTTATTCTCGCCTTTTAATGACAACCGGGTATCACCTAATAACAATCGGGTACAAAAATTNTTCTTCTGATTGAAATATAGGATGATGTATTGAATAATGCGACAATAGAAGCTGAGCTGATCACCTTGCCCATAATTACGGACATAATATCTTAACTACTAATGCATATTTATGAAAGAATTAACTTAATTCAAAATGTTATGTATTAATTTATTCTCGCCTTTTAATGACAACCGGGTATCACCTAATAACAATCGGGTACAAAAATTTGCACATAACTATGGAATGTGAAGCTTCTATAATGAAACATTTTCAGTAATGCATGTAATCATTTCTGTATAAGAGATGGTACAGCCTCTTAAGACAATTGTATTGTTTTAATGATTTAAACCTTGGCCATCTCTGGATACCAGTAGGCAGACAGTGACCCCCTTCACTGCGCTCCTGTACCTCGGCCAGGCACACCTGTGCGGTTACAAAGTACTTAAGAACACAGAGGTGAAACAGTCGCTTATACCGTGAACTCCCTTCGTATACGCCGGCAAAATGGCGTCAATGGCCAGCAACATGTCGCAACGACGTTCACCAATCAACACTTGGTAACCTGCCCGCCAGCAGGCAGCCCGTCCAATAGGGAACCGTTCGCCGCACGCAGTAGCCAATCAGGCACAAGGACCGCTACAGAACCCCGCGCAGCCAATCAGAGAATGGCACCACATCAAAGGAACCACCACGCCATTTCGTTTCTGTGTACGTTTCTATAGTCTATTCGCAGTATATTCGCACTTTTTTTTGTCAAACCTTTGAAAAATCATCTCATGTATTACATGTTTTGTTGTTTTCTAAATATGTAGTCTAACACAATCATTTTATATTTGTGTTAAAATAATAACCCTTTTTTTTTATTGAATTGAAATTTTATTTATCCCTAAATTATATTTCATTTGTCATCAACGTGAATAAAAAAAGTGAGGNCATTTGTTTTTGATTGAATTGAAATTTTATTTATCCCTAAATTATATTTCATTTGTCATCAACGTGAATAAAAAAAGTGAGGAAATAGGTGTGCTGGTAATGCCTAGTAAGAAATAGTTCTCATGCAACGCACAAANAGGTGTGCTGGTAATGCCTAGTAAGAAATAGTTCTCATGCAACGCACAAATGCCGTGCGTAGTCCCTTTGGTGTAAAATTTCGCAGACTCAGTTAAGCTTTGTTGGCACGAGGCGGAGGAATAACCTGAAAGCATAACTAAAGTTTATTCTACTTAGGTTGGGAAGCTCGATACTTTTAGTTTGGCAACTGAAATGTTTCGCCACTAGGTAAGCGCTAGAGTCGCGTGTGTACCGGATTTTCTCTATTCTCTACGTTAAAAAAACAAAATAATTGCGATAATCATAACTCAATTATAAAATAACTACATAACTAGGTAAAATCTTTCTCTTTTATCATTCACATAGCTTTAATATTTAATTAAATGTGACATTTTTGGTACACCGCGCACCTAGCGGCGGAAATGTTCCCTATGCCAAACTCTCCCATAAGAGAACTCGTTTTGTTCCTGATCTAAGTAGAATGAACCTTATAGCATAACTTAAGCAGGGCTTCAGAAAAGTTGGAAGAAAGTGTGAATTGCGCGGTGTGGTCGTGGTTTGTGGACTCCGCCGACCGCCAGCCGCTCACCCGCACAGCCGCGCGTGCCGGCCGGCGTCTGTGACGTGCGGCTGCAGCGGACGGCGCGGCGGTGCGCCACTTGGCAGCGCCTTCTCGCCGCAGACTAATGGCGGTTGTAGCAACAGGATGGATGAGTACAGTGCGTCGCTCATATATTACGCTGTCACGCGATGGCCGGCACGGCGCTATCCAGTTATGGTACATAAATTACGCCACGACGCGACGTGCCCGTCACCTGGAAAAACACGCCCGGTGACATAGTTCCTCGAGGCGTTGCGTCGTTTATCTCCTCGCCCGTACTTTGGGTTACAAATTATACCACCTGCACTGTCCTCGCGTCCTTGGAAGAACTGTACGTAATAAATTAGTTCGCGACCTGATGCAAAGAAACGAACACGGACAAATATGGCGTTGTGGCCGGGCAGAAGGTGGCCACTTGGAATGTGCCAGACAGAGAGCACGCGAAGAATATAATGGCTGTAGTTTCGTAGTCGCAGTAAAATGTTATTACTGTGGATAACATTAAAGCTATTGCTGCCAACTGAATGTTTTGGTGGCAGCCAATAAATGTATTATTAATAAACAAATATGNGATAACATTAAAGCTATTGCTGCCAACTGAATGTTTTGGTGGCAGCCAATAAATGTATTATTAATAAACAAATATGCTAGGGAGCACTAAATAGCGTCGGTACTTGTCAATCTGCGTGTTATTGCGCACCACAATCTGTTTATTACCAGCAGCAGAATTTCGTCTTGGAAAGCATCAGCCAAACAATTTTTGCAGCCACTAACACATATTTTCTTTCAGTGTGTCTCATTCAAATACAGCGTAGTTTGATCTAGGATGGAAGCTGTAAATCTCAGAAGCCGTAAACAGCGTACTACGAGGTGTGTAGGAGCATTCGTGCAGTTCATCGAAGAGATCACAAAGTCGAGAAAAATATAACTACACTGCAATGACAGTGACAGATTTTGGATGTCAGGGTTGGAGGAACCGTTCGCTTTCTCCTGTTGCCTGCTATCTATCACTTCTTCCTTCTCCCCCCCCCCTCCATCGCCCACCATCCCAACGGCCCAACCGGAAACCTTTTTTTCCTTTAAACTTTGGTACTCAGCCAGGAAATGGCTGTATTATTTCGGAAAGTTTTCGCGTACACGGTTCACGTGTTACCCGTCTCTTGCCTCACGCTGCCCACAAGCAAATTTGCCCAAAAGGAGAACTCGTCCAATGAAGTTATTTTCTATTAGATACTCAAAACCTTGAAGAGTGCTGAATTTTCAGAATCCCAACAAAGTAATGGCCTTTAACTATTGCACTACAAACTCTGGACTTTCGTTATGAATAATTTGGTGATTTCCACGATGCTCAATGTTCGATGTTCGAAAGCACTTAAAAATATTGTAAAAAGCAAAAAATTCGACAGTGTAATTAATATGTACTTGGATGATAAACTTCCCATTTTTTTTAGGTAGGTGGTAAAGTTAATTTTTTGTCAAAGTTTGCATAAATCCGGGAAACTAATTTCAAAATGATTTTAAACAAAAGTAAAAAGAAATGGTTGAGCTAGCTTTAACTATGAGCCACGTAAAGGTGGTAAAGTTGACAGACGTTTCACCATGCAATGTAGAGAGCGTCTTCCGAATACCTGCTGCAATGAANGCGTAAAGGTGGTAAAGTTGACAGACGTTTCACCATGCAATGTAGAGAGCGTCTTCCGAATACCTGCTGCAATGAATTGCAAAACGTCGGTAAGCTCCACCACCTCGATGCGGCGAAAACCTGCAATTATATTTTAAGAAATACTAGAACTACACAGAAATAGAGTGCAGAGGTTTGGGCAGCTCGTAACACAGAGGTCTTGAGAGCCGACGAGGATGAGGCGAGGCGAGTACGGAGCGGCGCCGGAATGAAGGGGCGGGGGAAACGGGGAGATCCCCGAGGAAAATCCGCTGACAAGCGGCTTCGTCCAGCACGATTCCCACATGCGAAAATCCGGTAGCGACCCTTCCAGGAATCGAGCCCGTTTCGCCTAGGTGAAAGGCGAGTAGTCTAACCACTACACCACCGCAACCTCTAGGGTGGTCCGTAGTTAACGGAACTTTCGTTAAAATCTTAACAAATTTATTACAAATTAAATTACAAGCGCCTCTGCTGGAAAAATTGTTCAGCTGTTGGAATGTCGATATTTATTCTTATGTCAACATTTGAAATAACATTGGTTTATTGCATAAGTATAAAAATGTTATGTGAAATTACAACAGATGTTATCACAATTTTGATTACGCACGGATGTCCCCTTCCTACACAAAATCCGCAGCGGCTGAACGTTGTTAAACCTTGGTGATAATAAACTTGATCAAATCGAGTACACGGTCGCAATTTATTTTGGTTGAGCTCTCATTTACGAACTAATAAACTTTTTTTTCCAAAGTTGACTTTGCACCAGGAGCATTAAGTTAATTTAATACTGTATTTTCCCCCAGTACAAATAACATTTCGGATTGTAATTATCAATCATTGCGCACGTCATGCGTGTTTCAGAAACTGTTTCTGCCAGTCGGATGTGATTTCAGTTAACCTTTCTCATGGCTTGTGTAGGTTCGAAATATCGTTTTTGTTAGTATACTGTTACTTCTGTAGCCACATCCTGAACATGAATGATCGGTGTGCACGGCGACATCATTTGTGAATTTAAATCTCACTTTTTGCAGTCAGTGTTGTTAACTACTGTCTCTTCACAACATATGTACGATGAATGAACGTTTATGTTTGGTTGTAATATTTTAAGCTAGATTACAGCCAGGACTCGCTTGCTTGCATATAAAGTTTAAACAGAATCTACAGCGCAATTTTGTCGGTAGTCATGTTTATTTGCGCAGGGAAGGAAGTGCGATGTCGCTGTGAATTGCCAAAAAAGGAAAGAGGGCAAGAATTTGAGAAACAAATTGAAGAGAAACAACTCGAATGAAGGAATGTTATTTTAATAATAATTAGTTTGCAATGAACATTTTTTACTGCATTTATGTGGAATTTTATAAAAATGAGATTAATGTTACGTTGATTCCAACTCTAGAGCTCTATAAAATGAGTGTATGATAATGTTTCTTCGAGTACAACGTATAATTTTATATCGCTAGATAGCGGTAGGTGATTCAAAAGTTTTTTTTTTTTTGTTTTATGCTGTGTACAGGCTCGGTGCATTCTCGAGTAGCTGTTTCCGTGTGTTTACAGAAGCAGACGTGTTTCGTGCAGAGCAGAATCTGAAACAAACACGCACGCGTCCCTGGCGTTGTTGACTGCGTGGCGTGATGTCGCGAGCTGCTCGGGTGTTGAAAAGCAGTTTTCGCTAATTGTTTCCGTCGTCCCGAGACGGCAGCAGGCCTGCTGCTTTGTTTAAGTTGGCTCTTCGGCAAACCCGACCGCAACCACAACCCGTTCCAAAAACATCCAGCTGCACTCACCTACTTGATTTCTCACGAGTACACATTTTAACACATATTGTTTCCAACTTTTAAATACTTTTTAACATCTTGCAAAGATAAAATTATGTAAATACGGACTCAGATACATGATTAAATGCGCATTGCTGTTTACATGTTCGCAAAACCACAGTCCAGATATACACGGTAACTCATGTGTATAGTCCATTCGCTGTTACTTCCAACTTTTCTGAAGCCCTGCCATAGTTCTGCTGCCAGGGTATTCCTCCGCCTCATGTAAACAAAGCTTAACCGAGTCTAGAAAATTACACCAAAGGGCCAACGCACCAAATTCGTGCGCACTTGCTGTAATAATGTTTTCCATGAGAACTATTTCTTACTAAGTATTACCAACACACCTATTTTCTCACTGATTTTTATCTACATTGATTATAAATTTAATATTACAGTTTATAGATAAAATATGAGTAAAAGTTTTGTTCAACCAAAAATAAGGCACTTTTCTCTTAACAGAAGTGTAAAACGCTTGTGATACATGGCATACTTAGGAGAGAACCAAGCACGTCATACATGGGGTGATTTTTCAAAGATTAGATTCAAAAAGTGTGGAGAAACCGTGAACAGACTATATAGTAAACAAGCTGAACTACCCGGCGTTGCCCGGGTACAAGAGGGCAGTGAGAGATACACGACCCCGTTTTAGGAGTTATGGGCCTCATGGAGGGTCGGAAGCCATTTTGGCCTACACAAAATTTTCAGTTAGATACTGTAGGGGACACCTTATACATTTGGCTCAGATCTGTCGAATGGTGTAGAATCGAGACACACGACACAGTTTTAGAGATCATTCATACATACGTACATAGATACATCCATAAATACATACATACGTTCACGCATACATACGTGCATGCATGCATACATACAAACACTGACTATGTATATACACACAAGTATATATATATATATATATATATATATATAATGGATAGAGAGAAGAAAGCACCCCGGGGAACATTAACAGTTACAAACCTATCCTGTATCACGTGACTTTAGGAAAAAAATCGCGCGTTAGTTTAAATTAAAATTGTAATCACAATCAGGTATTTATTAAGCATTTGGTACAGTATAGCATATTTTGTAGGGAAATAAAATAGTAAGTATAAACAACAACAGAAACGCGTACTGTTTACACGTTCCTGTCACCCACAAATCTATATTCTCCAGCCAAAAAAAAAAAGTTTTCCAGTATGCCATTCATCATCGTTCGTTAAATTGAGTTGTCTCGGACAGGGATGTTGTTGAAAACACATTATTCGCTTCCTATCCTCCCTGATGTACATTCACTCGCAAATTTTCCCAGGAACATCAACCACCCCAACCCCATGCCTTTCAGCACAACCATGACGCGGGGTTACTCCGCAGTGCGATGGCGAACAGGGTTGCTTGGATTGGACACGGGAACTAAACGGGTGTTGGGTTCAGGAGCTCACTTGACAGTGCATCTGACTCGCATTTTGCAGTCAGAGTTGTTCAACGCACCAATGAAAGTGCTATGAATCACGTTTATTTAGTAAGTTAAGTATTTGCCGGTTAATCAGTAAACTGTAGTGAACATTTTAACTGCATGTTACGAAAAATGAACATACGTATCTTCCCGATTGACAGATAATACAATTTATTACATAATTTCCCCGGTTATTAATTAAGTACAGGTAACGTCAGGTCATGTCAATTAATACCATAACCGTCGAAATTGTTAGATGCAGTAAACAGAATCAGTATAATTTAATGTAATACAAATATATTTTGTTTACATTTTAAGCAGTTAGAATATGGTGGAATGTCTCCAGCCAATCAGAGGTCGAGTTCGTTCCCATGAATGACACCCACACGCCACTTCGCTTCTCATACGATAATTAACTATCTTTCTTTAGGATAATTTGCTGAACTGATTCAGCCGTTCAGAGGGTCAATTTTTAAATACAACTGTCCTGAGCTGTCCATAGAAGACAGTTTTTATTTGCATTATAGAGGTGAATTCTCACTTTTTTTTCAGTTTATTCCCTTTTTTAATATAAATAAACAGGTGAGAAAACAACCTGTAATTAAAATTAGTACAGTAGAAAATGAGAAAACGTCATAAAACTTGAGATAAATCTAAATTACCACCTTACACGCGTTTAGGTAGGATTTATTATTCCTGCTTGGCATGCGACAGGTCGTGTGCTTTAAGCCTCAGAAGTGGTTTGTTGCAATTTCATTGAAAGCTGACATACGGTTTACCTGAATTCGGATTTTGATTGGATCTCCATTGCCTACAATGTCTACGAAAAGAGTAACCAAAAAAAACGAAGAAAACAATATATGGATGATATTATCCCATTTTATTGCATTTGTGTTCCTCATCCATTGATTGTGTTCTTCATTTTTTTTTTGTTACTCTTTTTGTAGACATTGTAGGCAATGGAGATTTAATCAAAATCCGAGTTAAGTTTCACCACACCATTGCCATTAAACTTAAAAAATTACATGGTTTACCTGCGGTGATGGTTTTATAGTAATTCTGTGTACTTTTATTACTAAAAATGTTATCTCCGAAGTTTAATATATGTACGGGCAAAACAAATAACAAATTTCCGAGAAAATATTTATGATATTCTGATGACATGGTCAACTATTTTAGCTGTAGGCTACGTATTAATTTTAGTTAAATTTTTATTTTAAAAGCACATAAATTTAAAATCTAAATTTTTCATTTTATTCGTTTCCACCTGTCATACTTTTTCAAATTACTATTTCACATCACAACGTAAAAAATGTAACATGCCAAAAATGTAGAAAGTAATGTCTGACCCTTTAACCCTCTTCAAGGCGCTCACCTACCTGGAGATATTTTCGCGTTTGAAGCTCTGAAGCTCGGGAGCAGTAGGGTCTACATTGCCACGCTGATCAAATGCGCCATCGCCACTACGTGCAAGGTTATGAACTGGCGTGCAGTATTTTCGTTGCGTTACCTGTACCTATGGGACTTTAAAAGCAGCAGCGCTGTCATTTTATTGCTGGAAAGTATGTAGCAAAGTTCAGTACAGGCTCCTATCGTAGTTTCGCTCGTGTTTTAACTGGGAGAACTCCAGAATTATATTTATAGCATGCGTGATCGCTTGTATCATTCCGTCCTCTTTTGGGGTGCATTTGCTTTTCGTGCTGTAGATAAACATCATTAAAATAAATTGCGATGTAAAGTCATTATACCTATAAAATATTGAGCGTTATGAGCATGACGTTTAACGGTTCCATAAAAAAAGGTCGTGTTTTAAACATACCGCAACGAAGTTCAAGCTTTAGTTAGACAACCGCCTGAATAATGAACCGTCTCATTCCTCTCCCGTTCAATTAAATTTCTTGTTAGCCCCGCTGCATAAAAGAAAATGTAGATTATTTCTGAACAAGTTACCTGAATATTCAACAGAAAGAGTATTTTTCGAAGTAGGGAAATAAGTTACACATCTGAGAACATCGGTAGTTTAAATTAGTTGATTGTCACAGGGATAGCAACTTAGCGTACTGTATTCATGGCTGACGAAAATAAAAGCTAGTTTAACTAAGTTAGTTAGCGGGCTCGAAATTAATTGCGTTTGCTCACAACTTTGCATATATTTTCCAGCTTTTCCTTCGCTTATCTGGTGACACAGTTATCCTTAAAAAAAATGAAGGCTGACGAGAAGACAAAAACTTGAAAGGTTTATTAAACAAAAACAAAAAAAACTTTGTCACGAAAGGATATCGTTTGGTTGACAGTACAAGTTTTGTATTTTCACGTCTCCTGCTCGTTTCTAAGAAGCCTTTTAATTATGTCATTACTTTTCAAAATTAGTGACATGGTAAAATCCTGTCTTCTTTTTGTGGCCACAGTAAATAAACTGGTATTACATTGATGGTCTTAAGATTAATAAATTTTAAAAATGTATTTATTACAGCTCTGAAAATGAAGTACAGCAGGTGGATTTTTTTATACTACCCGGAAGTTTAATTATTTTACTCCCGTAGCCGAGAGAAGACGTCTTTTCTGTAGCCATAAAGAATTATAATGAATTCACCACGAAAGAGAACATCAGTTTTCACATAAAAACTATTTTCCTTTAACTCAGCCGATATTTTATACTTCCAAGTAAGAGTGTCCTTCCATGTTATTTCTTATAAGGACGATTGCCATTCAATTCTCCCTATCCTGCTGCATTTGTTCCAGACTGCATAAAAAATTACACCCATTATGTGCAAATCGTGACTGCATGGTTTCTCTTTTACGGCTCAGATTGTTTTTCCAACAGCCTTGATGACCTAGTCCCGACTTTTAAATTTGCCATTACGCCGCGGAAATCGACTTAACTGTCACCAAACGACTGTGGTGAGCTTATGCTTATTGGCATCAATAAATGCAAGTGGCGTGAAGCTGTGGAAGTTAGCATTTAAGTGCAATGTTGCTGGCTCGAGAAAATAATTCTGGGGAAAGCCTTGACATTAAAAAAATGGTGTGGTTCCCTGCCGTCTCTGCTATTTTTAAATAGTGCGTAATATGACAGACTATATTAACACTTAGCTATCGAAGTCCTTTGACGTTGCCTGATTTCAAAAGAGTTTTACGGAGTTTGCCGTGATATTACGACGTTCAGATTTTTTTTTAAATTTAGTTACGTAATATTACGTCGGCAGCAGTTTTCATGAAGTTTATTGGCGACCACGTAGGTGCCGCGTCGACACCCCATCTCCCACTACGGCAACCTGAGGTAGACTGATTTTCGTCTTCTGATCATCTCCCCAAAATTTGCTCAAGAATTGCAATCACAACTGTCACATTCACGCGAAGACAAATAAATAAATTGTGAAGAGAATTTCCACCCAACACTGAAATATCTCTAATGTATAAAACTCTTAAGTAAATGGAAGGTTTCCAAGCTAAACAGTGTTTTTTCTACACTTCAACCTTCTTCCCTCCCCAAGGTTGAGTGGCTTTGCTCCCCAAAACAAGTTTTTCCTCCCATTCTCCATAACTAAGAGGTCTCAATGTCAGTAAACCGTCATAAACAGACCCTGGGAATATATCAGGAATTTGTATGAGCCCATCAAATCGCCCGTTCTGTTTTTGCCCCAGGAAAGAAGGGCACAACAGACATTACAACATTTGATTAGGTTATCTTTTTCTCCAGAAAATAACTTCATTCTTAGAGCCTTGAAAGATGGTTGGATACCTCAAGCGAGATAGCGAGATACTCAGCCACCTGCTGCTCCTTGACGCCACGACAGTGTAAGAAGTACGAAGAACCCGAAAACTTGCCAGAGATGTTCGCAGTATTGCAAAATGCGTGGTCAATATTACCGTTAAATTGTACAGCAGAACTAATTTTTTTTTTTTTAAGTTGTGGGTGTTCATTCTTCCTGATGTTAAACAACTGATAAATTTGGAGATAAGGAAGGTACTCAAATTTTCACCATATTTTGCGTCATTGCCGTCGTCATAACAAATGGTTAGAGATGGACCATCAAGCACTCAAACACCTCAAGGACAATCACGGTCTGTGCGTGCTCGGAAGTTTGTAGAGGTTAGTCTAGGGTTACCTTATGAGACAGCTGCAAGCCAGTGTATAAATGACCGTTTTTCCTCTCCAGATGAATTTCTATGACAACAGTCCAACTGGACTCTTAGCGGAAGCCTTAAATTTGCTCCCTGATGGGCTCGATTTTCATACTTCTTAAACTCAACAATGCTCTTCTTTTGTTGGTGTTCCCAACAGTCACATCACTGGTTTGTAGGGGCCCGAGTATTTTGTGGATCGATGTGTCAGCAGGCTAGGCTATACAGTTCTCTATACTCTCGAGACACTATCGTCCGATTGGTTACTGCGATCAAGTGAGGACTTCGTAAAGAACCGTTCACAGCTCACTCAAACTGCTGCTTCCTGCTTATTACTGGCTCGCAGTTAAACAGGGCGTGTATGAACAACTGTTGTCCAATCACAGTAGCAGGAGAAAAGTACACGTGTTTGAAATGTACCTCGCCACAGAATGAATCCGCGAAGTACTCGGGGCTCTACTGATTTGTCAGGCACACTAAAGTAACTGTCCGAGCTCCGAAGCACACAATGGCACTTAGCATAGCTCTATTTGAACATGTCTTCTCGCTTTGATTTCTTGCTCGTGACCGCATCTGGCGCAGTGTTGAAATTATTGCAACTATTATTACTTTAATTTTATAACGTCCTAGGCTCTTAATTGTTACAATATATTTTTTTTTTTATCTCAAGTCATTATTTGGAAATGCTCCCAGTATATCTCAAATGTTTCATCTAAATGAGGTAAGGACAGTGTTATTGTTACATTTTATATAAAAACTATTTGGCATTTAGTGAATAAACAAAATTTTGCTGACGTCCTTGTTGCATTAATACAGTATATATTTAATTTACATCACTATACATTACGCACAAGCACAAACTAGGCCATTCTCATCGGCTGAGTCTGGCCCACGTCGCAACATGCCAAGACGACATACAGGTACATATTGCACGGTACACTATCCCTTCGTTTCCAGTAAGAATATAAGTGTGTGAGAACTCGAAAGTTGTATGAAAAGAATCTGTTAAATTAATAATATTCTCTCGTATTCTGGCTTATCAAAAAATTAATATTTTCATTATAAGGCAACATGATTATTTAATCACATGCTATAACTATTGTGTTGGAATAATTTTTATGATAAACAAAATACAATACAGTTTTTGCATACGTTTTGCCAGAATACTTTAAAAATGGCTGTGTGAATACCAATTGTTTATTTAAAGTGGTTCGAAGTAGCGTCTACAACAAGCTAGATATTCTGACAGTTTGACTCTGTACAAGTCTAAAGGAAGTTTTCTTTTCATAAGAAGACTGTGCAATGTTGTTCACGCGGTATGACGACGGCCGCTCCTCCGTGGATAAAAAAAACTGGGCCCCATTTTAACGTCGCGTTGGGTCTGTTCGTTGACATTTCGGCTCGTTAGCTCATTTGATTATAATATCCGACTGCGTAACTCAATGCAAATGGCAGAGTGGGTGGTAGCTGGGTGGGAAGAGGAGTGGGAGATGCTCATGGTGAGGGGGGAAGGGACACGCACTGGTTACGAGCGGTGCAGCGGCGGCCTTGAGATGTTTACGCCTCGCGACGCTGCACTGGGAATGCAGCCACCAGTTTTTTCCGTACACTTTCCCGTTACGACTGATCGTTACTGCTCTTCCCCTGCCCCGTCCACTCCCCGTTCGCGTCGCGCTGTCACCTTCCACCGCCCCCGGATCAAATAATCCGCGAAGTTTATCTCGGATAGCTGAGGGAGGGGGGACCACGTGGAGTTGTCAAGGACGTCGTTATGTTTTACGACGGCGATAAAAACACTTGGGGGAAGGCGAGAAATAGAAAGAGCGGGGGAGGGAGAGAATGAGAGAGACGGAGGGAGGGACGGACAGCCCTTCGACACGTGCGCTTAAAATAATCGCAATGCGGACTCGCGTTATTCGCACGGCAAGGCCACGGACGCAGCGAGTCGCCAAATTCTTGAGGTTACGATCGCCACGCGCTGCGTGGCCTTTTTTTACACGCCTGGTCGTCGGAAATAGCTCCGCCGACCACGCTGCACTCGGCCCGTGCCAAGCAGTGCCAGCTGTCCACTTGCACAAACACGCTAGGGGCACGCAGAACTGCCGTGACGGGCAGCTGCCACGGAAGTCGGCCTGGCCTCCCCTTGTACAGTTGAGGAAAGCGGCCTGCTGGGAACTTCTTATTGTGACGCTTGCAAACGCTAAATAAACTGAGAATAAGCATTAGTGATTTCTAGCGCACTTCACTTGTATCAGGAAGTTAAGAAGCTCATTGATTCACACACTACCATACACTGCGCAGACTAGGAGCTTCTTCAATAATCGAACCCTTTCTACTTACCTGGACAGTACTGTCACGTAAGCGCCATTCGGGAATCAAAATGTAAGATGACAGTTGGAATGGAAATCATTCTTAGTAAAACTACCACATAAACTGCAAGGAAATGAAAAAAAAATCACTTTAAATGAAAGTGTGTTACTATATAGAGAGCAAAATTTAGGACGATAGAGAGCGCAACGCTGTAAACTAATAAAGACTCTACGTTAACATCGAATATCTTAAGCATATCACCAGTTGTGCGCTACGAAATGTTACCTGTAATTTCCAGCGCTGTACTGTCCTCCTAAGTTTTGCTGAACATTGTTTCCATGCGGAATCTGCGTGAAGCCGTATATTTAACCTTCTTAAGGCCTGATAGCAATATGGGAGAATTGTACAACACGGACAAGATGATTCTGCAGTACTTTGATACTGACGTAATCGCCTGGTTCCAGACAACAGTGACATAGAGACGCATGGCATTACAATAGCATCGTACGAGTGGCTAAAAACAGCCGCACAACAACTGCAGAACAGATTATAAGTAGGGTCACACCATGGATGTCGACTACGATCATCCACAATTGTTTACTGGAAGACGGGCTACGTCTACCGGGTACTACTACATAAGACTTCCACTAACGTCTCGATACCACGCAGCCTGTATCAAGAAAGGGGAGCCTGGGTGCCCGATGGCGAAGCACTGCAGTCGGTGACAAGAGCCCTCTCTCCCTGGGTGCTAATGACGGTCGTACGCGTATGCGACGTCGACCAGGTGAGCGATACCTTCCGCCGTGTGTACGTAAGTGACTCATAGGACCAAAAACTGTGATCATAGCGTGGGAAGACATAGACTACAACGTCCTTTCGCCTCGTGTCTTAAAAGGGAACACTGATTACTGCATAGCACATTCAGAACCCGTTCTGCTACCATTCCAATGGGACACTGCTCGCCCACATCCTGCTCGTGCAAGCGAACGCACTCTCCAGGGCTTTTATCAAGGCACCTTGCCGGTAGGATTACACAATCACCACAACTCTCCCCCAGTGAGCATGGATAAGACGTCGTCTACACCTTGGAGATCACACTAACGAAAACGAGGTGTTTAAAAAAAAAAAATCAGCATTTGGTATCAACCAAGAGCTCATTAAATAATATTTCACAGAAAAGGTTAAGCTCCAAATATCACCGTGTCGACATCGTCATCACTTGAGAACAACTCGTAGGGTCTCATAAATGTCTGTACTTTGATTATGCTCCCCAGCAGAATCAGGACAGAAGGGATTGATCAGTGGGTGATTTCTGCATTTACTGGTCAGTTTGGAAAAATCTTGAGAAGAATAACGTGGAGTGAGAAGAAAATGGGAGTATTTTTATTACGGAAATACGTATTTCGCATCATGAAATATGTTGTCACCTGGTAGTTATTTTTAAGAGACAGCAATTGAAATACACGTTTTTCAGCTTCATGCTAAACATGCAAGGTACGTTAACGGCATAAAGCGGTGTTATGAACGAGCAACTTAAAAAAATATATATATCTATAAGTTGATGTATTTTATTGCTAGAACTAGCCTAGAAGGATTCTGAATTGAATCGAAAAACCTTAAAAACAATTTTGGCCTTTATACCCAGACCCAGAACTTACAGTTGACCTTATCTAAAACACCGGCCTACGATTGTAAAAGATCGCAAATTCGAATGTCAGGCTAATCACTGACGATTTTGATTTAGGCCTCCTCTTCGATACCATCAAACGTAGTTACTACCTGGAGGCTGATCAGCTTAAAGCTAAGTTTTTGCAACCCTGTCTCTCCATTCACCGTTGTCTTCCCGTTATATTCTTTCAGTTTCCTCCCCTTCGCGGCAAACTGCCCCCACCCCCACCCCCTTCATTTCGTCTTGCTGTTAAACTTCTCTACATACATTTACCATTCGTTTTCACCTGCAACTTTTTCCTCAGTATGTGGGCATCCATCATTCCTGCTCTTTCCACGAGCAGCTGCAGTTTTCCGCCCATCTCTTTTCCTTTGTCCCACCAGTTTCGTATCTATTTTCAGCTGGCTTAGTTCGATCGTTCACTTCGTAATTTTTTGAACAATTATGACAGCTTTTACATACACATGTTGCTTCCTATCCACATATTTTACACAAAAATTTATACAATTTATTTTTTAGTGACCTTCAACTTTGTTAAATTTACGTAAAGTATGATGAATATGTAGAATTATATGACGTGAAGTCTTTGGGGCTGCACCCCTTAGTAAAATCAGGGAAGGGGGAAATACCCTTCCGTCCATTTTCTTCGACGCCACTAGAAATGTATGTAGATGGCAGATACTAAGGTTAGCTGCAGTGAATACGTGTATGCCTAATCACGTCCATGAGTAGGCACAGGAAAATTTCGCTAGTTCAAAGAATATATAGGATTTCACTGCCTTATACAGAATGAGTATAAAAGAAAACCCCAACTTTGAAGGTCTATAATATCAAAACCAAACTACCTAAAACCATGATTTACCAATCAAATTAACCGTGAAACCACGAAGTTGATTTACCATACATTCATAAATGTTCAATGTGACCACCATGAGCGGCCCGAACGACATCTACGCGATAATCAAACCCGTTCCACGCTCTTGTCAGCATGTCCGGTGTTACGGTTTGGATGGCGAGATCCGGTCCGTATTTTCTTGCAAGTCTGTTGTTATTAAGAGCTCCAGGGCGTGTGAAGTTAACTGTGCTGCAACTGCCAGCGTAAAAAGAGAAGTGCATGTGTTTAAGTTAATTTTATCCTAAAATGTATTCGCAACATTTTTCTGTCCTTATCCATGGAGGATGGATGATTTTATGATCGCGCTTTAACCAAGCACCTCCCATCACAACAAACTGCAAAGACGTAAGGGGCAGAATTCTGCAATGGCCGGGGTCTATGATTGATTAAGTCAACGCCGTCCGCACATCAATTCTAGGGCGTGATGGCGCAACTCGGCGTCTATAGAGGGCAGTAGGGCACAAGAAGGGCTTGTTTTCTTAAGGTGAAACCAACGAACCAATAGTGATGTGCTTACTACCGTACTTCCGTAATATGATGAAACCTCGTAACTCTGAAAGAAGATTTTCCAGGACATAATAACATTGATTTCGAAGGCAATTTTATACTTTCTAAAACAAAGCGTTTATTTATAATTTAGACGAGTGTGTTATTCTAAAGGTAAAATTGCATTAAAAATAAGTAGTGGATGTACGCATTTTTCTATGTTTGAAATCTCATATTGGAGTAACGAGGTTTCTCTTCATCGTTTGTAGATTATTTGTAAATATTCCTTAAGATATGAGTTTTTCATTGTCAATCAGTTAATTTTTTTGTTAAAAACTTTCTTAAAAATTGTGTTACAAAGGTTTCTTATGAGGGTAACGATATCCAACTCTGTTTTCGGCTTCGAAACAAGGTGGGAATAAAACTGTCTTCCGAAGCGTGGCTCAATTGTAAAACATTTGACGTAACTATAATATAAAGGCTCCCCTGAATAATTCAGAAAAACTGATCTAAAGTTGGTATAGACATCCAATTATTATCAAATTATACTTTTTTTTTATTATTATTCTAAATTCGCTTAATTTACTCAACCAATTGAACAACAACGATCTCGCTCCTGCTCTAATTTTAGCATATAGCTTATGGTGGCCAGTTTTTCAAGGGTGAAATAAAGTACTTTTCAAGGACCAAGTCAATAACTTTATGAGTGACATATATTAGTTTTGTTATTATGTATTTTCTGGGGTTTGTATTATTGTTACGTCAAATTTTTTACAACTGGGCCATACTTCGGAACACAATTTCATTCCCACCTTGTTCGAAGCCGAAAACCGAGTTGGATATCGTTCGTTACGCTCATAATAAAACCTCGTAAATCAATTTTTTTAAATTATTTTACACCATTATAACAAGGAATGTTTAAAAATAATCTACAAACAATGAAGACAAACCTCATAACTCCAATATTAGATTTCATACAACGAAAATTTCGTACATCCAATATTTATATTTAATGAAGTTTTATATTCAGATCTGCTTTAAATAACACCTTCGTATAAATTATTAATAAACGCTTTGTTTCAAAAAGCATAAAATTGGCTTCAAATTCAATGTTATTATGTCCTGTAATTTTTTTTTCTGAGTAACAAGGTTTTTCCATGTTAAGGTATTACGGCTGTAAGCACATTCCATGGTCTCTCGTAGGGGATTTTTGGTTTACTTGTGTCACCATGTAATATAAGTTTTTTTCTTTGATGTTTGCTTACGAATAACACTTTAAAAAATTTGTCACAAAATTTCTCCGTCTTTGATGTGTAATTTTTTTAAGAGAAAATAATGCAAACAGGTGGGAGTTTTCCCCAATCATTTTTGGGATGAAAACACTTTTTGTAAAGGATAGTTGAAGTGGTATCGTGATATACAGCACGTTCTCTTATTTGCTGTTATGCCGTAAAATGACAGGACCACCGCTGAAGTTTCACAGAGGCGAATTTCCAACTGAAAGACTGCACTCTATTTCAGTGCCTTGCGCCTAGAGACTATGAAGAGGCACGTTATGCGCATGCCTTGGTCGCTCTTAGGGCTCCTCCATTCCTTGTGTTACGGCCAGACACACCCATCTTCCGTGGTCATCTTCGCTGGTCGGGTCGACGACAAAAGACGCCCCTCCCGGTGTTACGCTGGCCTATATCGGGCACGTTATTTAATATTCTCGGCCTCGTTTACAGGCCGGTGGAGGGGATTTCTGCAACTGTATTTCGCAAGGTGTTGTTGCAATCACGCTCGTGTCCTGTTTCCATGTTTGAAGGAGTGATCAGGCAGGCCGTTCAACTAATGCCTGATGACATCATAACATCTCCCCCAATGTTCACTAGCGGGATGCCCTCATCTCGTCCTAGAGTCCGTGTGGATTATGTATATGACTGGGAGTTGCGGGGTTCGGGTTGTGGCAGCAGGAATATGGATTGAGTTGAAGTCCTCTTCGCTATGGTAGGCAACATTTTTGAAAGGAATTATAGTAGACGGATAAGTTAGGTATAAGGAACTGTCAATTGCTCTCGTGCAGTCCTCGGGCAATGTGGGGCGAACAAACGATGTGCAGTGTGTTTGCAGTGGACTTGCGGGCCTTGAACTTCGATTCCGCTGGGTGTGCAAAGTGTCTTCCACGCGAACGCGGCAGACGCCCCGCGGGCGGTTCGCGAACGCGTCAGCCTTTCTTGAGTTTGTGAGTCCCTAAGTACTACGTGGCATGGATCTTTTGATACATTAATCCTTGTAAGGAATGAAGAAAAAAATATTTATCATTAATCATAATGAAAATAGAAAACAATATTTTAAAATGAAAAGAATTTAAATTTGGTAAGTTAACTGCTCTCCCCGTTACAACAATTATTGTGTTTCTTTGTACAGAAAATACACTTGCTGAAAATAAATACATGTTAGAACACTGAAAAAAACATTGATGGGATAGGAGAATGTTACATAATAAAATGGTACGTGACGTCACGGTGGTAGGATACTGATGGGGTGGTATCAAAACGTAGAATATTATTTATCGAACTTCCATAAAATTTAAAAATTATATAGCGGCTGCTTTTATACCACGTCTTAATAATTAAGAGGGAAATGGAAAGGATACTTAAAGAAACATATACACAAGTATTTAAAATATAACAAAACAAAATGTTGAAGCAATAAATGTTACTTATTATATAAAAAATATGTGTCCATAACAGGTAATAATACCTATTGAATGTGGTAAATTGTACAAATGGTTCGTTTTCTATAAAAATTAAAATCTAAAATTAAAGTGATAAGAAAGTCATTAATTTTTTCTTAAAGCCTAGATTATTTAAATGACAATGTATTCATAGAAGTTGTTTGTTGGGTAAGTACATTTTCAAAAGTAATTTTTATTGCAAGCATTGGCATATCACTTTTTTTTTTTCACTGTGCGTTATAAATTTTAAAATTTGATTTTGGAAGCTTCCTGTTAGTAATATTGATTTGTTTGAGTTTAAAGTTATCATATACAATCATAAACTTTTAAAGTGAAATTTTTTTATGTAAAGGTTTGGTAGCTGCAGCGTGCAGTGTGAGTGGTGTATGTAAAATATGGAAACCGCTGGTTACCTGTAAACATTTTAACGTATGACTCGCGAGCTGGGTTAAGCGGTAGTGCTGATGCTGTGGAATAACGTGCGCGCCTTGACAACGTTTCTGCGGGTGACGTCAGAACAGGTGTCCTGCCGCCACTGCTATCGTGGACATTGCTTACGCTGACCTCCGGAGGAACTTTACATGGGGGGGTTTGTTGTGGCAATCTCTGCTGGTTGCTGTTGACGATGGAACCCTGGGATNCAAGGAAACGTATTTGCAAAATGCCTTCACAGTTTCGCAAAACATCTTATATAACATTTTTTTGCTTTAAATAAATAAGAGGGCCCTAATAGTTTATGCAGATTATTGTTATTTAAAATTAAATTGTGAATTTAATTCTGGTTTTATTATATTTATGGTTGTATTATATTGCTGGGTGTGTCCGACCTTGGAAGCTTATGTATTTAAACATGAGTTAAAGCTGATTTATTTCTAAACTGTCGTTGTCAATTGTTCTCTCGGGCGGTATAAGAATACTAACTTATGCTACAACTTTATAGTTAAGTTACTGTTTTTGATCCAGGTGTTTGATAATACCTACAATTGAGGACGGTTATGCTAGTATCTATTTTCATACAAAATTGTTTTCTCTGAAAATAAGTTATTGTTGTTAGCTGTGTGCGCGGATAAAACTCATAATTATTAAAATATTAATAAATATGCTGGACACCAACACATAGTATAAGAAGAATATAATGGCATTAATTATTAAAAAGTTAAGATTGTAATAAAGAGGAGAAGAACGTATAGCATGTTAGCAAGGTCGAGGGACATCAACACATAGTATAAGTAGAACATAATGACACTGATTATGCAAATAGAAGATACGAGAGAGGAAAGGAACACATAAATAATTAAGTACGTAATAATTACAATTCTACTTCCACACAAAGGGGTAGCATACGGGGATTGGAGAAATTTGCACTCAATGACTTACACCATGGAGGTCAAAAGCGAAAGTACCCTCGTGGTATACTTTCAAAGTACTGTGTAGTAGAGAAAGGACCCACAGCAAAAATCCAACGCATCCAGATTGCGCCCCTACTGCCTGAACTCTTTGAAGACCAGTAGAGCACAGAAAACAGGCCTCTCTGGTCGGGTCATCACTCCGCCAGAGGCCCAAAGATAGCTCCACATCTCACGCGAAACGAAAGGTTTGATCTCCTGAGTAAGTACTCCTGACAATTGGATGGATGTGGGTAAGCCATGAATGGACAGACACAGTCGAAGTGGGGGTGTCTCGGGCACTATTCCCATTTCGTTAAATACTCTTGACATTGAACGTAATTATTCCTTCTCACGTCGGGTT
Source organism: Clitarchus hookeri (assembly GCA_002778355.1). Taxonomy (NCBI): domain Eukaryota; kingdom Metazoa; phylum Arthropoda; class Insecta; order Phasmatodea; family Phasmatidae; genus Clitarchus; species Clitarchus hookeri. The sequence continues at coordinate 336,462 of NQII01001957.1, read as the reverse complement.
TAGCAGTCTGCGCATCAAACAATACAGTATGATTGGCACGGCGTGTCGCTCGCATGTCCGAAAGACACGAGGATTGGCTAAGTCCTCGGATCACAGAACTGCATGAACCCAACGGAATTCATTCTCCTCGTGTCCTTATAGCACTGGTTTGTGGGAAGTACGTGAAAATATTGGGAGTATGAGGAACAATAACTAGAACAATAAACTCAAGTTTAAAAGCAGGTGTGGGGAAATAAAACTGTGTGGCGTGCGCTAGCATGCTGTTTCGCAACACAGCGACGCTCGAGCCGTGGGGAAGTGCTGATGCGGGAATGTGTTGTCTCGGCACTTTGCAACTGGGTCGCGTCGACTGGCCTGCAGCCGCGACGTCTCGTCCTTCCACATGCCAACTAATAACATGATACGGGCTTTATGTCAGAATACTAAAATCTCGTAGTTACTCCTCATTTATATGCATGTTATGAAAAGTTTCTTAAATATATAGTAAGTAGACTGAGGGGAAATATCATAAAATAATTTTACTTTATCTGTTCACAGCAATATCTAACTACGTACAATATGGTATACTGCATGGAATTTATTAAATTATCATGAGTAGAATGTTAATTTAATGAAAATTCTCACGGGATTATGAATTACTATAACAGTAATAGTTGCGTTTCAAATAACTACATCCAGCGCACACAGGTGATCTATATTTTAATTTATATTACTAGCTTGTTATTGCTTAGGTAAATATACGCAACTAGTGACTTGCGGTTGACACTGATATTCTTTACATTTTAATACCGTTTGTTATTTAGGTTTCAAATAATTGCTTTGTATGTTTAGACATCGGGCTGTAAAATGTAAATTATTATTTAAAGCTAATGCATTTTAAAAGTAGATATTATGACATTATTTTTATTATACAGCTACTTAAAAGCTAAAAGTTTTAATGTTAAAAGTGGACGTAGCTGAAATTTTGCTGTTATTACTACGGAAATTAGTGTGGGTGGTAGGGGGAATTCATTGAAATGGGGGTGGATGGTAGAGAAGCTGATGCAAGGCAGTGAGAGGGTAGGGAGGAACCAAGCCTCCACCATTGTTACGAATTGCGCTTTTTACGCCAATTCATACGTGAAAGGTGATATGGGCGTAGCTTAAATAATGAGTCATGATTATATAGAGCACAGCTGTATAAGATGAGGTTTATTGAACATAACGATAATACAATAACTACTTATGTGACTATTGATTGGGGGAACTTAGATGGAATACCAAGATGCTAATTAATTATATTAAGTAGTATTATCTCACGCCATTACTATTACAATCTAATTGGAAAGTCCCCACCTTGTTAATGTTGCCAGAGGCTGATTCTAGGAGACTGTTAATGACGGCCGGACACACCCATATTCAGTTATATTCTCGTACCAATGGCCCGATGACAAAAGACGCCGCTCCCGGTGTTACGTTGGCCTATATCGGGCGCGTTGTTTAATATTCTCGGCCTCGTTTACTGGCCGGTGGAGGGGATTTCTGCAACTGTCTTTCGCAAGGCGTTGTTGCAATCACGCTCGTGTCCTGGTTCCATGTTTGAAGGTGTGATCAGGTAGGCCATTCAGCTAAGGCCTGATCACATCATAACACTTGGTTTCGGACACGCCAAATACCTCCTCGTAGCCGATACCCTAAACGCTCAGTCGAACGTGCCAGTTGAATTCTTCGACTTAGTGCTAATTAAGATGTTTATAAGAAATTAAAAAACCTCAATAGTTGTGGCGCCCTCTGAAAGTGCCACAGACTACGTTTTCTCAAGTTGCAACTCTCAAGGGCCACTGTTTGGCGCGGCAGTTCCCGAAAATAGAATGGCATCAGTGGCAAAGTGTGGGTGATAAAGACTAAGGTAGGTTGTTCTAAGTATGAACATCTCAAAAGCCTTACAACACTACTGTCACTGCGAGTCTGTAAAAAAAAAAAAAAAAAGTAACCCCAATTCAACTGAAGAATGACCGAAACTGTATAAGCTCAAGGTTGTTAGAGAAGAGGCAGAGATGACACTATACCTTGCTGATGAAGAGCGCAACAAACAATTCAAGTGGGTACCGTACACCGTATATGGCGAATCCCACCCCACTTTCAGTTGCGGCTGGTTGCTTCAGCCAAAACGAATACACAAATAAAAACTGCGGACTTGGACAAAAAAATCAAGTATAAATTGAAAATGATTTTTATTTAACGAAACATAGCAACTGTGGAACGTATCTGAACATGCTCTTCTTCTGGAATCCGAGCTAAGTAACTTCACGTTTGAATCTCGTTTCTATGAAGCCTCTAGCGTAACTAGAATTGTACTTTTTTGAGCGTCGGTTCTTTTCGTTTTTGTAGCATTACAACTGGTATAGTTAAATACATTGGCTTATTTCATTTAGCAACCCACTGATGTAGTAATTAGCTGGCCTACAGTGTCGCCAAATTAGGTTTGACTCTTTAAGAGCGAAGAAAAAAAAGTATACAACAAATTAATAGCTTATAAGGATGTTTTCCTTTGCTGTTTCTAACTAAACACTTTTCCTACCTGCTGCTATTTTGTGCGTTTCGGCCAGTGAAGTAAAATAACACTAAGGATGACATCGGTACGTGAATCAACTGCCTCATCGCCTTTACGGGCAAATAATTTAAACGGCAACTGGCTTGAAGTTTTTTAAGTCATGCAGCGTGCAACTATAGGACTTGAAAGTTGTGATGACGATTTTACAGTAATAATTATGTATACAAACCTTACATGTGGTACTTTAAAATATGTATATTACTGGAATTGTATGCGTAACTATTATTTTCAAAACATCCTTTTTTTTAGTTGTTTCTACTTTCGAAATGAAACACTAGGAAACGTTCCAGAAACTGTCAGACGAGTAACGTTTCTTATATATCCGTAGTCAAGAACTAGAGCAAACGCATTTCCTAAGTTCTGCACTTGCGTCTTTGTGCTGTCGGATTATTTCACGTCCTCGAATTAATGCTTTATGCTGTCAAAGAAAAATGGACTTGTGAGAAGCATGTGTTTGCATACCTAACTTAATAAACATTCGCATACGACATGCATTCATGCCTTATCCGGAGTTCGAACACATGACCCTTCGATCCTTATGCTTGTGTCTCGTTCATCAACGGCGCGAAGGTTGGCGAATATATTAGTGCGTAAGTTATCGCGTTAACTAATAACGCTTTTTTTTTTTTTTGCAGTTAATGAACACTTCTGAAATCAACTTTTGAAACAAAAAGGCTCCTGCGCCAAAACTGCTTAATATTTTAACGGATACTCTGTGTGACGGTGTCACATCAATCACTAGTACCTGCCATAAGAAAACCCGTGCCATAATCTGCTGTTCTACGATACCTACGTGGATTGATTGCTGCTGTTATGGATGTGGCATCTTACCTCGGTGAGTGTGCCGCGTCGGACTCGCTTGCCCTGCTGCTGATGTCGGCGGGCAGGCTGAAGACATACTGAGCGCCGGTCGACTTGTTCGGCTACCTCGTCGGATCGCTTCACCCTCCACCACCATGCGTGTCGCCAAGACCGTCTGGAGACGTGCGTGCAGTATGTGACGTCACCTTGGGGAGCTGTCTACACTTCATGAGCTACGGAGAAACTTCCAGAAATGGACATGGAAAAGATATAAGGCGTGGCTTCTCAAATTTGAAGAGAAGCATAGAGGGGCTTTGCTAGGAGGGAACTCTGTTCCTTAGAGGGAGGGGGGAACGGCTGCCTGAATCATGTCTTAGGTTATGTAATTTACCCCTACGAGGTTTTTCTTCAATTTTAAATATTGTAATGTTATAATGTAAATTGAATATTCAAGTTGTGTTATGTAGTAGTCTTTCGCTGGATAACTGAGGGGATTTTCATATAACTTTTGCAATTTATATGGGGAATTTAAAAGATTTTCCATAAAAGTAGTAACCCCAAAAACACAGTTGGACAAAAATCAAGTTTTGCTATTATGCTTGGCAAACCCAAACGTATAGTATTCCTTAACCACTCACCAAGGAGGAGGGGTGAGGGGTGGAAGTCTATTTCGTTGGAAAAGGTGTTCCACCGAAGGAATGTAGAGACGGAGTCCCTGCCTCATGTGTCAGCAAGCTACGGCCACAACTAATTGAAATTGGCAGCAATGAACGAACAGTAACTCAATATCTTCAACATATTAAAAGTAATATTTTTAATTTTTGACACTGAAGTTATTTTTTTAGTTTACGTTTGTGTTCTGCACATTATAAATAAAGAGTAGGTATGTAGCCTGCACAGTACATGGGGCTATATAAACCACTAGTGATATTTTTACTGTTTCGAACAAGTCAACACAAGTGTGTGTGTGTGTGTGTGTGTGGGGGGGGGGGNTAAAAGTTGGAGTAACAGTAAATGAACAAGGTTCACTTCGTTTCGTCGACGTCGAGTAGTTGACATGCACTATTTTTCCGTTATCTGACGTAGACCTGGAGAAGGCCAGGACAGGAAAGGTATTCAATTTTTTTTCCTAATTGAACGCCGCCCTCAGATATAGCGGGGAACACCTGTCGCGGCCTGCGAAGGCTGTTCTCGGAACGATAAGCGCCCGTGGTTTTCCTGCTTGTTAAGGCGCACGTCTAACTGGCGCGGACTGGGATCAATGTGTTTGTAATACACTCCTTTAGAACAAACTGTTTTGCTTGTACGCAATCTGTTTCCACAAGAAAATAAATAACATTTCAGACTAGTGGAACAAAAATTTAAGCATTTCACGCTCGTTGCAAACACTACACTACATTTTCATAATATTATAGCTTAAAATACTCTGGGTGAATACTTGCGAAATTAGTAACTGATAGGGTCTGCACTGAATTTTGCCACAAACTTTCCACCGATTAAGTTATAAGTCAACACTTAGTCCCATGATTAAATTTAGTACTCCAGTTCGGAGCCTTGCAAGGTGGAATAAAAAAAGTTTTGAAAAATTTTTAATTACGGTTTCATTATTAATTTCAGTTGTAGAAAAATAATATCAGTACCATCAGAAAATGCAGTGTTTAATCTACGTAACTGTGCGGATACACTTTTTCTACCTTTTAGTGTGTTTGGAGCAAAAATTAATTCCCCGAGGTTATACGAAACTGTGTATCAAAGTCTTAACAGACTGGTATACTCGGCCTGGTTTAAAAAACAACTCTGGAAAACACGTGGAGGAATGCGTTCAGGTGTTTGGCCAGTCACCTGGACAACCGAGACGCCACTAATATGCAGATCAGGATTCTAATGAAGGAGTGTCTTGGAGGGGAATGAGACGATGGTTTCCCAGGTTTTCTCGGAGTACTGCCCGGAACGGTGCCGCCCCGAGCTAAACCCCCATAAGAAGTGGTGCCTTAAGGGAATCAACCCAGTGCATGGTGACTGAGATGAGGGTTGATTCATTGATGAAAATAGTACTGCCTCTGGATTGCCGGTATAGAGCCTGAAGAGGGCAGATCGGCACTGTGCTCCCCACCTCTGCGTGGCCGAGTGGAGAAACGGACTGCGAGGTCATTAGTCCACCGAGCCTGTGCCAGTAGGTTTGTGTGTGGCCTTAATCCTCTCGGAGGTTCCTCACAGGCGGCTAAGAGGGAGCAAAGAAGAGCAGTGCTGGCCTTGGGCCTTGACCCCTGGCCTAGGAGGTTGAGTCCTCCCCGAACTAGTAGTGTGGAGTGGACTGTATATGTGTTATTTGAACTGTAGTTTCTATAACTGTTGAACTGTTGTATTGTGTAGTGCTAATTTGTGCAGGACTTACAGTGATGTAACTGTGCAATGGCATCTAAAATAAGCCCATTTAAATGGGCTAAAGGGTCCATGAACGACACTTTGCTGTTGAATGACAAACCGAAACCCTTGAAGGAAATTCGAAGGAAACTCAAGGGATTAATCGGCCAAGGAAATGATCCGAAGTCAGTGGCCACGGCGGCGGTGAACTGACTGATGGACTACTATTTCTATTTAGAGCAATTTGAGAATGGCATAGAAAGGAGTGTGGTCAACTCCTCGATCGCAGAGATATAAGATGAAGAGGAGGAGGAAGAAAGTGTGTAAGGATCAGAAGGCAGAAATGATGACCATGAATATATGGACATTATGCCAGTAGTACGCCCAAGAGAACAAGATAAGTCTGACTCAGAAAGTTCAGACGGAGAAGTACAGTCACAAGTTGACCCACGTATAGGAAAGGAGAAGGCTAAAGAGTTTGTAAGAGTAGGAAAACAAGAAAAATTCTTAAGGCCATCCATAGAAAAAATACAAGTAGTTGGTAATGAACATCCTACTGAAAATATTGAGGAAATACCTGGTACTAGTAAAGGTTCCGAAGTGCCCAGGTCAAGGAAGCGGCTGCAGTTTATTCAGCCTGAAAATGAGAGTGGGAGTGGCTTATTGGACACAGGTAACTTTGTCCAGAATATTGAAATAAGTATCCATTAGACACATAATGAAGCTAAGGAATTGGTGTCCACTATGGTGGAATAACTTCTAGGTTAAAACTCTAAAATTAACAGTACTCAGGCAAATTGGTTGATACAAAGGTCAACCAATTACAGGGTCTGCTGGACAAATAACTGATTGAAAATGCTAAATTAATTGGCAAGGTGCAACAAACGGAGACCCATGGTGAGGCCAGAGGAAAAAAGAAACAAATTGTGATAAAAGGAATACCAGGCATTAAGAGCTGTGCTCAAACTGTAAAGGGTGAAGAAATAAAATCACAGTCCTCTAGGAATAGGAAAGTGTTGGTGGTATACCAAGACAAAGAAGGTACTAACAGCATAGAAACCAAGGACAAGATCAAGAATAATTTTGATCCTAAGGCTGAAGGATTGCAAATCCGCAACATGCTAGGCATCAGAAATGGTGGAGTGCTCGTTGAGGATAGCAAGGAGGAAACTCTATAAAAACTAAAAAACCAGACTGTAATAAAAGAGTTGGACCTGAAGTTATAGGTACCAAGGAAAAGAGGCCCCAAGATAGTGGTGTACGACATGCCTCGGTCAGAGGACACGTCCGGTCTGGTGGAAACAATCTACAGACAAAATTTCCAGCCCAGAGATAGAATGTCTGCGAAAAAATTTAAGATAAATGTGGTGGTCAGTAGTCGGACTGGTTGGAGGGACACTAACAGAGTCAATGTTGTGTTGGAATGTGACCCAGAAACAAGGTATGCCATCATGAGAGACTCTATGTCGGCTATGAAAGCTGTCGGGTCAGGGACTATATATATGTCCCATTGCTATAAGTGTCAACAATTGGGACACACAGCAAAGAAATGTAAAGAGACAGAGTCAACATGCCCAAAGTGTGCTATAAAGGGCCATGAGTATGAAAAATGCCCGAAAAAATAACATAGTAATTTTAAGGAGACATGTGCAAACTGTCTAGAGAAATGTGTTGCACAGGAGCCCAGGGTGGACTCCAGAGGCTGTCCAGCATATCAGAAGACTCTGTCAGTGGAACTCGTAAGGATCAATTATGAAAGGCTGTGGTGGTCTTTCAGAGATTAAGGAGTATTGGTAACACAGTCTGGGGCCTAAATTTTAGAACACTTGGAGTTATATATAAGGCAGTGTTCGAGGCCATTATATCATATGGGGCAATTATATGGTATAATAAAGTTGGAGCTTGTAAGGCATAAAAGGAAGCTCATTAGTGCTGAAGGGGCAACACTGCTGACCGTCACTAAGGCATATAGGACAGTGTCCAATGAGTCACTTCGTGTCTTGGCTGGAGTGTTGCCAGTGGATAAACTGATTAGATACTGGGGCATTGTGGCAGAGTGATTATGGACTGGCAGACTATCGAAGACAGAAAAACAAGAGGTAATGTACGAAGTTCTCCAGAAGTTGCAAGAAGAATTAGAAACATCTGCGAAAGGGAGAGTCACATACGAGCTGTTCCGAATGTGGAAAACAGACTTCAAATGGAATGGATCACTCTCAACCATTACAGTGTACAAATATACACTGGTCATGGAAACTTCAAAGCCAAACTTAATAGTTTGCGGTTGGTGGAGTCACCGCTGTGCGATGTGTGTGGATTGGATGACACAATGCAGCACGTCATTACAGAGTGCTTGAAAATGGAAGACATAAGGCAATGGCTGAAAGAGATCACAGAAAGAAAGGGCATTCTCTTGAATTTGGCAAAAAAAATCAAGTCCTTCACAATATATGGAATGAGTTCACCACCTAAATTGTAAAAAGTCTGGAAGAATACAACAAATGGCGAGAAGAACTTTCCGAGGACCCATGAGGGGGTATTAGGGTAAAGACTTCAATGTAAGAAGTCGGTATATCCTTGATTGGCGAGGAGGACAGATTTTACCGAGAAAACCGGTAGAATAACGAGTACGGCACTAATAACAGGAATGGCCCAAAGAACAGAAGACGAGCACTGTCTTACTCATTCGAGTACAGTTACAGTGCGGGAGAATGGAGGGTGTGACGGCCTTCGGGCCATAAAACCTGCCCAAGGACAGTGACCACCAGTTCTAACCGAAGTCAGGGTTAGAATGGTGACTGCTTTTGTTTCTCGAAGTCCAGTTTTGATACTTGAGAATTTTCGCCATAAACATAAATGTTCTGCTGTATATTTTTTCCTTATTTAAAGTGTATGCTGAAACTGCCCGTGAGTTATTTTTAATAATTCGGCAAAATGAATTTCGTAACGCAGTTGACCGGCGTCGTTGTCTGCCTTTCCGAAACCCCTTCCCCATCGTGATCGTTCGTGAAAACCCCGTCCTTGAAAGCAAGTGACGAGTAAAGCTCTGCACTTTCGCCTTCAGTATGCAGCAACACCATGTTGCAACAGGAACACATATCGAACTCGGATCTGGAGTTGCCAGACAAGTCCCGATCGTATCCAGCTTACTGTGGGCATATCCACACGCATCCTTTGCAATCGAAAAAGTGACAGGATTCTGGAGAGAGCTCCTGTGGAGATATAAAGAACCCTCTGCTAGCTTTTCAAAGCCCTTCTAATAAAGACACTCATTCCCATTTTATGTTTCTAGTAGATGCCTTGTTTTTTTTTACTTCACAAATTGCATGCAATTTTGAAATTATTTTATTCCGAGGGGTTTTCAGGGTGTCAATGCCAGTTCCTCCCTCCCTTCTTAGCATAGGTTAGCTCAAGTATATTAGCGGTTTCTTCGCACTTTTTCAAACAATACTTTGAAAAATCACCCCATATATGATGTGCTTGGTTGTTTCCTAAATATACCATGTTTTACAAGAATTTTATACTTATGTTTACATAAAACTACCTTTCTTTTGTTAAATTTAACTCTTACTTAATATTCTGTCTACAAATTATAATATTTCATTTTTAATTGATGTGAACAAGACCAGGGAGTAAATAGCTATATTGTAAATGCCTAGTAAGAAATACACAGTTACTATGAAAAATATTATTATACTCAGTGCGCACGAATGCGGTGCGCTGTTCCTTTGGTGTAATTTTCTAGACTCTGTTAAGCTTTGTTTTCATGAGGCGAAGGAATATCTTGGAAGTAGAACTTTAGCAGGGCTTCAGGAAAGTTGGAATAAACCGTGAATGGACTATATTAGCATTGAAGGTATTAAATATGGCTGCAATCGCAGCCATGTTTACCCAGTCACCGAAAAACCGTGATGCACGTGCCCCTCATACCTAGCCTTGCCCTGAGATGCGCCGAGGTTCCACCCCCTATTTCGGACCTCCAAGTGGCATATTAGATTCAGGCTATGTTATTAAAAGAAATCTGAGGGAAGTCAGTGATTCTGGGCCACCGTGTACTGAACGCTGTGAACCTCTCGAAATGAAAATAATTACTAATTAACGTACTAAGCAATGTAACGTGCCAAGTAGATGGCTATGTTAATGTGAGTGAAGAAAGAAGATATTTGAGGGCTCTTAACAGCGAGGTCTTGAGAGAGCCAATGAGGGTGATTGAGGTGAGTATGGAGCAGCGCCGGAATGAAGGGGCGGGGGAAACGGGAGATCCCTGAGAAAACCAGCCTACCAGCGGCATATGACTACTTTGATGACAGTTGCGTTAGTTATACTACACATTTTATTTCAATTAAGTTATTTAGCATGATAAACCTCCTAATTAAATACCATGTTTCGCCCAACCTGCATCAGTATGGTTGTACAGTCGAAGTGTTATTTTAATGAACACAGTGGCCGAATACAAGCGTTGTGAATGCCCTTCTAAGAAGGTTTTAAAATGTGATTTGCCTGATTTAACTGTTGATTGTATGGAAATGGGATATACTGGAATTATGTGCGCATTTCAATTAAACTACCACATGTTAAGTGTTTCTTTAAAATTGAAATATATGAATTCAAGCACAGTAAACATGTTTCTTTAAAAAGATGTAACATTTCGTGATCTTGATCTACATACGTTTCTTCTAACAAACTAATTTATATAAACCTTTAATTTATAAATAGTCTTTAATATTGCCTTACATTTATGCTCCCGTTGTTTTACAACCGTAGTGAAACTAAGAAAGCTTTTTTCTCGTGGACTATTTTCGGTATATTTTTCGTTTTGTAATTGGCAACCTTACCGCATGTGTAATAAAAAACCTAGCAACAGTAAGAAAACATTAAATCCCACATTTTTTCCCTGCAAAAAGTAGATGGAAGCCGCTCACGTCCCGTGCGTTTTCGGGGACGAAGAAACAGCAGGACGCGAGGACTCTTTCGAGGACATGAAAGACGAGATGTCTCACACATCAAAGAAAATTCAAGCTCAATATGCTTCATGTCCTAACTCATGAGTTGAGAGATTTGGGCGGCTCTTAACGAGGTCTTGCGAGCCAATGATGGTGAAATGAGGTGAGAATGGAGCAGCACCGGAATGCAACGGCAGGGGAAACGAGAGATCACTGAGAAAACCCACCTACCATGTCCTAACTCAGGGAGTCGAATGTATATCCTGTAAACCCCCCGAACCCGAGCCATATTTTTTCTCCCAAACAAAAAAAACTATAAATCAGAGCAGCTGAAAAGGAACGTGTCTATAGCCGTCCTGAAGCCATTTATATGTGCCTGGCCATCATTAGAGCAGCCAGATAATGCCAGCGAGGTGAGAGCGAAAGTGGGAACAAGTTGCGCTGGGCTTCGGATAATTTCCGGTCGCCGCTGGAGGGGAAAAAAGAAGTGTTGGAATGGTGGGGGGGAGGGTTGACATGTAAACAGCCGTGGCGGCCGGCGAAGGAGCTTCGGCAATGGCGGGGACGATGAATTTCGTTCGCGATTAGATTACGTTGAGTATAAAAAAGGGGGGGCAGGGGTGTCCAGGATGGCAGGACGAGGAGACACGTGTCCTCGGTCTACTTGCCGTCTTCCGTAAACAGTTCGCCGCCGTTTGGAGTGATGCTCCCATACCGCTGGTCCAACACGCAGCACTTGAACAAACTAAACCAACATTTTAATTTTCGCCCCTGACAGTATTTGTTATTGTTTTTCTCAATATCCGCTTCGCCCATGACTTATGGAAAAATATTTTCGTAGCGAAGAATTAGATTTAGCGACAGGCATTTCCATGTATTGTTTAATTAGTTCACGAAAAAAAGACGCAATATCTATTGATGCAGTTCAAAACACATGTTGAGCCACTGAATGAATAGTGCTATGTAAGAGGCGAAGCTTTTACAAAAATTCTTCGCATCTTTAAAAGCTAATATCCTGCCTAGAATCACCGGGAGAGGTGGCGCACTGGTAACAAAACTAGACCCGCATTCGGCGGGTCACAGGTTCGATTCCCGATCCGGTCATCTTAATCTCGATTTTTCGAAATCGCTCCTGGCGATCGCCATTGTCTCTTCTTTGCCCCATCCTGATTGGGCCCCTTGTCGCGTCTCCAGTGACCTCGCTGACGACGAGTCGTCTCCTCCCAGACTGAAGGGGTCATATATATAAAGACTGTTCGCGATAAACTGCGCACTTTTGAAAGCCCTGTTCAAGATCTACTTGTATGCACATTGCGTGTCATTGCGCCAGATGTAAAATTAACATTGTCATGGGTCTGATCACTTTATTCAGACGTCGGCCAAGTGTAACAGTGGAAATTATTGGAAAAGTAAATATTTAACGTACTTGCAAATTCTTACACGCAAGCATTAAAAAAAAACGTAAATCAAAATAATTGATTTTGGTATTCAAAAATGTTTACCTTAACACTTTAAAACGTTTCGATACAAAACTACTTTCTATCCGGCGCTATCAACTTTACAGAGCGTACTCCACTCAATGTGCCCGTTGAAATGTATGTATGTATAGGGGCATTGACATTTCTTAAAAGTTGATTCCAAAGTTCTGTTTCTTTACCGTTAACGGTTTTCAGGGGATTTGTTTCAGAGTCAAAGTATACCTCTTACCTAAAATAGGCTACTACAGAGCGAGGTAGCGCAGTGGTTGGTTAAACTTTGAACTCGCATTCGGGGAGGACCTGTGTTCGAATCCCGGCCCAGCCATTTTTTTTTTAATCACTTTAGGCCAATGTTGCGATGGTTCCTTACTACTGGCCATGGACGATTCTTTCCTTTATTCTGCTACTATGTGCAACTTGCTCCATCTTTTATGCTTTCTATGTCGAAGAGCCGTTATGACCCACCCATATACTTAAAGTACCAACAATGACAATATTATATGGACGAAGAATACTGACAAAATGCTTCTCATTCAAAATTGTTTAACTATAGGTTGTTCACGATAAACTGAGCACTTTTGAAAGCCCTGCGTAAGTTCTGCTTGTATGCACATTGTGCAGGCCTATTCTTCCTCTACATGTAAAATTAACATTTCCATGTGCTTCATCTCTTTATTCATGCGCCAATTAAGTGAAACTGTAAAATTATTAGAAAAAAATTTTTTTTATATTTCTTCATTTTTTCACTTCGGTGCATTAAAAAAAACAGAAAGCGGAATAAATAATTTAAGTTATCACAAATGGTTACCTAACACTTTTTATTCGACATTTCCCTCCATCGTTACCAACTTTACTGGGCTTGTGTCACTCAGTGCGCCCGTTAAAATACATGCAGGTAGGAGCAGTGACGTTTTTCGAATGTTGATCTCAAAAGTGCTCTTTTTATCGTGAACAGCCTTTAGTTAGTAAATTTCTGCTTGACTTTAATCTGATTAAACACAGCTAAAGGCTGTTCACGGCTAATTGAGCACTTTTGAAATCAATCATTGAAAAATATCACTGCCCCTACCTGCATACATGTTAATAGGCACACTGACTGTCATGCGCCCAATAAAGTTGGTAACAACAGAGAAAAAGGAGTTTCTATATCGTAAAGCTGAATCAAAGTGGTGGGTAAACATTTGTGAATATGTACTAAAATAATGTATTTTGCTTTTTTTTTTTTTTATGCATCTAAATGTAAGAATAAGCATATTTTAAAAATATTTTCTTTTTTTACAATTAAACGGTTTTACATGCCTGACGCATGAATGAAGTAACGAGGCCCATAGCAATGTTAATTTTACATATGATGGAAGAATACACAATGAACATAATAGTAGATCTTCAACAGCGCTTTCAAAAGTGCTGTTTACCGTGAACAGCATGTATGCACATGGTTCGGGTGACTGTTATCGCCTCTACCGCCTATAAGCAGACAGACAGGTTACAATCGCGAGACATTGCTCTTTGTGAGAGTCAACCCCTCCCCCCCTCTCTCCCCTTTCGATAAAGGACAAACAAGTTACCATCATGCCACCGTGACAGGTTCGGCCTCCATCGCCACGGCTTCGCCTCACATACATACCACCTCGGGCCCGCGAGAAGAAGTGGTCGGTGGCTGAAAGCCTTCAGACCCTATCACCCTTTCTAATTTTTCCGTCAAAATGCTTTAAATAAAGGCGGTCAAATAAAATTAGATGGTTCCGAAATTCGTTATCGCTGCCATGTTTGTCTGGAAAACTTGGATGGTTTTAAGGTGGAACGCTAGTTAGGAAGGAGCAGGCTGCGATACCAACAAATGTCCGGATCAAGCTGCAAATATTTCAGCTATCTGCCGCTAGGTAGCAGCAGCGACGAAGCAGTTATGGCGCCAGGTTGTATGCAGGTGTCGTAGACGCGCAGTTGGCTCTCGCTATGAACATCGTTTAAGATGAATTTTTGGAGCCNGGGAATTCTAACTGCTCTACTGCTGATCATCTCAACCGCAAATGGCGATTACCGAGTGTGGTCAGATGACAGATAACAGACGAGCACAGCAAGAATCGTAACGATGCGAACTCATACTCAATGTTTATTACCAATTCTAAAAGAACAATAAATACTCTTATTCAATATTGCAAATTTATTACAATTTTAAATGTTTGGGGGGAAGGGGGCGCGTATAAGCGCCTTTTTAACACGTCTTAAAAAATGTTAGTTTTAAACAACGAGAAAATAGGCAGTCTAATCTGCTGTGACATAAACTGAAAATGACATTCCGTTTGTTAATCAAAAAAAGGGATTAAGGATCACTGCCATATTGATTTAATTGAACTTTTCAACTACATACTGAAAATTAAGTTAGTAATGCCTGACGAATAAGGTAATTCCTCAATTTTTATTTTTTTCTGTTCTAAATCATACAGTTACATACAGAACTGGTGGGCTTCGATACACTAGCAGAACTTCTCGATGCTCCAGAATATTCCTTAATAGTGAAGTCAACATATAAACCAATATTATTTAATATTCAGTTTTATTTGTTACACATACACTATTGTATTCAGAATTAGTGTTAGTTTATAATTTAAGAGACTTACGAAACGCTGCTATGAATGTAATTAAATACGGGTACGCATGGTCAGAATTGACTTGGTGACATTTGAAAAGTACAGTTTCTAATACCACGTTTATTTTAATGGCTTTAGAGCAAAGGGTCTAAATTCTAATTAATTATAGATGAATTGTTATTAACTGTGATTATTTTGAGAACTCTAAATATATCTACTTGCCACATTTATGACACTATAAAATTTCCTACCATAGCACGCTGTCGATGTTGAAGTAAGTTACTAACATTTTCTTCACAAACATCTGCAAACCATTGAATTTATTACCATTGAGACTGGATTCCATAATCGTGCTGTTAATAAACGAGCAGTATTAAAACAATGCATTATAAAAATCCATACAACGGCTTCTGTATAGAAAAGAAAAACATTTCTTTGAAACTATTTGGTTTTCAGTAATACAATATACGTATGTTTAATTCAAAGAGAGGGTTACATTCACATACAGGTTCTCTGATTCTTTATATGTTATTGTTTATGTAAATACTACATTATTTATAGCAAATGCAATCTTTGAGCGGGTTTTGTTTCAAGTAAATAAATCTAGCTTCATACCAAAGGAAAAGGTTTAGCAATTATGAAAGTTGTATGTGTGTGTATATATATATATATATATATATATATATATATATATATATATGTCTGTATACATATATGTTTTTTCTAAAGGCGAGCTCTGATCACTTACTTTTCAGTTTGCGTACATAAATGGAGGTTTTCCTCTGCTTGTAGGTACCATACCTCAGGCGTCGCCACTGTAGAGGTGCGAGAGGTACTATGTCTATACTCGATTCTACGGAAGGCAATAAATGCTCTCGTAGTTGGATGTAAATTCGTACCGAAAAAGAGGACTTTTTACAACTTAAAGAAAGAATTAAAGTTAGCCTTAAAATAAAAATATGTATTGTAACAGTAAAATAAACTATATACAAGCTAGATTAAAAGATAATTTTTAAAAAATTACAGTAAAATTGATAATTAAAGAGTGAAATGAAAAACAGGTCCTATGAATAACTTAACTGTAATCGTGTATGTGTGTCCTGATCAAATAAATGGTTGTTCAGTTCTTTCCTTTGACGCGTGGTGCATATAGTAAGTAGAACGTCGCTGCCACAATCCCCTTCCACCACCATATTATCCTCCCCGCGAGCGCCTACAAGTTGGCACGCGTCGCGGGACACGTGGACAGCCAGGACAGGTCAACCCAGAGGACGGATACTCAGTTACATGTGTCAAGGTTGTGCCGAGTAAGAGCTGGCATATCGCCGAAGCACCTGGAAGGCGCCACGTAAATACGTAGGAAAGCGGGCGAAAATGCAGAGCCAAGCTAGAGTGGCGCCAATATGCACCTCTAGTTACACAAGATAAAAAAGGCTGACAGGGTTGACAGTTGGGCCACGAGTCCCCACCCTCCCCTAACAAAACGCCGGAGAATCTGAACACGTGCCGAAAAAGTGCAGAAGTAAGCTATAGAATGCAGATCACAACCTCCCCTCACCCCCTGCAAGAACCATGGCATGTGTATGAAGTATTTTTTGTTCTGCGCCCTCCTCCATAACCCTCCCCCAACAAGGGAAGGTGCGTGTACAGTCTTAGGGAGGGAGTCAAGAGTGGATATAAGTGAATTTATGAGAGAATAGGGATTCAGTTTTTATCACCGCGCCGAGAGCCAGTTGAGTCGGGAATCGTGAGAGGATGCCGCAGCTGGGAGAAGAGCATCGAGGAGCGAACCCAGAGCAGCAGTCGAGGGGAGACGGCACCAAACGCGGGCCTTTCCNTCAACCTATAAGCCACCTTATAGTCTGTGCCATCTAACATTAACTGAGGACCCTATGAACCACTCTGTACACCACAGGTGGGGAATAGCATCACCTTTCTAGAACTTCTATCACATAACAGGTTTCCCAGTTTTTCCTGGGTGTGAAGATCTTAGAGTCTGTCGCTATCAGCCAATTAGCGATGGGTGCCGACCGAAGTTATACCTGCCGCCCGCCAAAAGCTTCCATTGTGTAAAAAAACACCACTTTGCATTAAAAATTACCCTAGCGTTCGGCAAACGCTCTCTCGGCACCCAGATTGCAAGACTACCCCGAGGTTTGCAACATGACACACCATTGCTTTCAGACAGTAGACATAATTAAAATTCTGGAAAACTTTCTATGCCATGAAAAAATGTGTGCAAATCAGATAATATATACATAAGCATACACGCGTATTGTATAATCTCCGACCACATACTTTACTAGCAGAATGCATATATATTATTTAAGTGTTTAAAAATTTTGCAGAACTTTTATGCACAGTTAGCGATGTTTTACTCAAATTCTCACCTGTTCATTTATCGTTTACGCAGTATTGTAAGTTAATTACAGAATTTAATTCAGTTGTTTTATTTCATTTAAAATAAACCTGTTTTTTTAACCATGAAACTTTCTCTTGACAGAAAGCAGTAATGATGCAAACTACAAGATGTATTACAATTTGTAATTTTTATGACAGCACATTTTTATGACAGCACATCAAGTTACAAAGAAATAAACACAGAATTACTGTAAATATGCTAACTTTCCGAGTTCCATCATGAATTAGAATTAATACTCAACATTGTTTTTAGCAATACAAAAATACTATAAAGTTATATATCCTAACTAATATAATAAATGCGAAAGTGTGTGATAGCGAGCAGCTTGCTGAGTGCCATCCCCATTCTTTCCACCTTTGAACCCTGCTGGCCACTCGCCTGGAAGAAGTTTCGCCCCTCGCCACTGCTACAATTACCAGCAGAACTGTTATGACGGGAGGAAGGTCCTGAAATCTGAACAGAATTTTCTTTAAAACGACCAATTTTATGCTTTTTCTGAGCGTTAGTTTGGCATTTTTGGACTCTTCATTGATGTGTGGTAGTAATAAAAATGTTAGTTATTGTTTCTTCTTTGTTATGCCGTAGTTATTACCCTGGTCCACTGTGAATGTGCAGTGTGCGAAGCTATTTCCTACGAGCCTGCACTCTCGGCAGCGAAAATTTGATGTTTTTTAAAATCATTAGTTTGGCTTTCTCGGATGTTGTAAAGGTGTTTTCTATCCATAGAATGTTAGCATAGTAACTGGAAAGTGTTATATCCTATTTTTATCTGTATCCAAGTTTTGTATAATGTATAGTGGATAATTTCTCCGAAGTCTGCACATTGGCCTTATGCAGAAGCACAAATTAACATTATTTAATAATATAAATATTTTACTAACGTAAACCAAATTTCATCAGATCAAAGTAGAAGGTTTATGTGCACATGATCAAAACCTCGTACACATATTTTCAAGAGGTGTCGTATTATGAAGCAACGGATTAATGAAATTGGTTATTAAATATTTCTACTTGCTTTTAAAAAATTTAACATAATCAGATATACAAAAAAAATAGCTTCACAAAGCAGTGTACGAAATTTAATCGAGATTGGCCAACAAAACTGTAACTAGTACTTCACTTTAAGGGGCCTCGGTGGCTGAGTGGTTAGACTATTCGCCTCCCGCCAAGGCGAACCGGGCTCAATCCACGGCCTTTTCACTCCGGATTTTCGCAAGTGGGAATCGTGACGGACGACGCCGCTGGTCGGCGGGTTTTCTCTGAGATCTCCCGTTTTCCCCACCCTTGCATTCCTTCGCTGCTCCTTTATCACCTTATTTCACCCTTATCGACTCTCAGTAGGTCGTTGTTAAGAGCCACCTAAATCTCTAAACTCAACTCAATTTGGATAGTCTTAATTATTGCCGTTTTCGACATCACGAAACTTAAAAAACGGCGTACAATCGCTGGAAACGAAATAAAGTTATAAAGATAAATATGTAATTTATATAGAACCTCTCTGAGCATGAATGCTAATTAAATTGATCAAATCACAATAATATTAAGGACTCGGAGGTTTAAATTTTCATTGTGAAGGAAATATCTCTGGTAAATAAAATTTTAATTTAATAAAGAAGTGAAAATAAATTGCAACATTCATTACATTTCTTCCTGTAATGGACTGCACGGAAACACAACAGCATTGTCTCATTTTGAAAATAATTTTTAAACAAAAATTTTAATTAGATACTCGAGTAAAAATATTTGGCAGTGTGAAATACATTCAGGATTATTTAATCCAATTTGTTGAATGTAAAAATTTTTATGGTCTTATTTCGTCTTTAAATTTGATTGTCAAATATATTTGAAGACAAACATTTGAAATTGTGATAGGGGCTTTTTAACTATCGAGTTCTTGCTAGCTTTATACGTAACTTGCGTTCTACCACCTGGGCTCCTGTCTTTCTTCTGTTTTATCTTGGCACCTCTTTGGCAGTTCTGAAAGTATCCTCGTTTTGTGCGCGATTACTTGTATCACACTTGATTAGTCGCATTACCGATATCTGATGTGTAATGAAATGCGTCGTCATGAGCTTTATCCGATAATGCAAGGAAATAATCTCGCTTGAGGTATTCCTGAAACGTAGTTCATCAAAAATGTCTCGCCTGCATCTGAGCATTGCTGAGTATTTGCGGACTGTATGATTCTCACGTCACAAAGACGTGAAGAAATTCAGCTGAGACGGCGATGCACTGTACGCAGTGCGGTCGTCTCGTAGGCGATTTTGCCGCACGCCAAATTATCACTATTGCTGCAACTGCTACGTACCTATTCAACACTAGGAAATCAGCTTTACGTCCAGGAATATGCACAAGGCATAATTTTTTTTTTGTTATTTAAACGCAATATTTCATATCTATCACAAAAAAAACTTTATATCAGTCCAGAATTTTAATATTTTTGTTCACTAGTAGTATGACACCTCCTTATTTCGCAATGAAGCGGGATGATATTTAAATCCCATTAAACTTTCACAGATTACATATCGGTATTCAAGGATAAATTTTTCTTCTCACGTATTTTCCAACCTGTGGAAATTAAATGATTGTATATCCTGATTTCAAACACGCGGACCACTCTAAATAATAATTTTAGGCCATAACTCACATCTGTGCCCATGAATGCAGTTACGGCCAGTGACAGTTCAGAAGGGTTTACTCGGCCGCGCGAACAGTTGATAATGCCAACAGCGAAGTGCAAGCGGGGACGGGTTGCAGTGGTTTTATTGCGCCTGCCTGTTCGCCTGGTTCATGGCCGTCGTTTCCAGCTGCCCTCGCGTAAGACACAAGGCCAGGTTGAAGCTGTCACTCTGTCATCTCCATGTCGCAACAAAGTTGTACCTTACTGCCGCAAACAAAAAAAAAACACTCAGCGACTTTGCCGGCCGTCTAATTCTGGCGATGAGTGGCGCAGTTCACGGCTACCTCGCCGTCCATTGTTGTTCCTGGTGACGTGGTAATGCTCGTCTATAGTCTATTTGCAGTTTCTTCACACTTTTTAAATCAAACTTTTGAAAATACACATCATGCATGACATGTTTGGTTATTTCCTAAATATGTCGTTCATTACAGGCGTTTTATACTTGCGATAACATAAAAGTAACTTTTTTTTTTGTTAAATTGAACTTTAACTTATTTATTAATAAATTATAATATTTTATTTGTATCTAATATGAAGAATACAGAGAGAAAATATGTGTGTTGGTAATGCCCAGTAATAAATAGTTCTTAATGCAAAATGTTATTACACTGAGTGAGCTTTTCTAAGTTTTGTTTGTATGAGGCGGAGGAATGCCCTGGAAGTATAACTTTAGCAGCGCTTCAGAAAAGTTGGAAGTAACCGTGAATGGAATATAATCACCTTGCAAATGAAGATTATGAGTTCGTATTCCAGGTACGTGATAACAATAGCAATTATAATAATATTTTACTACTCTGTGCCTGGCCAGGTTCGTGAAGGAATATAGGTCTTTTGAATAAAACAACTATACTTGCTTTCCTAATTTATTTACTATACTACAGAACATATTTATGTATGCATATACAACTGCTTTACACAAATTATTGCCACTTACTACATTACAGTCGTCAGTTGGCCATAATTACTGTACATGCTAACTGTATCAATCTCAGGTGAGCTGTAATTGACTGCAGGATCGAATTCACGACTAATGGAAATATACCTGCAAACACGTACGCATTCTGCCTGACACTTCACGAACGGCTTGTATCGTACAATTGCCTAGACAAGACCGTCAAAACACTTTCGTGAGCGCAGTTGAAAATATATAAGTATAACTGATCACACACTAGAACTGTTCATTCGTCTTCGAGCATCGCCAGCTTCAAGGTTCCAAAAGGTGCTGAAACGGCATAATGAATGGTCGTATGTCAAGTGGTGGGGTTTTCCAGCCAGCTGCAATTCCTTGGTCGACGATGTGTACATCGAGCGGTGAACACAGAAGATTGCAATTAATAAACGTGTGTATATGTGCTTTCTCATTTTGTACATTACCAAATAAAATTAGTTTTTAAAAATATTTTGTTTTATTTATTTTAAAATACCCTCGCTTTATATAAAAATTGTTTTAAATACAAAATGCATTGAAAAATGAAACAAAAAAAAATTAAATATTACAATTTACGTACTTTGCAGGAACTGCCAACGTCACCATTCGGTACAAGCCGATAGCAGGCTGCATAATCGAGAAATTAGCACGACCTAATCATTGAAAATAGAATCCAGTATGGAAGGCGCCGACTGCACAATCTATACGTTATAAAGAACATAAACAAATATGGCTGTCACCTGGTGGCTAAATCGCCAGTTCGCCTGGTGGGTAAATCTAGAAAATAGTGCCACCTAGGTGTTGAAAATTAAAACATGAAATCCAAGATGGCGGCCTCCCGCAATGTATAAACAACTGACAAACGAAAAAATTGCAGATGGTTGCATACGACGGAATGAGTATGGGTGGTGGCCTGCCGACTAATTAACCAATGAATAACATTGGTAGGGGAGGGGAATGTTAAGACAATGTGATTGATTGGAGGAGAGTCAGTCGTCTGCTTGACATGGTGCTGAGGCTAACCTCCGGAAATTAAAGTTTTTTTTAAATAAATTTGTTAATATTATTTTTTATACATTTTAATAATATTTTTTAATACCTTTTGGTAATTTATCTGATTTTTTTGGGTTCAATGTCATTCAAGGTGACCTGGATCTAATATGGTGGCTCAGATGGCTGACAGAACCAAGATGGCTGACGGTTGGCTCCGGCTCCGATCCCGGATCCCATGTATCGAATTGACTTATCCTATACCTATAAAACCAATATGACCGCCACTGCTCTGCGGTCGAAAAAGATCCCCCTAATCCTTCCGATGAATCGAAAAGTGCCTTTTGGGGGATCGTTTTTGTAACTGGGGGGGATCGGTGCTTTTATGAAGGAATGTGGGATAAAGGTATAAAGGGATAATGATTTTAGGACAATTCTAAAGGGGGAAAAAAGTACATTTTAAGGGATAAAGGGAGATTTTGAGTGAAATTTAATCGATTTCGAGGGAAAAAGCTAAAAAAGGGAAATTCAATATCGCGGTGGCTGACTTCGTCGCTTCACCGCCCTCAGCCCTTGGCCCCAAACGCATATAATTGTACTACTTTTGTACAGCGTAAAGATTTTTGATACAAAATAAGTTTCGTTCCAACTACCGCAATTAACGTTAATTCGAAATTATCGACAACTTCACGGTGGTCAACAATTTCAATTACAAGCCAGTGAGACGACCCATACAACAGCCGATAATCTTTTCTTAAGAAAAATATCCAGTACACACTATTTCTTGTTTCAAATATATATACAGTAGCTCATTTAACAAGGCAGCAGAATATTCAAGATTTATGATTGGCTGAACACCGACCCACGGCGACAGCAACAAGAGAAATTTAAACCAAATTGCACTCTTCTTGTTAGTATTACTGTGCTTAGGTATGTGTTTATAACTATGTGCGATTGTGCCTTGTTAAAACTGAAATACAAGCAATTTAATTGTTACATATTCACTCCGTTGGATTAGTGATTTTCTTGTATAATTTGTGTCTGGGGCCTTACAGTATTTATGTTTCTAACAAATTCACTGTGTCTCGACGAACGTAACGATTTCACTGTGTCTCGGCAACTTAACACTAGGCATTAGGCCTATGGCAGTGTTGTTACATGTGAACGGTATGATACGCGAGGGTTACGAAGGAGGAACCAACAATGGCGGCATGCAATGATATGCTTTGATCCAGTTATCACATTTCTGCTCATTTTTTTTCAATGAAAGTGTCCGGTGATTCCATCAACAAGCAATACTAAAAAAAAACTAGGTACTAATTTATTTTCGAGGTTTTTTTTTTTTTGTTCAGTCATGCTTGTATTCCCTTCAAATATTTCCTTATGCCGGACATAAAACTACATTTCCACGGCGCCACAAATATTCTCACAGTAACTCACCACACGTATTGTATTACTGCCTATTAAGAGTCTAGAACATGTTTGGTATGCAGTTATTGATCTGATATTTTCGTATTTTCTATGCGTGTACAATGTTATGAATTGAGCAATCAGATTTGTAGGACAGTTAGTAACTGTCTCAGGCGCCCATGGGGGTGAAGTGAGAGAGAGATCGAGCAGTGAAGAATTGCAAGGGCGGGAAGAAACGGGACTACTCTGAGGAAACCCAACGACCAACGTTAATACCAGCCACTTTCCCCACATGCGAAAAAAATTCAGGAGTGATTCCGCCGGGAATTGAATCCGCGTCGTTGAGATGGGAGACTGGAGCCACCGCATGCACCGCGGCCCCTTTAAAGTGCTGAGCAACTGTTTTGTGCGTAGTATTAAATTACACACTGTTGACGTGGATTAACGATGTCACACCCAGCGAGATGGGCGGATTTCACTTGCAGCAATTCACACATTACAGGCTGATCGCGGTTACTTGAGCACTTTTGAAAGCAGTGTAGCCAATTATGCCCTTCTGCCACGTAGGCCACAATTAACGTTGCCGTGAACTTTATCTCTCGCTCTTATTTGCTGTTTGCGTCATCTGCTCTTTTTTGTCAGTGTGATATGCAACTCTGTGAATCCACCTTTAAAAGGACTTTAAGGAAAATAATTTGTGTTTGCACATAGTACATGATGTCTGGGAACAAGTGTTACAGATTGATATGGGTGGTACGTGAGATGAAATGGAACATATGTAATTAAGGTTCCCATTTTATTATGATGATGTGATTGGACGGTGTGCGTTGCCAGCCATAGAATAAATAAAAAAATGCACACACGCAGAACTCATCAAGACAAAAAACGAACAAACTTTTTACAATATCACAGACAGATAATCAGGAAAAGCTGTTTCCTTGTCAATAGAAAACAAAACTACAAAATGACGGGCGAACAACTTATTATTACAAAGCAAGACAGACAACAAAAGCAAACCAATAGAAAATATAACACGATGACAAAAACTAAAAACACCACACAAGTGAAAAAAAAGTTCAAAAAACAATACCGGTGGACACAACTAAACAATAAAAACTAAAAACACACACAAAAAAGGAAAAAGCCGCAATGAAACACAAAACAGGAGAAAGTACTCCTTGTCAGATTATAGAACCAAATAATTTAACACTACTAAAAACAAGGAACCATAAAAATAACGACGAAAAGATTATAACACAAAAAATAATTCAAAGTCTTTACGACGTTTCGGGGCCTGAAATCTGTCCCCTTCTCCAGGTGAGACACTGGAAGAACAACCGCAGTAAACTGAGTTGAGGTTTTTTTTTTTGGTAGCCCTGAAGGAAGATGTGCACTCTGCGCTTGTGGAGTTCTAAGGCTGAATTTGTAGTGCTGTTTTATCAGAGATAGCTTGATCAATTCATAACGCTCATGTATAGGTCAAGGAACACACCCAACCAGCCATTAACAGAGATTTTCAGGAAACGCCTGGGCTAGGATAATAAACGCCACTAAGCCTCGACGCTGCAGTGTATCTACACTTCCTGCGGGAGTTTCTACCAGGCCTGTTGGAGGACTCGAGTCTGGGTATTCGAAGTAATATGGTTCCAACGCGGTGGCACACCAGCAGCTCACAATGGCCACTGCGTGCATAGCCACTGCTTTTGGACATTGGTGAACTGGCCGGGGAGATCCCTTTGTCTGGCCATCCCGTTCCCCCGACTTAACGCCTTTGTATTTCTACCTTTGGGCCACGAAAAAATACTCGTGTACGACACTCCTGTGAACATCAGAGAAACAACTAGAGGCCAGGATTCGTGCATTATTCGAGATCGCCAAGAACACGCCGGCCATCTTCAATGATGTGGCCCACAATATGTTGTGGCGGCGCTGCAGAATATGCTTCACATGCGGAGGAGACAATTTTGTGCAGCTGATGTAACCACTATGTACGTAATAAACCAGTTTTAAAACACTGATACACATGCATCGGGCTCCCGATCAGTGGAAAAGGGGACATGGCGGAAACCAGGAGTCGGAAGTGTAAAGTTTGCGAAGTGCTAATTCGAAAGCCGACGTCAGTCAATAAAATATTTAGTGGTTTTTAAATGACAGATGTACGAACTGGAAAGGTAGTGACGTCTGTTATAAACAGTGGTGGATCAAGACTTGAGTTTATTTAGTGGGTGGAAAAGGGATGGGAACATTAGGAAGTTTGATAGTATAGAGTACAACCAGAAAAATTTTGGAATTTAAACGTCAATATTAACTTGTTAAGTTTGTCGAGAGTTTATGAAAATAAGATATTACATTCGTTTAATGTTTAGCCAAATTGAACATTTTTACTCATCACTTTTCTTTCTTCGTATATCTCATCTCATGGCTCTTAACTTTACTCCTGCGAACTCTTAACCTTTCTTGTTAATTTGTCTCCTTTTCATGACACAGTTTAAAAGGGAAAATATCCACTCCATTTTGCATTTATTTTGTTTCTCCATAACCAACTTTTCAGATTAAGTATTTGAAAAAGAGAGCTGTCAGAGCATAGGGCACATCTTCACATGTATTATCAATAATATTTTGCCCATGATGTTTTTGTTTCATATGCAACCTTAATAAATGTTAATTCATTATTTATTCTTCTTCATTCCTGCGGGAGGAAATATAGACTGAAATTAGAGCATTCCGGTTCCAGGAATTCTGTAGTGGAGAGATTTGGGTGGCTCTTAACACCGCGGTCTTGAGAGCCGATAATGATGAAGTGAGGTAAATATGGAACAGCGCTGGAATGCAAGGGCTGAGGAAACGGGAGACCCCCGAGAAAACCCGCTGACCAGCAGCATCGTCCTGCACGAATCCCACATGCGAAAGTCCGGGAATCGAACCCTGTTCGCCTAGGTGGAAGACGATAAGACTGACCACTACATCACCGCGACCCCATAGGAATTTTGTAAAGTAATTCTCCATGTCATAATAAGATTAGAATTTTAATACTAGATTTGAACTACATATATAAAGAGATGTAAATATGTATAAGATGACAATGATAAGGGTTTTTGGCTGCGATGGCCTCGGTGAGTGGGGTTTCCACGTGCCAGCCCTGACTATGCAGGCGGGGACATCTCCGACGCGACGGCGCGAAGTGCAGAAGCGAGCGAGCTGGTGTCCGGCGGCCGGTCATCAGGGGTCAAGTGGTTGCCAATTCCCGCGGCGCCTGCTCCATTGGCTGCGTCTGCCGCCCCTCTTAGGTAGCGTGCCCTCCCTCCCACATCACTTTGGTCGACGTCGTCAGGAGCAGCGCGTTCCCACACTCCCTGCACGTGCGCCGTGCGCTCTCCGCGCGCTGCGCTGGGAACTTTCCACTCACATCCTCCTGGCTCTCATACTTGTTATGTCTCACTGAGGAAACAACGAAAGTCAACCGCCTCGGCGTGGCAGGCTACTGCCTCAGCTTATGACACTGTTTTTAGTTGTACGTTTTACTTTGTGAGACGCCTCCGGATTAGCCTTCAATAACAAAGCAACCGTATATTGCTACGTGACTTACAGGTTAGTCATTGTTTATGTAAATATATGCACTGTTTTATACGAACGATTTTTTTTTAAGGGTGAGAAACTTTTGATATAGGACCATGAAAAATAGTGTAAAGGGACATCTAAAAGTAGTGCGGTAAAGGGAGGAGGGTGTAGAAATATCATAGAAATGGAAGTATCACTGAGAATGGGGTACACGCCAAGTGTGATGAACCCCATAGGTTAAAGGGTTCGGGTATGGAGAAGGGTAGCGAAGGGGAAAGGTGTAAAATAATGGAAATGGAAGCCGCCAAGGAGGGTGGGGTGCATGCTAAGTACAAATCTCGTAGCTTAAACGTTTCGGAAAGTACAAAGGAGCATTCAAGAGGGAGGTGGAGGAGCAGCGACGGATTACAGTAGTGGGAGAAGCGGGAGTACTCAGCGGAAATTCACCGGCATTCGGCATTGTCTGCCACGGTTCTCACGTGCAAAGACCCAGGTTTGGCGCCGCCGAAAATCGCACCCGGATTGCTGTAGCATAACGCACGAATAATCTTACCACCATGCCACCAAGCTTTTTCCTGAGTTCGAATTACAAATCAGGAATGTGTGTGAGGTATTATTTTTAAATGCACATATAAACAAAGAAAAAGTGAATAACTCTGATGGAATATCCCAAAATAGACGTAATTTTATACATAGTGGTTCCATCACGATTATAGCGGTTGTTATAAGGCGTGTGCTGAGCATCAGACAGTCGGCACAATCAATCGGAGATGAGATCCTTTCGTGAGCCTCGCGTAGCCAATCTGAGACGACCCCCTTTTGACTGCAGTCAGGGCGTCTTGGCAGGGACTGGTAGGGTCGAGACCCTTTCGAGAGCCTCGCGTAGCCATCGTTGGCCGGGTGGAATGACAGAGTATGAAATCGGGACAGATAGGGTGAAATGCAAGAGCATGAAGTAGGGAACAATATTGCCGTTGGCACTGGTTTGCAAAATGGCCTCCGTCGGTACTGACTGCCAAATGAACACTGTCGGTACTGGCTGACAAAATGGCCGCCATCGGAAAGGAATGACAGAGAAGGATAATTGACTTGTGACATCATCCAAAATGGCTGCCTCTTGTCACTGCCAGGATGCCAGGTGAATGGACGCTGTCGGTACTGGCTGTCGTCGGTACTGGCTGGCAAAATGGCCGCTGTTGGCAATAGCCAATCAGAGATTAGACTGATTGCACATTCCAGCTGACATTGCACAATTTTTCAGCCGGATTCATACGGATTGAGCAAAAGCCAGCCGGGTTGTGCAAAACATACTTTTTGAGGGAAATTTTGTCGGTTGAGGGAAATTTGGGAAATTTTGAGGGAAATTCTAGTGATTTTGGCCATTTTTGAGGGAAAGGGAAATTCCGAGGGGGAAATGGGGGAAAATTATGTCATCCAAGATGGCCGCCGCTAGTCCCCCAGTCTTCAGCCTGCAGCCTGGTGCCACAGAACATACCATTATAACTACTTCTACGCTTGTAGTTGATTTTTTTCAAGTACGAAATTTGGTCGAAATTGATTAAACGGTATGTTATATACACCAAGTTAACCTAAAATACTTCAATGGCCATCATGATGAAAGTAAAATTCTTATTTATTAATATCGCTTTTGGTAACATGGTGTACCATGGTATTAGCTATATATACAATTTGGTGGGAATCTATTTAGTTGTTTCCAAGAAATTATATAATAGCTAAATTTTTTCATGGAGTGCTATCTTACAAAATGGCAGACCAGTAACAATATGCCTCCCTCATGATGAACTGTCGAAATACGAAATTTGGTCTAAATAGGTTAAATGGTCCCCAATATATGATATGCTGCCCTAAATATTAAAATGGCCACCAATTTGGATATAAGCACATGGCATGGTAGAAAACAATAAAAGTTCTTACTAGTTACTATATGTGTACCGAGTTTGGTGAATGTCCGTTCATAAATTCAAAAGTTAATAGGGGCGTAGACATACATCGCAAATATTTGCATTATTGCATAAGGCTATCTTTCCAGAGAAAGGAGGATAAAAAGGCGTATATGCGTTAACCTCACATTTGTTTTGTTACCGCCGAACAAATTTGCAATTCCATACTCTGCGATAGCCAATGTGAAGATACCATAACCTACTCGGGATTCCAACAAGACATGACGCTGCCCAGATCTTCCTTACCCAATTCTTCCGTGGGAATCGTAATTTACAAAATCAATTCTTAACAAGTTGATAATATTAGTTATATATTATTAAAAGTGTTAATTAACAAAAAAAAATGTTATTTTATTCTTGAATGAAACATTGTTCAACTACTAGACACTACTTATAAGTACTCTTTCCTAGCATTTAAAATTTTTATATCGCATAGGCATTTCTTCATGGCATGTGAAAATAAAAATTTTAGTGTTTTTCGATGTACAAATGAAATAAATGAAATAATTTAAAGAAAATTTACCAATGGTGACTGGAAAATCGCGTCTTGATTCATTTTAAGGTATGCTTGGCAAAATCTAGTTTACAAAAAAATAGAATCATAAACAGTTACAAAAATAAAACATGTTAAAATTTACTTATTTTAAGCAATTTAAAAAAATTGCGAAAACATTTCATAGCATGATTTTACAGATTCCTTGAATTGAGCCTAACTCATGGTATTGTTTCGCGCCGACTGCCGCACGGGGCGTGGGCACAATGCGTGGACTACGATGTGGGGGGGGGGTCCCCACCTCGACTCCCCCCTTCACCCTACAGACCCGCTCGCGGTGGTCCCGTCACGCCGCCCGGAAATGATTGACACCTGACTTGTCTGGTGTCACAGCCCCTCCTTCCCCTTGCTGGAGAAGCCGACAACTTTAGAGGATGCGCAAGAATATTCTGGGAACTAGGACCTTCAGCGCGACGCGGCATTTAGAGACCTTTCTGGTCGATGGCCTACGAAACTATAAATATCACAGCGGTCCAAAGGTCGGCAGTCTGTCGATAGAAGTCTTTTGCTGAGGGCAGTAATCGAGCGAAGACGTGTGCGACGAGGGACATCAGTGAGGACGGACGATGACGGGAGATTGCTAGACGACGCGACGGCTGACGAGGTGTTCGTGATGTGAAAGGATGCGAGAGCGTGAAACCCGACGAGTGAAGGCCACTGTGTATAAGGGTGCTCGGAGAACTCTATAACATCACGGACTGGTGGAATCTGGACTAAACTGAGGTGGAATTGTGATACGGACTTTATTGCTAATATTGGAAATGTCAGATATGGACATATAATTTATAAATATACTCGTTTGGTTTTGATACACTGTATATGACTGATTTTAGTTATTTAATTGCATTAATTTATTTGTGGTAATTGTAAGCTGTACTGATTGGATTTATTAATTGTAAACAGCAAGATATATATATTTATTGTGATATATTGAGACGAAAGTATTTTCTTAATGATAATTTTAAATAAATTAGGAAATTATAATTAATTATTTTATTTAATTATTGGTTTTCAAGGCCTCGATGTTAAGAGCCACCCAAATCTCTTCAATCACTCACTCACATTTACTTAATAAGACCTCCATCCCTTAACGAACCTGGTATAGCCCATTGACTTTTGAGAAATTGTAACAGTGTCTTATTTCAATGTAAATTACCTCATTTCAGTAATAAGCTAGTTTTTATTATTTGTATGTTTTGAAAGCACAGAAATTGCGATTTTGACAAGCCATTATGCGTAAAATATGCCACCAGGCATCTAAAACTTTTTTATGCGAGGTAAGTAATTTGAACATCGTTTCGTGAGTATATAAAATAACTAGCTGTTCCCGCGGCTCCGCTTGCGTGGACTACAAAATTATTTTTTAGGTTTTTTTTTTAAATAAAGTTGAATTTTACTTAGTGTTAATCTTCTATAATCTATACATATTATAAAACTGAACGTCTGGGTGAATTAAATGGTAAAAAAACGTATAAGTATTTTTCTGTTATAGATAGATGTATGCTACCACGGAGTTTTTTTAAGCCTTTTTACTCTACAAAATTCTTTACTACATGATATTGTTCTATCTTTAACGGTTTAGACAGCGCATTGCAAGAGAGTGCGCTGGCGGCAAACTTTTTTCCGATTTGATTCACTAATATCGTTTGTAAATTTTTTGAGATATTTTCCTGCGATAAAAAGTAGCCAATATTACCTTTAAACCCTCCAAGTATGTCTGTGGAAGAAATAACGTCGATCTGTTGCTCGGTTGCGACGTTTCATTGTTATTTTGTTTGTGTACTTGTATCATTTTCCAATAAGAATTTCCCCGAGGGAATGAGATATTTTATCGGGATAAAAAGTAGTATATGTCACTTCCCGGCCCTCCAACTATCTCTTTACAATAAATCACGTTGATCCGTTGCTCCGTTGCGACGTGAAAGACGGACGGACAAACAAACAAATACACTTTCGCATTTTTAATATTAGTTAGGATGCATGTTTCTGTGACCAGCATCCACAATATCTATTCGCAATTTAAATTATTATTGGTATTATGTGAATGTAATATTTCTTTATAAACGCGTGGTTGTAAATTAAATGCTGTTCCGTTTGCCCCTGTGAGATGCAGAAACGATCGCGTGTGTGGAGCAGCTTCCGGATTGTCGGCGACCACATCATAGACTAAATATGAGGTAGGCCGCTTATTCGTCTTCTGCGCATGTACCCAACATTGACCTACCCCAAAGCAACACAGCTGTCTGTCGCGTGGTCAACAGTGATGAAAGTATTTTTTTATAGATTGATTTTTAAACGACAAGCATTATTATATGAATAAAATACTTTTACCAATTTGAATTAATTCAAATTGCATTACAAACTGGTTAGATGAAGTATAAAAACGTCTCAAAACATTTGTTAACAAATCAGTTTTTTAACCTAACATTCGAACCATGCCGTTTTCTCAATACGTGTAGGCAGGTGAGCAGTTGAGTGTTGGGACACGGAGACTGGTCGTGCGCAGCTCACCACACCTGCGCCGGGCCCGGTGATCACTGTGGACAATATCGACCGTCAAGACGCTCGGCCGGAGGGTGCGCGCCGACTGAACCGCGGCGACGCGAACGTAACCTAGTTGCTAACAAATTAACGAAGTGGCGCTGCGCACGTGGGCAGGCCCCGACGGCGGCGCGGAACTGGGTCAAAGGGTCGCAATCACCCGGTCTAATGAGCCCCGCCAGACAAAAATAGCGCCAGCGCCGTGATTGGCGGCGCGACAGCGCTGCTCCGTTAAAGCCCGCGACGCAACTCTTCCCCGTCGTCATGTCAAGGGGTTCCTTCCCCACGTGTCTCTACGTTACGTGTGCCTTCAACGTCTCGACGACAGCGGCAAAATTACACACCGAATCAGGGTTGTGTTCGATTTGGTCGTCTAAGGCCTCTGTGCATAGACTCGTATTTGCACATGTCATCAATATGCCAACACTGATTCGCCCATCGCCAGTACAGTTGTCCAAGTACCTGTCAGCAGTGATGAACGTGTTTGATTACTTTTGAATTTTCAACAAACCCGACCTTTATACGAATAAATTACTTTGACTAACTTGAATGTATTCTACTGTTTGAAGTACAGCATTTCATTTATCCGTGTATTGTTGTTTGGCTCTCGCGGGCGGTAAAGGTCTACACAGACCGAGGCAAACGCGAGCACGGTCTACCAAAACAAAAACACGACTACTTGAAGTGACACACATCAGCGAGCGGGCTGCCCGCGCGAACGAGTAGACTGCGGGGTGAGGGGTGCGAACCTGCGGCCAGCTCGCGCATTACGGATAGTTCCCTTGTCCCATGAGCAGGCAGACGACATTTTACTGCAGTTTGTAGCCACGCCAAGATATGTCTAGTGTTGGTACTGATCCAGAAACCGCAGAGAAGCTCATAGAAGCTGTTAAGAGAATGAAGTGTTGTATGAAATGATTTGGACGACTATAGGAACACTAGGTTAACGAATACCAAATGGGACGAAGTAGGATTAAATATTGGACGGACAGGTAAGATCTCGAAAAACCTTTACTGGAAATTGCGATTGTTTGTTTCACAATGTGAAATGCTTATCATGTTTTTATTATGCAAAAATTGGATAACATACACTAGTTCATTTTGGTTTTTCCTGCTTAATCAATATGTTATACTTACTATTATCCTAATTTCTAAGGAGACCAAAGTCCAAAGTTCCAATGGCAAACAGTTTATATTTATTTTAAAAGACAAGTGGTTAATTAATTTTATTTCAAGAGGAACTAACTGATGCCTTACATTTTGTTGCACCAAAAATATTACAAAGACCAAAACAAACAATGCTATTAAATTCCCAAATTGTCGATAGCCTAAAACCCAAGTACATAGTTGGAAATATCTGTACAGCTATGAAAAGAAATCTATAATTAATAGGTTTTAAAAATGTAAAAAATCTTTCACGGATGCAAGTCCTGGCCCTGGAAGGCCAAGACAATGTTCGAAGAAGTCAGAAATTTTTTTTATGTCAGGTAGTTGGGAGAACGAACACAAGCAGCATGAACAACGAGTTCAGCAGTGTCACCTTTAACTTTTAAAGGCCTTGTAAACACACTCCACTTCTGTACCAAAATACCAAACGTTTTCTTGACTGTTCGTCTAGTGCAGCATAATCACTTATTGTGCAATTGTATTTCTCTTTCTAGACATGGAAAGTGAAGTGGAGAGATTTGGGAGGCTCTTAACGTCGAGGTCTTGAGAGTCCACTTTCTGGACATAATTTCTTGGGTACCTGTATGAGAATGGCCGCAGAAAAGTTTCATCCTCCAGCAAGACGCATGGTGTAGACTCATTTCGTCCTGGCAACTGTCTACTTTTTGGAACAATTAGAGATCCCTTGTCGTTTCTTGTCCCCAATGTTGAATCTACGAAAATCCCACCCCCACTATTTTTACCATAACCACCAAAGTCAATACATGTAAACTTGCAACCATGGTTAGCAATTGCCAGGAGCGCAATCGAGTATGTTTGCAAGTACTTGAAGTATGTCGAACCAATGTTTGTCAGCCATTTTATTGGCACGTGCTTCCCGTCAATGCTTCCCAAGCAAATGGCGAATTGCCATTTTTCATAAAACCCAGCAATATTTTCCTCCCAAATAGCCACTGTTGATTGTGGAAGATTAAAATATTCTACTGGCATAATAGTCTATCTTCTCACACAAATTGCACTGTCAAATAGCTAAAAATCGGTCTATAAACAGTTTCTTAAAAGAAATTGTATTTAATTACTGTTGTAAAAATTATATATGTTGTATTTGACAGTTCCGGCAAGCTATTTAAAATCAAGTCTGTATCACTCGTACAGTCAGTACCGCCTTTTCTTCAGTCCAGAAATGTCCTGCTCGGAATATTGTGGATCGTCCTGAGTGCGCCCACACATAGCAGCCCTCCAGTCGTCGGATCACTCCGCAGCACTCGCACAATCTAGCTCGTAGCCGCAGCTCACACACTCGTCTGCCGAAGTCTCTGACACCTCGTTTGCCGTCGGTCCTTTTTTTCAACATCCTTCGATGGCCCGATCCCTGCTAACCATTTGCAGCACTTCGTCAGGTGGCTAGCACAGAATTGCAACCCTCCGACTGCGGCGGTATAAGGTGTCGGTGCGCCTTGGCCCAGAACCTTCTTCACAAGTTAGGTTGTGCCAAGGTAGATGACCAGAAAATGCGTGCAATATCCCTCAGTGGTCGAACCCTTCTGTAGGGAATGAGAGTGCGGTGACGCCAGTAAGGTCGGCTATCAATCATGACCCCGCCCGCCTGGCCAGATCTGCCTGGAGGGAAGGGCGAGTTGTGGTGGCCCACCCTCCACTGTGCCGATACTGGTCGCTCGTGATGGGCACGGCTTTCCGCGCGTAATAGTAATATTAAAATTTAAAACTTGTAATTGTACTTGTATCATCATGAAGTAGAAACGACATTATTTGTATAATACTCTCGAAATGCAATTAAAAAATAATATGGGAGGAAAATTATTTTTAATTTTATTCACATTAAAAAAAACTTGTTACTGAGTCTCGAATCCGCATCCTTCGAGTTATAACGCCAGTACTTAACCTGAAAACAATCATTTTATGAACTTTGCGTCAGGATGACAGTTATTGGCATTGTAAACCAACAAAATATCATTATAGTATTTTTGGTTGTTTGCAAAAATAACTGAGCAAGGGAGATAGTCACACATAGCAGTGTGATCACATCTTTCCTAGTAAAGTAAAATAAAAGGCAGTAAGTTTTTTTTTTCCACTCGAAAGAACGTAAAAATTAACATTCCCTTCCCAGTCGCGTTCCCAACAATTTAATAACGATTATTCCACATAGAATACATTAACTTTTTTTTAAGTGAATTAAGTATTACGGAGTGTGACAGTTCGTAACACGACTTAAAGTGATTCCTCATCATTACAATAATTGTTTCTAGATATGCCAGCTGATTATTTTAACATGATACTATATAATAACGCGAAATAGATGTGCCGTACAACAAAAAAATTCCAAGTAAACCACCACTGTTTTTGAGGGGGAAATTCAAGCCCGCGAAAGGCAGTTCACTGTCGCCCTATCTGGGGGAGGGGAAATGTTGAAATTTCCAATGGGAACCCCACTGATTTATGGTAGATTTGTATAAAAGAAACAATACGTATATTAAAAACAGTTTTTGCTGTATTCGGCGCAAAGTAGATTACCCTTGGTTACATCAATTGGGAACTGCCACGTTTCATTCCAGAAGGAATCCGCGGTACAATATACCATGTTTGTGTCTTAAAGATGTTGTTCGATCTGTGATATATGGCGAAAAAAGCCGCGGAATGTATTTACGCTTCTGCATATTTGTAAGGGGAACCCCATGGTATGATGCTTTCTGCTTCAACATTGAAGAAATATAACTTTTATGATTCGAATCATGCAGATGTAAATAATGTGTGCAGAGAGTTCCCTTGCCTCTCGCCATAAAGGCGAGTGTATTCAGTGAGTCCCCTTGCCTCTCACCGTCGGGGTAGTTGTATTTGGTGAGTCCCCTTCCCTCTCACTTTCGAGGTGCGTAATCTAAATGCTCGAAATGGTAGCCTCCAACATCGATGCATTTAGTAAACCGTGCTTAATAACATAATATTGTGTCTGCATTAATTTGTTCACAAGCATTTCGGATTCGTTCGATCATGTTGCCGCGTATTGTTGGCACTTCGAGATACAAATTATCGTTGAGTAAATCCCACAAAATAAATCTAGTGACATAAGCTCTGCCGATCTGGTAGGCCAATTTGCCGGACAGTTTCTGCACATCCAGCGAACAATGTAATCGCGATCTAAAATGGTCCATGCTACTGTGCTGCTGCCGCGTAATTTGTTAGGCAACCATCATGTTGAAACTTCATGGCCTGTCGCTGTTCGAGGCTTAGGTCTTCTTCAATCAGAAGGTTGCCGTATGTTTCACCGTTCTGGGAACCCTCGATGAAATCCGGACCAATGAGTTTGTAGCCTGTGATAGCACACCAAACTTTTACAAACTATGGACGTTCATGTTCAACTTGACTCATCCGGTGTGGGTTTTCCCACACTCCAGTAATGCATGTCCTGTCGATTAACTTCACAATGGCTCGTGAAAGTCGACTCTTCGGAGAACAGTACTCCACGAAATGAATTCGGGTTTCGTTGTTTTTGTTGCAGTGCTAATTGACAAAACTTTAATCGATTTTGGAAATCATCGCCATGTAGTTCTTAGTTCATAGACAAATGGTAAAGATGCAATTTACGACGCTTTCGTATTCTCCAAACAATACGTTGCGATATTCCGCTTCCACGAGCTATTTTTCGAGTGCTCGCATGGGGGGTGTGGGCCACCGCAGCTGGCACTGCCACTTATTTTCTCTAGTGACTCGCTTTAAGCATATTTTTTTTTTAGATTGCACACATCCGTCGGTAGCAAACTGTTTGGCAACTTGGAAAACAAGTGCGTGACTGCACCCTGTCTGGAAAACGCTCAGCATATAGGATGACAGCATTGTCGATATTTCATCCACATTCGTCATAAATCAAAATCATCCCTATGTTCTCTTGTACAGATAAAAATTCCATACTTGTGGAATATCAATAGCACTCCCAATCGGAAATACGACATAAATTAAACATAAAACGTACAACAAGGCTATCTGCCTCGACCGGGTTTAAGAATGTGGCAGTTCAAACCATGTATGCGAGTTGGGGATTGCAATAACAAATACATATAAACAAGTAGATAGAGCGGAAGCGAACACACATTGTGAGTACAATCACTTGTGATGTAGAGAAGTGTTGCCGCAAGGGATGTCCTATGCTCAGTTTGAACCACATAACAGGGAGGGATACGCGGATGCGACATTAAGGCGCCCGTCTACCTGGCTCTTAAACTGCGTTGCAGAGTGTTCCAAATACACGTTTTTCAGCTAAACTATTAAGCGTGCGTCCCACGTGCTGATCTACGAAAAGAAGACGAGAGCTGTTAAGTACTTTCAAAATATCACGTGCGTTAGAAACGTCAATTCAGAGTACTCCAAACCGCTAAAAATGGCCTGCGCTGTAGCTCAAAATGCACGCATCAGATACATACAAAACTACTATAGGGGCCTGCACTGAACCTTTCTAAAGACTTCCCACTAATAAAATTATATGGTCACCGCTGAAAGTCCCATAGGTACACGCAGCACGACGAGAACACTGCACGCCAGTTCAGAGCCTTGCGCTTAGCGGCGATGGCGTACTTGATGCGCGTGGCAGTGTCGCCCTTATCGCTCCCGCGCTTCTCGGCCTAAACGTGGGAAAAAGTTCCAGGTAGACGGGGGCCTTAAGAGCACACGCTGCACCTATTGCACTGTCTCTAACGACACATCACATGTACATGTTTCGTTCTGTGTACACTTTACCAAATGGTAAATTAATCTGTAACGAACAATGGGGTTTCGCATTTGCAATTGCAATGTTCCTTCTTTTGACATACAAGGGAGCTCGCCGAAAACAAGCACCCCGATGGTGGGTGGTAAGGGGAATCTGCAAATATTTATTACATCAGCATATTTCGAAACATTACAGGTTACGTTTCGTCAACATTGATGCGAAATACATCACGTCATTGGGGGTTCCCCTTGCAAAAATACCGACAAGTTTACTATCTTCTCACTGCTTGTAGCGCCATATATCACTGGTCGAACAACATGTGTAAGACACAAACGTGGTAGTTTGTATTCCTTCTTGAATGAAACGTGGCGGTTTCCAACTGATGTAACAAAAGGTAAAATTTATTCTACTTGGGTTGGGAAGTTCAATACTTTTAGTTTGGCAACTAAAATGTTTCGCTGATAGGCAGCACTCATGTCCTATATGTGCCGCCGTATTGGATTTGTCGGTTTTGTATGTAAGTGAATGGGCTAATTGCAATTTTCATAAAATAAAATTTTGTGTAAAATTTACCCAGTCGTTTTGTATTAAACCCTACGTAAATAATAAACTTTGTTCTTCGCACTAGAGTGCAAATATAACGAAATATATTCACGTATTATTAAATATTCTGTCGTAAATTAGATTTAGCAAAACGTAGTTGTATACAATTACTTTATTTAAGTTACACAAATTAATCTAAAAACATAGCAATGAAATGGTTAAAAATAAAATTCTTACTGTTTTCCTGCGCAGTTTCCTTAAACGAAAGGAGAAAAGTACAAAGTTCCGTTTAATTACAGCTATATGTTTTTTTTTTCTCGCATTTCAATTTGTAACGTTTTCCCATTGAATTAAGCTCTCGTATGAACGCCCAATGCCAATAACAGGTGTATTTTTACTGTTTGAGTTTGTAAGCACCACTTTAAGGCGTAAAATAATAAGGTGGGAATAAAGTTATAATTCAAATTTTGGCTGGGACAAATATATATTGAGCCAAACGCTAACTTTTGCACAGAAATATATAGAGTTTCTCAATTTACCTCTTTGGAACACCAACACGCATTCCGGCGGGAATTTTCCCTATGCCAGACTCTCCCATAAAAAAAAATCTCGTTTTGTTCCTAACCTGAGTGGAGTTAACCTTGCCGAAGGTAACCTTCATCACACTTCGCACCGGTTACAGCGCCATCTACAACGAATCGCAAAACTTTTTGTAATGAATCTTTCATGCGTGTTGACGTAGAATCTTCAATNCAATTCCACTCCACCTACCATCCCACCGATGGGATGACGGTGAACTAACTTTTGCGGGCTTGAGTTGCTCCCTGAAATATAGTGAGTGTTTACTTGGATGCTTTTTGTCGTACGGCGCATCTAATTCGCGTTACCGTAGTCTCAGGTGAAATGAAACACCTGGTATTACAAATACAGCTCTTCTAACGTATCTCTATAAAATGTACAAAACAAAATACAGTGAGTGAGCTGCTAATACGTTTCGCAGCCAATTTTTTTTTACAGCGTGAACCAGGTTAAAATGTTTTTCTCGCTGGTTTACTTATAAAATATGGAAAGGATAACTGTAAACCAGGCGATACCGGTGAATCGCATTTTTATTACTAACAGTATAAAATGCATGGTGTGCTACAGCGTCCATCGATCCTTCCTGACTGCGCCCGAATTTTGTACGCTGTCATAAATACGAAGGTGCGTTCGATCCGGTTCGAAGGTCGACTTCATCCCTTCTGCCCACACACGCAAACAAGCATTCTCTAACTGAAGCTGTTCTTTGAGGTCTTCTAAGATGTAGTATTCATTTTTATAGTTTCCTTCTGTTACCAACAAAAATATTGAAAATGTGTTTACAACATATCATGTGCCTTGCAAAGCAAACAATTAGCTCAAATTTTGTTTTAACTATAAAATTAGTATATAAATATATATATGTATATATATATATAATTCTGGGACAATGTACTTTAAATGGGACACAGAGGGTGGAAGAGTCGCTTCTTTAAGGTTAATTCGGGAGCGTTCACAAGCCCTTAAATTATTGACAAATAGTGTTATTTTAAAAAGACGAAAAAGGCTTGCTTGGCCTTGGTTTTGGTTTCTTGTTGTGGCACCAAATCAGCAATGTCATGTTTTCGTTCTCTTTTATTATCTAGTATTTTATTCGATTTACTTATTGTTAAGGCTCGTCCTTATTATAGCACGTTTACATTACACTAATGTCAAATGTAGTCGCCAAATTTTATCCATGTGTTATATGGTCATTGTAAAACGACTAGAGAATATTGATAATTTAAAAATAATGCTGCACTAATTACGTTACAATTACTTGACAAAAGATCAGAATTAATGTTTGTTCTGCAGCGTAATACAAATTGCCAGAGAAGCATATTTTTAGTTCCAAATAAGTGTCCTTAAATAATTTAAATAAGCCAGAAACAAGCCATTCAACATGGCGTGTGAGGCCGAGTCTTAATTAAGCCTTTCATCATTCAGGGTATACATGAAATTTTTTTTCAACCATGATCCTCTGTTGGGGATTGTTTTGGGCATAATAAAAGTGCTTATGAGCACGTACAGTACATCGCAAAGAGGTTCCAATTCTTGATTACGTATTCGAACTGCGAATGTGATATTTCACTGTAACCTCTACATTTATCGTCCAAATCTTCTCTTTAGTCTTATTTCTAAGTTCCAGAAACTTTTTTTTTTTTTTTTTTTTTTCCTTCATTTTTCCTCTGGAGTCTTATAATTGGTACTCCAGGATAAGTAGTTTAAAAATGAGAGTTATTATAGGCCACACACTCCGTGGGTAGAGCTGAAGTTTTTCTTGTACTTTGGTGGCCCTGACTCGAGGTGATCTTGACATTTGTTGTCGGCCATTTTCTATTGCGTTACCATAACCCTTCTCATTGGCGTGACGTATAGACCACCGTAAACCAAAATTATATATATAAACATAATAAAATAAAAAATAAATTTTAATAAATTTAAAAAAAAAAACGAAACAAATCTAGAAATAAGAAAAATTATAATTTTCTTTTAATTCCTAAACTTCTTAAAGTTTAGAAATTAACTATAATTCCAAAAATTACTAAACGCCGAAAAACAGCAAAAAAAAAATATCCATGCAATTAAAAAAATATGAAAAATTCCATTTTTTTTTCAAAGTTATTAAATTTTTTTTAAGATTGGTATTTAGGATGTCTTAAAGAGTCAGCCCTTCCTTACGCGTCTTCATTCTCCTGTCAACGAGAGGACTTTTTACACACCTTTGTGCGATTCCCCGCCGGGCGAAAGCATTCAGTTCCTTGAATTATATACTCGCATTATCTCGGCTAGCTGACGTGAGCATTGCCTTTACACAACTGGTATTTAATTGGTCAACTATCAATTTTAGATCATCACCCACTCACTCTCTTCCCTCTTAAACGTCAACTACCATCTGTGTTATCAGCATGGGTGCTAATAAACATTTTAAGAAAATAATACAAATTTAATTTTAATGTCGCAGTTTATCGTGATGTCTCAAGGCTTGCTTGTCACTTGTGCCAGCCACCAGTCTTCACGTGCGTCTAACAGCAAATAGTGCTGGGGAAATGTGCGTGGATATTCGACATGAGGAGCACAGCGAACAGAGCAGCAACTCATATGATAAAAGATAAAACTATTATACACAAGATCAGATAATAGGTACTATTAATTTAACTACTCTAAATTGTTGAAATAATACATACATTCACCTCATCCCATACAGCATAATATGTCACATGACCTAAAGCCAGTGTAAATCTGTACGTGTGTATGTGATGCCGAATGGTTTCTTAGTATTAGTTTAAGCTTACAAGCACGTAATGTAGGTTTTTCATTTTTTTTTTTTTCATTTTTTTCAGTTTTGTTGTATTAATTCATTTTAGCAAAATTTCCTCTCTTCTATTGTTAAATTTAACCTTATTATTACTCTTTTCTGTGGGTAAATTGAAGACAAGGTGCAAAAAAATTAGTCTTAAAATAAATGAATGAATATGGATTTCTCTACGGTATTTAACATGTATTACCATTTGCACAGTCGTAATCCTACTTTTACATGGGTGTGACCAAGTTCGTGAGGAATTGAAGACTTAATAAAACACTAGAACTAAATTTAATTTCTTAATTTATTTACAGTACTACAAAATCGATGCAGCTATTTTTTTCACTTCATAGTATCACTAACTATATTACAACCCATACAACACAACAAATAATAAACCATCGCTCAAAATGTTATTACCTTAATCAAATGAGTAATTGAATTAATCACGTTAACAAAAGCGATATAGTCTAATACTCTAGATCAGTCAGAGTGCACCAGTGTGTAATTCTCTGGTGAACTCCCCCCACCCCCGTTCTGACGCCTAGGTGGATCTTCAACACCGCAGCACTCGTCCTGTAGCACCTTACGACTCCTTGCAGTTGCTGGGGCATAGAGGTTGTCGTCTCCGCGCTGCCAGTAACCGCCGTCGCTCTCCGAACTCGCAGGAACACTCCCCAGTCACCGCCATCTGCACAAACACAAGAACTTTCTCCTGGCGCGCGAGGCGAATGGTGCTATTTATTTATACCCCAGCTAGGGTTACTCAGGTTGGGAAGATCAATGTTAAAAGTTTGGCAACCAAACATTTTCGCCACTAGGCAAGCGCTAGTGTCGCATGTGTGCCAGATTTTCTCTGCGTAATACGTAAAAAAAAAAAAACAGGATAATTGTAATAATTATAAATCAAATATAAAATTACTTCGTAACCAAGTAAAATCTTGATCTTTTATTATTCACGTAGCTTAAAATTTTAATTAAACGTGACCTCTTTGGAACACTGCGCACCTAGCGGCGGAAATGTTCCCTTCGCCAAACTTTTCCATAAGAAAACTCGTTTTGTTCCTAATCAGAGTAGAATTAACACTACCTCCGCTAATCTTCTCTGATGTATTACGCACTTACGCGCGCCCAATATGACCCGATTCAGTACTACGACCATCACGAAGGTTGCTGGCCTCCGCCAGGCATGAGTTGTAAATCACAGGCGTGTCCTAGCTACAGTACGTCGCAACTTCACTTCCTGGGCGCCGCATCGCGATTATATCGATACATCAAACGCACGAGATGTTTAGATATATCAGCGATTATTGCAAGGTTTTTTTAACGTATGCAATGTATCATACTACCCCAAACTGCTGTGCTCATTTAATTCTGCATGTCTACGTTGAATAACTACTGAGCGTTATGATTTGTATAATCATAGAATATATTTCAGTATTTATTAAAAATATTTGCACATCTTGTTTCCTGAAAGTGGAAAGGTTTCCAGCCATAGATTAAACACTTTTCCATCATGTGGCGTAAGATGCAAAATTCCATCTGTCATTAGACAGCTGGTAAACCAACACTTTTTCAGCACCATTTTCTTTTACGTAACTGTTTTAAGCAGAAATGCTTTGCTTTAAACCACTTACAAATAATGAACCGTAAACTCCAAATAAATCAACGTGTTCTGTACTGCTGTTCTGCTCTGATTTTGATAGGTTGAAGACACCTCGCAATCGGTATTGTAGGATGCTGGCTGGAGCTATCTACCTTTTGGAGACGCCACTTCTTAAAATCACGATGGAATTATTCTGCTATTCACGGTAAAGGAGCACTTTTGAAAGCCCTCTCCTTTGGAATAATAGTCAATAAATATATATAGTTTAGCCTTAAACATTAAATTCTGAGTGCGGTGGAATATACACACTGTATTTATCACTTAAATGGCGATATTTATTTAAAAAGGTGGTTAAAAAATAAAAAACGACTGAAAGGAAAAAGTATGGCCTAACTAGGGCCTCAAAAGCACTCACTTTACAGCCTATATCAATTTCCTTCCTCTGATACGGAATTAAGCAGAGCATGTTATGGCTTTCTGCATGCCGTTCTATACCCCGAACTGTCCAGTTATTTATGCTATTTATGGATCCTCAACTTGAAGTAGTGGGATTTCTGTTTCTATACTCATTTTCGGACGTAATAAAAACTACCTCGCAGATGAG
Source organism: Clitarchus hookeri (assembly GCA_002778355.1). Lineage (NCBI taxonomy): Eukaryota > Metazoa > Arthropoda > Insecta > Phasmatodea > Phasmatidae > Clitarchus > Clitarchus hookeri. The sequence goes on along the minus strand of NQII01001957.1, from coordinate 292,651 downwards.
AATTCCACTTTTATCAGTGAGAATATATTAGTACTTTGAATAACATAATTACCCACAAAGTTATAAGGAGAAATAGTGATATTAGTCACGCATTTTAGTATGTGTTTGTGTATTATTGTGCATCGTTCACAAACGAATGAAATGTAATTGTCTTTATTTTGCAGAACCCAATCTCTACCACTTCTCGTTCCCATCGTTTTCAATAAAGTCAGGCCAGTCAACCGTGCCTTACTTGGAGCTAGGACTCGTGAGCCTGAATCCACCAACCCTCTATAGCACACGGATGTCTCAAATTTCCCGTGGTTCGCGTGGTTCGCGCGTATGTGTGCCCGCATGAAATCCTTGTTATCTGGGACACTTCTGGTGGTCGGAGTTTGATTCCGCAGCCTCGTTGTTTCGTCACAAGTCGTGAGCTGAAAGGACGTCGTTACACCTTCCCGTTCGCAAAGTTTATGAGTGGCTATAAACCCGCATGGGTCATGAAGCTCTTTACGTCTAGCTCACACGCACAAATCTCGCTTAATTAATTAACACTTGCTTGACTTGCACGTTCACGTTGTTCACATTCTCTGGGCTACATAAACCTTAAGCATGGCCTGCTATGCCTAAATTTGACACGCAGCCTTGTTGAGAAGGCCATATATTTCAGAGTTTTTAGGACCTGTTGAAAAGTATCTTCGCCGTGGTAGGCCTATAACGCACAAAGCAGGTGACCGCTTAACGCTGACAGCAATGGCTGCGTTGGCAAAGCGAGAGAAAAAATATTTTTTTCTAAAACTTGTTACAGGTGTTGTAATGGCATACTGAACGTCAACTGTTCTGGAAAACTCCTATTAACGTAAACATCATTATTTTCGTTCATCTGAAATAGAAAGCAGAAGTTTATAAATTCACTGTAATATTTTTTTTTTTTCAACTGACTTCCTAAACTGTAATGAAATATTTTATCCCGTATATACAAGAAATGTTACCATATGCCATGCAGCACATACAGAACCACTGCTATTCAATGTTGGGCTATTCACTATGCATTTGATTCTTTCCTCAACAAATGGTGCTTTATTAATACCCTAATTTACGAGACCTTTTTTTAGGGTTTCAATTGGTTCCGAACTGTCTGTCATCATACTACTGAGTTAAAGCTGGGTAAAGTTCAAATCCTGTTTTTTTGTATGCCTTTCTACTGTGTTTGTTTTAAAGGAACAAAGTTAGAAAATTGTGCTGAAGTAATGCAAATGTAAATGTGTGTGTTAACTTTTGCTAATCTGTTGTACAGTTTAACGAGTTTCAAACACGACTTGGAGAAAAATGCACTAAAATTTAAATTTAAAAATGCAGCGNTCTGTTGTACAGTTTAACGAGTTTCAAACACGACTTGGAGAAAAATGCACTAAAATTTAAATTTAAAAATGCAGCGTATTATTTTGGCTGTTTTTAAAGACTCTGGCAGTACCAGTGGTGCGACTTTGTTTACTGTTTTGTTACCAGAAAAAAAATGGTATTGGTGACACTAATGCAACTCAATATTTTTCTTAAGAGAGAAATGCATGCAAAAAAAAAGAAAGGCTTAAAATGTTGCAGATGATACATGCGTATAATTGTATGTACTGTAGTAAGTCACTGTAAATAATCTGGCAGATTTATTTTTGTTAGAATTCTGAAGAATGTAGGTTTCCCGAAATCAGTCCAGGTGCGTGATGGTTTGGTTTCTTACTAAATACAGCCCAAGGCCGATTCCTTCTCTGTCCTTGCCTCACTGAGCTCCCTCCATCTCTAAAATCCTCGCTGTCGATGAGACGTTTAGCCCTAAAAATCCAAAAAGTGTGAGGGGAGGGTAATACAGCACACACAAGTAACGGAAAAGTAATGAAGTTATGGACAAAATTTATATCTACCGAAGCGTTGGACCTTGGAGTTTTAAGGGGAGTAGTGGGCTCCGAAGGGTAGCCATCGACCCTCGATGACTTGAAATAAATGACTTTTGCAGTGAAGAAGCGAAGGAACGCAAATACGAGGAAACGGGAGTATTCTGAGGAAACCCAGTTCGCAAGGCCAATATCCGACACGTTCCCCACTTGCGGGAAATTAGGACTCAACAGAGCAGTGAGGATTATCGAGAGCTATCTTCCATATTTACGACTGAAGCAAAGTAAAGTCTCGTGCATAATGACATCTAGCGAACGGGCCTTAAACTATTTCAAGCAAAATGCAGTTGCCCGGCACTTACAAACTGTCTATTTGTTCGGAAGGAAGTAAGAAATAATATTGTTCCTGAAGTACTTAATACGTGATAATAATAAGTTAATTTGGCGACAGAAATGAGATAAAAATAGGTACTAAGAAACTGTGTTTACATTCGGTAAAGTAACCATAAAAAATTTACGTATGCAAAACTGGCTACTTGTTTGAATTGAGGGGTTTTGCACTCTTCCATGGAACAGCCATTTTACAATTGCAACAGAAATTACCCCAAATCTGGAAAAAAGAAAAAAGTGTAAAGAGAAAACATTATAACGTTATTGATCACATCCTGGAGACTTTGATATTCTTCGTACAGAAGAATTAACGTAATACACATTAAAAAGATTATAAATAGCACGGCGCAGGCACCGGAGCAATGAGATGTGATTGGCTGAAGAAAACTATTGTGCTGTACCGAGGGAAGGGCGCCTCACTGCACTGTGCTTTACAGGCTCGGTGAGTACTTCACCACGGGCCGAGGCGAGGCGGCGAAGACACGTGTCGCCCCTCGACACGTGCCACGTGACCTCGCAGCCCGAGAGGCGGGGTGGGTCATTCCGCCGCTACCCTCATTTCGGGCCCGTCCACTTTATGACGGGAAGCGTTGAGCGAAAGGTATTACAGGGAGGAGGGGTGGAAGGACACTCCCATCGGGGTCCTTCCGCTGGATTGGTTCCCGGCCTGCCGAAGGGACAGCGGCCGTCAAGAGGTCGTCGGCTGTCGCGGCAGATCATAACTGCTGAGCCGCTTGCTGCTGGAGTGGGCGCGGATTTACGGAGGAAGACGTAACTCGCCGGCCTCACATCCTCTTGTCTGCCAACGAGCCTGCTGGGCCTTCCAGCACGTAGCCCTTGTGCTATTGTAGATCCATATTATTGTCATACTGTTTTTTTTTTTATCTTTAAACATTCCCTTGTCTCTAGCCCTTCTCAAGATATATACATAATTGTAAACCGCATACCATTTTTAGAGTTTAATCTATTTGAGCTATCATATTTCTGTTTCGCCTATTGCTAATTTAAGTATTTAAGTATATTTCTTTCTTTCTCATTATGTTTACGCATGTGTACATTATGTTATACCTGGTCAAGTGTAAGAGAAGGCATTGAAGCCTTAACTACACCAGTATAAATAAAGTCGAAATAAATAAATAGCACTTGCTCTGTCGGGGAAAACGGCATTGGCTTCTTTTATATGCTGATAAGACATTTAGGTCAGCATGAAAAAGGGGAAGTGTGTCACTTTTTTAATTTTTGCAGGGAACAGACCAAAATATTAATGCCACAACGTAACATTCTATTATTTATTAGAGTAGTTACTACAAGAATGTCATTACCTTGAGTGCTACGTTCGAAAAAGTAGTACATTCGCTTTATTTTACGTTCTCGTAAAGCATAATATTGAATAACAGAGAACTGCTCCAATCAGAAAGTTGATTGAAGAACAGTGGGAATTGATACATTGAAATGAATGAGAATCTACTGATTCGTTCAGTGACTTAGTTTGAGTGAGTCGGTTGGGTGGTAAACCAAGATTATCATGCGGCTAGGGTTTGAGTCCACCTCTAGTCGAAAAGGAGGATGATTGGTTTGTATACGTATGGCTAACAGTATCTGCTGACATTATTCATATTTTGTGCACGGTTTATCATAACACAAAATAATATAAATTCCTATTTTATTTTATTATTAACGAATGTTACATATCAATTAGTGATAAGTACCGTTATATTGTACAGACGCTGATTTTAGATAGAAATCACACTTTCGCGTGCACAAGCAAATGATAAATGACACGTGGTTCAGCGGTAAAACAATACTTACATTAATGTTTTTTTTTTCCCATAAGAACAATTTTTGTTCCCATTTGCAGGAAAATAGTAACCTATCCTGGGAATGAGATTAATCCTGGTCTCTAAAAAGGACTTCACCACAACAATAAAGGGCACGACCAGAGGATCGGTTATGCCTATGAGATGCATACATAGCAAATGCATAAAAATTAGTTCGAATAGGAATATAAAATAGCTGTAACGACCCACGTCTACAATAAGCAGCTGGGTTTCCCCAGGGACAGGCGGGGAAGGGTATCCCCTAGCAGATCGCTCATGGCCGAAAATACCACGCTGTTTGCTGTTCCGTTCGCTGTGCTCCACGTGTCAAATATCCACGCACATTTCCCCCGCACTATTTGCAGTTATACTCATATGCAGACTGGTGGCTGGCACAAGTGACGATCCGTAGCTTCTCTAGGTTTATATGAACTCTATTAGAAATATTAATTTATTTTCAACTTCAAGGCGCACGTAAGGCATACTTACTTGTATTTTCTTACACTGAACCCACTACAGCTGTTCTCCCTTTTATATTAAATTCCATACACAAAAAAGTACTCAATAAAACACAGTTACGACAACATACAGTTATATAATTTAAACGAGGACATTATACAAACAAGTACGAAAATTCACACAGAAACAAATATTGGATAGCATAAAATTAAAATTTTTAAAAATGGCGAGAAAGTAGTGGCGGAGACGAAGAAGAAAACTAAGTACAACTCACACGCACTAAAGCACACCACACACATTTCATTTTACAGTTTCCTGTGTTTTCATTAAAAACAGTGATGTGAGACCATCGTTATTATTTCAAATAATTTAAACTTACGTACATACTCTGCGGCCCTCAGAAAATGGTCCTCAATCGTTCTGTGCACGTAAAACCGGCCAGCAGCGCGGGACTTGAGGGAAGAGACAGTGAAGAGATGCTAAAACTGTCACCCTCTTTCCTTGCCGCGGAACAAAACACTTGGGAGGCTCGCCCCACAGGACCTTCTCGGACAACCTTCGCGCAAGAAGAGTAGGCACTTCAGCGTCCTCACAATGCCGCTGTCAGCCTGTGAACAATCGCTATCCCTAGTCCTTCACTCAAGACTGCCCCTCGGCCGCGCGGTACCTTCCAATTTCACTTCGTCGCCGACCACACGCCAGTATAGTTCATTGTGTCCTCATCCGCGGACTGCAGTAGGAGGCTACCTTCAGAGCTCAGAAGCTCGGCAAAACTCTCTGCGTTCAAGCGAGGGCTTGTGAACATATTGGCTGTGTCCGAAATGGCAGATTTTGTTGACAAAATTATCACGTGACCCGACTTTCTATACAAAAATGGTGACGTATTTGGTAATTTGGTATTTCGTATTTTGATCTAGCGGATGTTAGCAAAAATACAAAACGACAAAATCAGCGTCATGTTTGTTTTGACCTTCAAATAACATACACGAATGAGTAATTAAAGCATTTTTTAAAACAAATAACTGTTCATAAAATACGTTAGACATGTTTTAAAAAGCAAGTAAGTATTTGTGCTTTGTTTCTATATTGTTTCTATATTTCGCAACAATTTTTTTTTAAGTCGTTATTGCATAATTTATTATTTTTTATTTATTAACATATTCGCAGCATTCCAGTGGTGATTGTCGGAATGTTACGTCCATTTTAAGCATTAAATTTAGATTTTTTAAAATGTTCACCGTTAATGTAAACATGTGTTGCAGCGAGTGCTAAATAAACGACTGTTGACAAGTTTTAGAATTGAAACTTACGAAATTACATATTACGAAATACCGAATTTGTCATTTCGGACACGGCCTCAATACCACGAGCTCCTGTTCACCTGCCCTTACATGTGTACTACCCCCTTGTTCCCTTCCTGACAAAGTGTTCATTTGTGAATTCGGACGCTCTTGTTCCTTTCCACCTCTATTTATGATGTCTAATTTTGCACCATGCGAATTACATTTGTCTATGTGGCAGTAGCAAGTGTTTTCCGCGGACGCGCAAAGTTGAAAACACATAAAAAGTAAATACTTCAAACAATAGAGCATCGAAAATCAACGAAGAGTTCTAGGAATGGCACGTGTCGTATCCCCTTGGTTGAAGTGGACTAGGGTGCATTCGTGCCCTTGGTGTGAATTTCGACAGCGACAAAGTGACATCACGACCTTGATGTATTTTGATAGGGCACGAAGCCAGAAAAGCTCCCTTAGCTGGTGAATTTGGACACAACCATAAATGTCACCCATGATTCCAAGATGCAGCGAAACACAGCAACGATATTATCCTTGCATATACTCGTCAATATAATGCATAATTAACTGCATATTAGCCTATCTTAATTTTACTGCCTCTTTGCTTAATTATTCTTAAATTAATTAACCAAATTAATTATCTTATGACATTTCAATTATTTTGTGCCGTTTTCCATTACTATACTACTGTCGAATTTATTGTATTCTTCTTCGATACATCAGGAATATGTAGCAATTGACCTTATTTAGCTGATGAATCGTTTGTACTTGTACGATATATTATGTATAAGTGTAAGAAAAAATACGAAAAAATAAATGTTACGTATCAGTTGTACGATATACTACGTTTAAGTGTAAGAAAAATTCAAAAGCCTTAATTTGGCCATAAAAGAGGCGAAAGAATAAATAAACAAGGGAGGGCAAAAACAAATAACGGTTTCTGCCAACTTTTTGAGTAAAAATGTTTCCAAAATGATACAGTCCTGTTCCCATACTTATTCTTTACGCTGAGAAATTGTTTATGGTGTGCATACTGTAAGAGTTTGGTAAAGTTTAACAAAAAACGGAAAGACTTAACTTCGCCATAACAAAGACAAACCTAAGTAAATGTGTTCATTTTATTGCACTGCAAGATAATTTTCGGAAATGAATGTGCACGAGGAAAGTCCGGTTGATACAGAAAAACGTATATAGTATATTCGCGGTTTCTTCACGCTTTTTGAATCAAAATTTTGAAAAATCGCTCCATGCTTGGTCGTTTCCTAAGTATGCCATGTACCACAAGCGTTTTATACTTGTGTTAGCGTAAAAGTATCTTATTTTTTGNTCGCCGACCACACGCCAGTATAGTTCATTGTGTCCTCATCCGCGGACTGCAGTAGGAGGCTACCTTCAGAGCTCAGCAGCTAGGCAAAACTCTCCGCGTTCAAGCGAGGGCTTGTGAACATATTGGCTGTGTCCGAAATAGCAGATTTTGTTGACAAAATTATCACGTGACCCGACTTTCTATACAAAAATGGTGACGTATTTGGTAATTTGGTATTTCGTATTTTGATCTAGCGGATGATAGCAAAAGTACAAAACGACAAAATCAGCGTCATGTTTGTTTTGACCTTCAAATAACATACACGAATGAGTAATTAAAGCATTTAAAAAAAAATAACTGTTCATAAAATACGCTAGACATGTTTTAAAAAGCAAGTAAGTATTTGTGCTTTGTTTCTATAATTCGCAACAATTTTTTTAAAAGTCGTTATTGCATAATTTATTATTTTCTTATTTATTAACATATTCGCAGCATTCCAGTGATGATTTTCGGAATGTTACGTCCATTTTAAGCATTAAATTTAGATTTTTTTAAATGTTCACCGTTAATGTAAACATGTGTTGCAGCGAGTGCTAAATAAACGACTGTTGACAAGTTTTAGAATTGAAACTTACGAAATTACATATTACGAAATACCGAATTTGTCATTTCGGACACGGCCTCAATACCACGAGCTCCTGTTCACCTGCCCTTACATGTGTACTGCCCCCTTGTTCCCTTCCTGACAAAGTGTTCATTTGTGAATTCGGACGCTCTTGTTCCTTTCCACCTCTATTTATAATGTCTAATTTTGCACCATGCGAATTACATTTGTCTATGTGGCAGTAGCAAGTGTTTTCCGCGGACGTGCAAAGTTGAAAACACATAAAAATTAAATACTTCAAACAATAGAGCATCGAAAATCAACGAAGAGTTCTAGGAATGGCACGTGTCGTATCCCCTTGGTCGAAGTGGACTAGGGTGCATTCGTGCCCTTGGTGTGAATTTCGACAGCAACAAAGTGACATCACGACCTTGATGTCTTTTGATAGGGCACGAAGCCAGAAAAGCTCCCTTAGCTGGTGAATTTGGACACAACCCTAAATGTCACCCATGATTCCAAGATGCAGCGAAACACAGCAACGATATTATCCTTGCACATACTCGTCAATATAATGCATAATTAACTGCATATTAGCCTATCTTAATTTTTATGCCTCTTTGCTTAATTATTCATAAATTAATTAACCAAATTAATTATCTTATGACATTTCAATTATTTTGTGCCGTTTTCCATTACTATACTACTGTCGAATTTATTGTATTCTGCTTCGATACATCAGGAATATGTAGCAATTGACCTTATTTAGCTGATGAATCGTTTGTACTTGTACGATATATTATGTATAAGTGTAAGAAAAAATACGAAAAAATAAATGTTACGAATCAGTTTTACGATATACTACGTTTAAGTGTAAGAAAAATTCAAAAGCCTTAATTTCGCCATAAAAGAGGCGAAAAAATAAATAAACAAGGGAGGGCAAAAACAAATAACGGTTTCTGCCAACTTTTTGAGTAAATGTTTTTCCAAAGTGATACAGTTATGTTCCTATATTTATTCTTTACGCTGAGTAATTGTTTGTGGTGTGCATACTGTAAGAGTTTGGTAAAGTTTAACAAAAAGCGGAAAGACTTCNGGTAAAGTTTAACAAAAAACGGAAAGACTTAACTTCGCCATAACAAAGACAAACCTAAGTAAATGTGTTCATTTTATTGCACTGCAAGATAATTTTCGGAAATGAATGTGCACGAGGAAAGTCCGGTTGATACAGAAAAACGTATATAGTATATTCGCGGTTTCTTCACGCTTTTTGAATCAAAATTTTGAAAAATCGCTCCATGCATGATGTGCTTGGTCGTTTCCTAAGTATGCCATGTACCACAAGCGTTTTATACTTGTGTTAGCGTAAAAGTATCTTATTTTTTGTTACGTTGAACTTTTACTTATATTTTATCCATAAATTTTAATATTTCATATATAATTAATATGAATAAAACAGAGAAAATAGGTGCGTCAGTAATGCCTAGTAAGAAATAGTTCTTATGTAAAATATTATTATAGTGAGTGCGCACGAATACTGTGCGTTTTACATTTGGTGTAATTTTTAGTCTTGGTCAAGCTTTATTTGCATGATTCCGGTGGAATATCCTAGAAGTAGAACTTAAGCAGGGCTTCAGAAAAGTAGGAAGTAACCTCGACTGGACTATAGTAATTTTCTTCACTAAAATATCCTAAAAGTTGTTCTGCTGGCAACATGGTAGCTATGATAAAACGTGTCGTTTAGCATTTTATGAGTGTTTGATATTTGCATGCCTATGATTGCATTCCATACGTGTTTAAATACCATACTGAAGAAAATAAAAAAAACCGCTGCGAAAGAGTTTTTTTAAACCAATAAAATGCTTGTTCGTATATGGCAAAATAAATATGTTAAAATTGACTGAACTGAATGTTTTGTTTTGAAGCATATTTCCTTGCCCCAAAAAATATAGTATCTCAACATAAATGCGTATTTGTTGTAAGAAGTTACGGGAACATAATTATTGCTACGCGCTGACGCTCACACTAGACGCGAGCCTTGGGGGGGGGCACCTCGACCCTCCCCCTCCCCAGGCAGACCCGCTCGCTGCCCAGTCGCTCGTCCGGCAGCCAGGGGCATGATTGACAGCAGCTACCTGGCTGGTGTCAGCGTCCCTCCTCCCCCTGCTGTAAAAGCCAACGAGTTTAGAGGATGCGTAAGAATATTTTGGGAACTAGGACTCTCGGCGCAACGCAGCACTTAGAGATTTTTCTGGGCGATGGCCTACGACCCTATAAATATTGCAGCTGTACAAGGGTCGGAAGTCTTTTGGTACAAGTTTTTTGCTGAGTACGGTAGCCGGGCCAAGTCGATCTGGCGAGGGACATCGATGAAGAGAACGGATGACGACGGGAGATTGCAAGACGACGTGTTGTGAATGGACGAGAGGGCGTCAAATCCGACGAGTGAAAGCTACTGTGCATGAGGGCGCTCANCCTCCTCCCCCTGCTGTAATAGCCAACGAGTTTAGAGGATGCGCAAGAATATTTTGGGGACTAGGACTCTCGGCGCAACGCAGCACTTAGAGATATTTCTGGGCGATGGCCTACGACCCTATAAATATTGCAGCTGTACAAGGGTTGGAAGTCTTTTGGTACAAGTTTTTTGCTGAGTACGGTAGCCGGGCCAAGTCGATCTGGCGAGGGACATCGATGAAGAGAACGGATGACGACGGGAGATTGCAAGACGACGTGGTGTGAATGGACGAGAGGGCGTCAAATCCGACGAGTGAAAGCTACTGTACATGAGGGTGCTCGAAGAACTCTAGGACATTGCGAAATTGTGGGATCTGGACTAAACTGAGGTGGGACTGTATGAACATGTGATACGGACTGTACTGTAAATATTATAACTGTCAAATATGGACATATAATTTATTAAGTTCTGATACACTGTATATTATGAGTGATTTTAGTAATTTTATTACATTAATTTCTTTGAGGTAATTACAAATTGTACTGATTGAAATNTATTATAACTGTCAAATATGGACATATAATTTATTAAGTTCTGATACACTGTATATTATGAGTGATTTTAGTAATTTAATTACATTAATTTCTTTGAGGTAATTACAAATTGTACTGATTGAAATTGATTAATTGTAAATAGCAAGAAATATCCATTTATTGTGAGATATTGAGATGAGAGTATTTTATTTGTAATTATGTTTAATAAATTAGGAAATTATAGTTAATTATTTAATTTAATTAAGACCTTAAAATAAAACAACGTATCGTACACNATATTGAGATGAGAGTATTTTATTTGTAATTATGTTTAATAAATTAGGAAATTATAGTTAATTATTTAATTTAATTACGACCTTAAAATAAAACAACGTATCGTACAAAGACAGAGCAACGACTGATTTTATTTTTAAAAAATCTTAACTGCTAACGACAGACGTAGATGGCAGCACTAGACATATATTGTAGATATCATAACAACACCCCCACTATATCTAACAATATATACGCTTATATTAAACAATTTGCACACCCAATTTATCTAAAATTTTATAATGTTTAACAGAACATAAACTTTTGGTGAACAAATCAGCAGGCATTTCAGCCGTAGGCAAATACTTAACATTTACAACATTATTTGCCACACATTCTCTACAGAAATGATATTTTATGTCGATGTGTTTGGTTCTCTTATGAAAAACTGGATTTATAGTTAACTTTAGTGCACTCTGATTGTCATTGAACAGATCAATAGTATACATATTTTGTGTAATTTCACATTGCAAATTTCTTAAATAAACAGCCTCTTTACAAGCTTCTGTTATCGCCATGTACTCGGCCTCACTACTTGACAAAGCAACTGTTTTCTGTTTCTTTGTTTCCCAAGATATTACACAACCAGATAAAGTAAAACAAATTCCAGTATATGACCTCCTGTCAATAACATTTCCTGCCCAATCAGCATCAGCGAATCCTTCTAATATTGAACTACCATTAGCAGAATACTTTAAACCAAAATCTCTAGTACATTTTAAATACCTCAATAACCGCTTAACATATGCACAATGTTCTTTAGAATAACAATTATTGAATTGGCTTAAATACCCAACTGTATATGCTATATCCGGTCTGGTCAAAACCGTTAAATACATAAGACATCCAATTATCTGTTGATAAGGAAAATTACCTACACAATGCTCACTGTTAGATACATTCAACTTAGTCTCCATTGGAGTCCGAACTGGTTTACATTGACTCATATTAAATTTATACAGCAGCTGATCAATATAATCTCTTTGACTTAATGTTATTGTTTGCTGAGATTTATCAACAGTAACATTTACACCTAGACATTTTTTTATTTCTCCTAAATCTTTTATTTTGAACTGATTTGCTAGGACATGCTTCAAATGATTAGTCTCATTAATATCATTTGAGAAAATAAAAAAGTCATCGACAAATAATGTGACTACAGTTTTCAACTGATTTTTCATTTTTGTATACAAACATGGTTCTATTTTAGACTTATTATAACCCATGTTTAACAAACATTCATCTACTTTTTTGTACCAAGCTCTTGAAGACTGTTTCAGCCCATAAATAGCCTTTTTTAATTTAAGCACTTGGCCATTTTCTGTTTTTTCTGAAAAACCTTTTGGTATCTGCATATAAATAGTTTCTTCAAGAGTACCATTCAAAAAAGCAGTTGTAACATCTAGATGCGTAGTTTTAAATCCTAGTTGTACTGACAATGCAAAAAGTAATCTCAACGTTGTATGTCTCACTACCGGAGAAAAAGTTTCTGTAAAGTCCACACCTTCAACTTGCGTAAAACCTTTTGCCACTAAACGCGCACGAAAACGGACTTTATTTTCACTATCATACTTTTTACGAAGCACCCACTTGCACTGTACAACTCTACCGTCTTCTGGAGCATCACTCAACTCCCACGCATCATTGTCTTTGAAACATTGTAACTCTTCTCTCATAGCCGCCTCCCACTGCTCCTTTTCAGGCCCACTTAAAGCGTCGTGCAGAGACAGACCAGCCGCATCATCATATGTTTGACCGTCAACACACAGATTAGAGAACCCATATCTGTCAGGAACCTTCCTTACCCGCTTGGGTAGGCACTTTTGGCTTTCCTGCTCTTCGTCCTTCAGTGTGCTATCTGCATCTTCATATTCACTGGGAACATATGACTCATCATCATATCGGAAACTGTCTATAGAACTTTCAGAGTTATTTTGTATAGACTCAGGTTCTTGTTGTTCATCATCAGCAGGTTCCTTACGATCCCCCACTGAATCAACATTCTGAAAATTCTGATCAGCTTGCACCTCGATGAGATTTTCAGATTTTGATTCCTTCTCGATGATGATCACGTCCCTACTGGTTGATACTTTCCTGGTTTCTGGATCATAGACCCGATATCCCTTTACATTATCTGGATATCCTATGAGAATGCATTTAGTTGCCTTCTTGTCCCACTTCTTGCGCTTTTCTTTAGGTACATGGACCATCACAGTGCTACCAAAAATTCTAATATGACTAATATCTGGTTTGGAGCCAGTCCACAACTCATACGGAGTTCTATTATTCAACGTCGCTGCCACAATTCTATTCTGCAGATACACTGCCGTATTGGTGGCTTCACCCCAGAATTCTTTGCCTAAATTGGCATCAAAAAGTAGACACCTTGCCTTTTCTACTACTGTACGATTAAATCGTTCGCACAGTCCATTCTGTTCTGGAGTGTATGGATTGCTCTTCTGATGAATCATGCCGGCACTATTCAGGTAATCTTGAAATTCTTTGTTGCAGTACTCGAGCCCGTTGTCACTTCTTAATACTTTGATTGTCCTCTTTGTTTGATTTTCCACTTGAGCTTTGAAAATTTTGAAATACTTCAAAGCCTCATTCTTGTGTTTCAGAAAATAAACAAAAGTCATCCGACTATAATCGTCAACAAACAACAAGAAGTATCTCGAGCCGCCTATGGACACATTCTCCATAGGTCCACAGATGTCTGTATGCACAATATCTAGTAGATTACTGCTGCGCTGGCCAGTGCTCCTAAATGGTAACCGGCACTGTTTCCCTTCACAACATGTAGTACATGAGGACTTGCTTATTTCTACCTTCTCATCAAGGGACATACCCTGCACAGCATTCTTCATTTTATTTAAATAATCTTTATTAACGTGTCCCAATCTGCGATGCCAAGTTGTTCCTGACACAACTGAAGCTGCCAAACATTCTGGTTGTAACAAATTAACTTTGTACACTCCGTTGACCAACACTGCCTCAGCAACCAACTCATTATTCTGGTTGTAAACTGAGCAACCGTCTTCCTTGAAAGATACACTGTTGCCTTTTTCAATTAACTGGCTAACAGATAATAAGTTCGTTGTCAAACTCGGTACACAAAACACGTTCTCCACTACGATGTCATACTCGTGACTGTCGGTCGTAGTTGTGATTTTAACATCGCCGGAACAAATTACTGGTACACTCTGACTGTTTGCAACAACAATTTCCTTTTGTTCATACTTTGCATTCATAACCCAACTTTGATTAGCTGTTAAGTGTACACTTGCGCCTGAGTCGATATACCACTCGTCTTTGTTGAAACTTCCACTCAGGAATACTGCACTAAAAGCATTTGACTGCATTCGAGTACTATTTTTCTGCATTGACGAGGTATTTTCATTATTTGTGCACTGGTTTTTATAATGGCCGGTTTGTTTACATCGATAACATTTTATCTGTTTGACATTTGACTTTGACTTTGAAGGTTGAGTGTTGCCAACATCATTCTTTCCGGCCATAGACCAATTATTCTGCTTTCCCTTGAACCTAGAACGAGCCGCAAAAGCGCCGCTAACTTCACACTCATCATCATGACTTGCCAAATCCATATCCAACAGCTTTGTTTTGATAGAATCTGCCGTCATTTGAATGCCTGAATGCTCAATTGCCATGATCATAGGGGAAAAACGATCAGGCAATCCTGCTAATAGTAACGATCCTGTCCACTGATCATTAATTTCAAATCCTGTTCCGCTGAGTTTCTGTGCTGTATCGATAATCTGCGTCACATACGACGTCATCGAACTGCAACTCTCTCGGCGAATCGAAATCAAATTCCGTAGCAAACTTATTCTTCGTGAAAAACCGCTATCATCGAATAATTGTTTCAACTTTGCCCACAATTCTTTCGAAGATGTAACATTTTTTACGTGAACGTATAAAGACGGGTCGATGGTCATAATCAACTTCGCTTTGGTTCTTTCGTCATCTGCAGAATTTATTTCTTTATCGACTTCTGGCTTCACACAATGTTTCGTGCCTTCGAGTATTAAGAAATTCTCCGCCGCGAAACACCATTCGTTGTAATTATCACGTCCCTTTAACTTGGGAACGTTAACAAGATAGTTCGTTGACATTTTGAATCTGATGCACTAAACTTGTTCAGTCCGATAAATACAACAATCCGTCACGTCACAGTTCAATCGCGCACTTTTTGTAATCTGCTTTTAACACTTGCTAAACGTAACTGCAAAATACTTCTTAAAAGCAACAAAATCGCGAAACTTTTGTTTTGTAGAGCGAACGGCCCATAACCTAAAATAAAACAACGTATCGTACAAAGACAGAGCAACGACTGATTTTATTTTTAAAAAAATCTTAACTGCTAACGACAGACGTAGATGGCAGCACTAGACATATATTGTAGATATCATAACAACAGACCTTCATCCCTTAATGAACCTGGTTTAGCCCACTAACTTTTGAGAAAATTGTAANAGAGCAACGACTGATTTTATTTAAAAAAAAATCTTAACTGCTAACGACAGACGTAGATGGCAGCACTAGACATATAGTGTAGATATCATAACAACAGACCTTCATCCCTTAATGAACCTGGTTTAGCCCACTAACTTTTGAGAAAATTGTAANGTGTAGATATCATAACAACAGACCTTCATCCCTTAATGAACCTGGTTTAGCCCACTAACTTTTGAGAAAATTGTAACTTTTTTTTCTTGCATTTGGTGAACGAAAATGTGAGAAGTATTGCATTGTTTTGCTGCTCGTATGGAATACAGGAAACGTTATTAGCAGCTTCTGTGTGTGCAGTTTTTCCATAATTGCTTTCAAATTGGCAATTTTACTTATCGCACGGCAAAAAATATTAAAACCTGATATATCAGCATAAATACAATTGTAGTAAGACATGTGCACAGAAAAGCAACACATAAGCAATGGCGTTAGTCCAGAGATGTTTAAATGTGTGTTTTCACCCCTCAGTGTGTGACTTCCTAAATTTTTGAAGGGTAAAATATATAACAGTGTAAGATAAGAAAAAGAACTAGTAATACACATGTCAGCGTACCTCGTTTTTTGTTGTAATTTGTTGGCTTTGTTTTGTTCTTAGGACTGGAGAGTCGAAAATATGATGACCACGGTAGGAACGTATGTAAAAAANAGTCGAAAATATGATGACCACGGTAGGAACGTATGTAAAAAATGCGTGCATCTTCTTAGCGAAAAATATTTGAAAGTAGACTTGCTGAGCGTTTAGAACCGCTGATCGCCTTACAGGTAAAAGACATATGCGTTGCATGACCCAGCACAAAGCAAAAATTTCCCCCGGTTTATCCCACTACTTCCACTGAATTCCAGGAAAGGTGCCAGCAATGTAGGACAAGGTCAACATCCCTTCTGAATATCGGCCACCACCTGCCGCCTGTCACTCACCTGTCCGCGGTCATTACAAGGCCTTTCCGACCTGAGCTGTCAGGAACTCGCAGATAAGAACGACTCATTATATGTCACGACACAAAACTGGACCTTACTACGGTTAGTTCTACTCAGGTTAGGATCAAAACGAGTTTTCTTATGGGAGAGTTTGGTATAGGGAAAGTTTTCGCCGTTAGGTGCGCAGTGTTCAACAGATGTCATTTTTAATACAAATTTAAGCTGCGTGTATAATAAAAAAGAAAGATTTTACTTCATTAGGAAGTTATTTTATATTTGATTTATAATTATTGCAATAATTTTTTTATCGTAAAAAATAGAGCAAATCCAGTACACTTGCGACACTAGCGCTTAGCTAGTGGCGAAAAATTGTGGTTGCCAAATAAAAGCATTGATTTCCTAACTGAGTAGAATAAACCTTAACCGTACAAACCAGGTAGTACCAACTTTAAGTTCGTTATACTCGTGCGAGCAATCTGTTACGGAAGTACACGTGACCCTGAGGGTACATAAAATATAGATTGTGTCCTAACTCAGTAGGCCCTACCATGTACCCTGGTTCACTTGCTATTGATCCCCTATTGTTAATGACCCCCAGTTCCATTCTTGACAAAGTGTACTTTTGTGATTTTGACGCCCATTTATATTATGTAGAATTTTACTCTATGAGAGTTTCTTTAGTTTTTGTTATATTAGCAAGTGTTTTTTCGCGGCCATACAAAGTTATACATACCGACGAATTAAATACTACGAGCAGTAATACTTCGAACAGTAGTGCATAGAAAATCAACCAAGGGTACGAAGAGGACATCTGTCGTGTCCGTTTGGCTGAAGTGGGCATTCTAGGGCGCATTCGTGCCCTTTCTATGAATTTGAACTGCAACAAAATTACGTCACGAGCTTGTTAGATTTTTCTAGGGTACGAAGACAGGCAGGGCCCTCAGTCGGTGAAGATGGTCTCAGCCATAACTTAAAAACCTTTCAA
This sequence comes from Clitarchus hookeri, assembly GCA_002778355.1. NCBI lineage: Eukaryota > Metazoa > Arthropoda > Insecta > Phasmatodea > Phasmatidae > Clitarchus > Clitarchus hookeri. The sequence continues at coordinate 275,161 of NQII01001957.1, read as the reverse complement.
AACCTCGATCTGCCGTTCTGTGTTATTATTTCTCGAAACGTGAAAACAGTTAACAGTTTTTTTCTCAGATGCTAGATTATGCGTTTTTGAAGACCCAGGTTTGTCTCTCTATGGTTAAGACCTACGAATATCATTTACGTTTATGGTTTGAATCGTTGTTACACGTACAGAACTCTTTTTGTTCTTGAATGTCTAAAATTCGTGTGCGAAATTGATCGCTATTTGGCTTTTTTTTCTGTCCTTATTTGGCTTGGCTTGGCCAAAGCTCAAATAATAGAGGCAGCGATATGAAAGTAAGAAAAAAATCGTGGAGTGGAAAATGTATCCTACGTTTTGATATTATTTTCTTTATTATAAACATTCCCAGAATTTGTTTTTCTGCCGTTACGTATAATAATTTACGTATTCCGTTTTGTTTATATTTTCATCAGCTCATTTTTTGTATCCCCGCCGGAAACAAAACGTTGATTTGTAGCAACGTAATTTCTGTGGGCTGCTAGATAAACGCAAAATGTTCACACGACCCACTTCCATTTGTCTTAGTGAAATTATGAGTATTTCAATGAAGATAATGTCGTTGATGATAATAATACGATATACTGTTATGATTGCCTCGCCGCGGCCAGTGGTTGACAAAACGCATTCAGTCAGTAAACAGTGGAGACCGCTAAGCAACAACAACAAATATAATGTGAACCTGCTAAGGTGCGGAGAAAAATTGGGTCTGGCTGACACGGTACGATTGTGTCAAACTATTAGCATCTCGTGGCCGTAGCCTCGCCCAGTACCCGCATGAGGACCAATAAGAAACGTGGGTGAACCTCTCAGGGCCCCAGTAAGAACCAATAAGAAATGAGGGCAACAGGCAGGGGGGACGGAGACAAGAAGTGTAGCGAGGACGCAGGACGAGGCAACAGAGAGCGGTCGGCGACGAGACACGACGAGAAGCTGCCACCTGCCTCGGTGATCAGGAGTGTCTACCCGCTAGGGTGCGAAAGCAAGTCCAGCTTCTCTCTCCTACCCCTCACTCCTATCCTAGGATTGCATTACATAT
>NQII01001957.1:251804-267778 GCA_002778355.1 Clitarchus hookeri | reverse complement strand
TTACCGTGGATCAGATATATCTCTTAATGAAGCGACCGCATCCGAATGTATGAAAATACTTAGGTTTTTTTTTTCGGGTAGTGATTACTTTATAGAAAGCTGCATAACGCATCTGTACATGGCACATGATTTTTTCCCGATATAAAATTTCGACAATATTTTGTTTAAGGGGGCAAGCATGTTGTTTAGAGGGAAATGTCACTCGGTGATTGATTTTTCGTTAATATTTACCCCGAAACACGCTTTTTGTATGCTTCTTTCTCGTGTTGCATATTTCCAGTATGAGGTTTAACATTATATTCGTTATCTTGCCTTTCAATTCGAATACATTTCTTTCGTTGAATGGGTCAGTTTTGATAAGCTGCATTCGAGCCATATATTAAATTTTATTGGTGGTGTGTTTATGTGGAGAGCCAGCAGCGATGTTGTCCCCCATTCGAGCTAAACATGTGCAAATATATTTCGAATACCTGCTCTCGTTGTGGGGGCATAGATCTTTAGACTGTGATAAAATGCAGTTTGTGCCTCCACAAAACCATTGTCATTAACCAACCCAGACCCTGCCACGATTCTTGGGAGTGATGGTTGCTGGCACGATGGTGGATGCTCATCCTGAGCCCTTGGGTTTGTGGGAACTACATTCGTAACCTGCTGTGAAGGAGACTGTACATGATGGATTTTGGCAGGCGAAGGTCCAACAGCTACGCAGGTTTTGTAATGCCTCTGCAAGTTATCGCGCCTAGTAAATGCCATGCCACATTTAACACTATTATATGTCACTCGATCTGCACTACTAGAACATTCATACTTTTCGTGTCTTCGAATACATTTGGTCAATGCAAACGAAGTGTTACAGTTTCGTCANAAGCATGTTGTTTAGAGGGAAATGTCACTCGGTGATTGATTTTTCGTTAATATTTACCCCGAAACACGCTTTTTGTTTGCTTCTTTCTCGTGTTGCATATTTCCAGTATGAGGTTTAACATTATATTCGTTACCTTGCCTTTCAATTCGAATACATTTCTTTCGTTGAATGGGTCAGTTTTGCTAAGCTGCATTCGAGCCATATATTAAATTTTATTGGTGGTGTGTTTATGTGGAGAGCCAGCAGCGATGTTGTCCCCCATTCGAGCTAAACATGTGCAAATATATTTCGAATACCTGCTCTCGTTGTGGGGGCATAGATCTTTAGACTGTGATAGAATGCAGTTTGTGCCTCCACAAAACCATTGTCATTAACCAACCCAGACCCTGCCACGATTCTTGGGAGTGATGGTTGCTGGCACGATGGTGGATGCTCATCCTGAGCCCTTGGGTTTGTGGGAACTACATTCGTAACCTGCTGTGAAGGAGACTGTACACGACGGATTTTGGCAGGTGAAGGTCCTACAGCTACGCAGGTGTTTGGATGCCTCTGCAAGTTATCGCGCCTAGCAAATGCCATGCCACATTTAACACTATTATATGTCACTCGATCTGAACTACTAGAACATTCATACTTTTCGTGTCTTCGAATACATTTGGTCAATGCAAACGAAGTGTTACAGTTTCGTCACGGGCACTGAGTTAACGCCTTTGCAAATTAGATAACTGGTAAATATATAAATTTAAAAGAAACTAATTCCTAGTACCGTATTTTATGATGTTATATGCTCCAAATTTGAGCACAATTGTAATTTCGCGGGAATATATATATGCGTATTACGTGCAGGCTTGATAGTATCCAGCGACGTGATGGAATTAAATATCTTAACTTACCAGTCAGAATGCTAAAAGACGAGGGGTGAGAGAGTGATCTGTCACCTCTGGCATCAAACGAGAAACTGTGCCGAGGGTCGGCATTGTTCCCACTATATACTTTTTCCCCACACCTGCACGCTCGGGCGGACAATGCTGAAAACAAGAGCGGTAGTGGTAAGGTATTAAGCTAGGGTGAATAATCGTTCGGACCAAAGTGGTGTGGTGAGGAGTAACAGAATAAATACTCAATGTACATGGTAATATAGTTAGCATTCAAATTAATTTTTTTTGGTCGGTCTTAATTTGTTTATAATATAAAATATATTATTATTGATTTAATAAATTATGCTGGTAGGCATACCACTGATTGGGAAGTAATTTTTTAAAAGGATGAAAAATTACATGTTTTTTTTTATGTCTATGAAACAAATGTGAGTGCCGTAAGCTCACTTTGCTACTGAATCGACAGAATGAGCGGGTACCGGCTTCTCGCTTGGCAGTGAAATCAAGAAATTAACGCCACCTATGTGTTGAAAAAAGAATCCAATATGGAGGGCACCGACAGCACAATCTATAATTTAAAAACATAAACAAATATGGCTGCTGCCTGGTGTCTAAATAGGAAGCTCGCCTGGTGACGAAATCGGTAATTAATACACTAGCGCCACCTAGGTGTTGAAAATATAAACAAATGACAAACGAAAAAAACAAGATGGCGTGTTGAGCATAGGTTAGAGAGAACGCCAGCTCTCCTGGTGGCTAAATCGAGAGGTTGGCACTGCCTGGCGGGTAATTTGGTAATTAGTACTCTAGCGCCACCTAGGTGTTGAAAATGTAAACATATGAAATCCAAGATGGACACCTCCAGCAATGTATAAACAAATGACAAAGGAAAACCCCACCGAGATGGCTGCATACGACGGAATGAGCAATGGCGAGGGGTCGGAGGAGGTGGGGTAATTGGGAAATTAAATATATTAGAAGGGAGTGGTGCGAGAGCGACTAATTGGTAGAACGAAGGTGAGTAATTGGAGGTGGGGGTGAGGCAATTGGGCAATTAAATATACTGGAAGGGGTAGTGGTAGGGGTGGAGGCCTGCCGACTAAACAGCCAATAGCATTTGGCGAGGGTCAGTCGTCTTTTTAGGGTGCGCGGGGGGGGGGACCTTCGGAACTTTAAGTTTTTTAAAAATAATTATTATAGTTTTGATAAGAAATTTTTAGTAATTTTAATAATAAATTTTAAATAAAATATTTTTATTTATTTATTTTTTTGGACTTTTTGGTTTTTGAAGGTTGAAGGTTACTGGGGTCAAGGTCAATATCAAGGTAATATGTATCCAAGATGGCCGCCGACCGGAATGGCAGCACGAACAGATCCAACACTCCTGTCCCAGGTCCCGATGTGCCCTAAGTCCCCATAATCCCTCTACTCGTATACTATACATACGTAATTAAAAGGAACAATAACAAACCCTCTACCACGAAAAACTCCTATATATTACGCATATTTCTTGCCACTTTCTTTTACAAAACAATGCACTCCAAAAACAAAACTTTAGTTATAAAAATTATGTTAATACATTGGCATAGAATACAGTATGCTACAGACCTATGGCGGACGAAATAATCTTAATGGTTATAATATTAATGTTTATAAAGATGAGTTTAACAGTCTCTTAATGATGTAAAAAATAGCATCAACATTGGCGTGAGTAAAAGCACTGTTGCAATAATGAAAAAACTACATTTTGATGCAAGTTATGATAATCAAATAAAGTCTTTGAAAGTATATTTTTAAATTGTCGAGTGAAAATAAGATTTACAATAAAACTGAACTTTCTAATTTGACGAGCGTTGTGAGTGGTTAGTTCAGGGCTTACGGTGGTTAAGTAATGTGCGGAAGTTCAAACCACACTAGCACGAAAGCCACTGCTTGCTCGTATCAGCTTAAACATGGTCGTGGTCTAAAAATCTCAACGTTGAGTCTGATAATCTAGTTTATATAATTATTCACGATAAAGTAATATTTTCATTGGCCTATTCAAGACTTTTTCCAGAGCCTAAAAAAATTAAGCATTTTATTAAAAGTTTAGCAGTTTCGCGATAAATCGCAAAAACTGTTCACGTGTTTCAGCATGGTTTGCTAAAATGTGTGTATCCATACCTCTCACAAGTCTGAAGTTTGAGACTGATTTATCATAACCTTTTGCCAAGGAAGATAAGGTTAGTAGGGAAATAGACTATCGCTGGGAAAAAAAACTGTTTGTTTCTAGTCTTAAAATATTCAGCTATCAAGAGACACGTGAAGAGGAAACTCAAGCATTACGTAACACTTTGAATGTAAGAAATATTTAAAGACGTTAATGATAAAGGCTTGACTTTAGCTCTAACTTCTTTGATCTTGAGCTATGCTTTTTGAATGTAAGAGAATGGTAAAATGACACAACCATGAAAGAGTTGCAAGGTAAACTCATGGCTGTGGCTGCCATTTTCTATAAAAGCCGATATGTTGGACCGAATCCAGACTCTCCAATTCCGCAAAAGTCGCCTCATTATTCATCGAGGAGTGAAAGTGGATTCAAAACGACAATATAAGTGGTAAATAATCTTGAGATCTAAAGTGCGCGGCTTACCGGGATAGTCGCTACTGAGGCCGTGTTCTAATTGGCACTTTTAGTTTACTGAAAAATCACGTGACCGGAATGAGTCGACTACAATGATGATGTTTTCGGTATTTTAGTATATAGTTTTTAGTATGTAATGAAACTTACTAAAATACTAAATTACCAAATCGCAACCATCGCTGAACAAGTGACTATCGACGGCGTCCGAATTGAATACTACTAAATACAAAAATACTAATATATTAAATGGTCAATTCGAAAACAGCCTTAGTCCTGGGTCAGTAAGTTGATTCGCGCGACAGTGGAGATTGGTTGTGCAGTCACAAGACGCCACTACTTGTGACTTAATTAACTGTGACTTAATTAACCTTACTTAGTTTTTTTTTTTTTTTTGTACTTGTGTCGGAATCCAGGTCCCAAGGAACGTAACTCGAACAAGGTCGGAAAGAATAACAGCATTTGTAAGTTTCTAATAAGAGACGATCACGCAAACGTGCTCGTACAGTTCTACGTGACAGAGCGACATAAAAGTATAAGCGCACTGTAAGGTGGAAGACGGTATTGAGCGAGGCAAAAAGAACCGCCATCACCGAGTTGTTTCAAGTACTTTCGCGCTACCATCGCTTTTTCAACGGGATGCAGAAAAAATAATTTTCTTGTGTTATTATTTACCTGACATACATCTCGACATTACCTGTAGTTCGGGTTGGTAAAGTTAAAACTGAGCGTTCGACGTGTTGAAGATAAGTAACATAAAATACCCGACGAAGACAGTGATGAGTTGCAAATCAAAAATCGGCTCATGTGCAAGAGCAAACATTTTTATGGCATGGGAGTATAACCTTAAAGGGCTTAACAGCTAATTTGATGGAACATAATTTTCTAGTATATTATTTTACTGTATAATTTTTTAATAAATGCACATTCAACATTCAAATATAATAATAATTTATAATCTATTGACATAAATAATGTGTGATGGCTTTTACTGCAGTCAGATACAATATCCCTTAATTAATGTTTTGACATCACAAAGCTATTTTAAAGAATCAGCAGTTCATGAAGGACTTTAGTCACACTTAAATTTATAATAAATTATATATATATATACGTACAATTTATAATGTCGCATTGGCGACTGAACGTAGTGACTCAAAATATAATCAAAGTCCATACACAATATAATAAAAATTTATAACACGGTTTAATTTATATATATATATATATATATATGCATTCCACTCATATTAAAATAAACCGTTTAATTGAAGTTTACATTTTATTGCAAGCTAAATTATAAAAGATAAGAAAATGAAAGTCCTAGAAAATGGTTTTTGCAGTTTTGTGAAAAAATCGTATTTATGCCATAGTTATGAATTCCTGATTGCGCTGCTGGTAAAATACACATTTACGTAACAAGAAATAGCTCGATAGAACTGGATCTATCCGACAAAACATTCACTCACAATCTTTCCAGATATTGTTATCTAGGATTGCTCTTTCTTAGTTTTTCTATAAAGTCTACTTGCAATAACCTGTAAACTTCAGTCAAAGTGCTTGGAGTTATAGGTTTCCCGAAGTTAATTAAGCACTTTCGAAAAAATCTACTTAGGATCTACTTTTCTTCTTGTTTTGTATCCTTTTGTCATGTGTAAATTAAAATTGCCACGGGCCTGATCACTTTATTCATGCGCCATGCAAGTGAAATAGTGGAATTGTTGGGGATGTAAATGTGTTTATGATATGCAAATTCGTGCTCTTATATGTATAAAACGAGAAACGCTAACTCAGTGGTAATAAATTCAAATATTGCTCTCCTGGTACGTCAGCTATGAGAGTTATATATGTTAATTCGCTGCTTACTTAACTGGTAGCCTGCAGCCAGTGTGGACTGTAGTTAGGGTTGCCGCCTTTTTTTTCAAGCAAATAGAGTACATTTCCTTTCTAAGGTAAAAAAAAAAGTACAACATCTTAAAATAGAGTATTATTTATTTAACCTACTATTTTTTTTCCATATATATTTTTTGTTGCTTCTGGCAACATCTAACAAATATTTATTTTCAAAGAACGTTTTCACGGCGTCTTTACAATCTATGATCATATTTAAATATATAAATAATTCATTTTTCCCACAGGCTTTTGTACTTTTGCCTTCGTTTTGTTTGCTTTGTATGATCCGATTCCAGTAATCGTTTTTTAGGTGTACTTAGAGATATACAGTTATCTGCATCCATAACTGAAGAATTATCACACACAATTTATACGTACAACACTACACACCAAGCAAAAACGGAAAACAATAATTTGAACTTCGAAATTTTCCAAAACCAACAGCAACACAAGTTACACACACAAGTGGACAAGTTGACATGATAATGTTATTTGACATTGACATTTTAGGTTACGTTCAAAAGCGACAGTGCTGCTTTGCATTTAATTTTATCGACGCGATGCGTTCTGTTCCACGCAATATTCGCTTTACCTTTTTATTTTTTTTCGTAAACAATTAAATAAAACCTTCAAACGTCGAAATAGATAAAATAAAGTATTTTCACGTACTTTATTGTCCTCATAAAGTATAAAGTACGTTTAACCGAAATAGAGTACAATACTTTATTATAAAGTACGGGTGGCAACCCTAACTGTAGTGTATATATAGTTATACTCAGTGATTTTTTTTGTCGATTTCAAAAGAGCTTACTTTGCTTTGAATAGCCTTTAATCCGTGTCTCGCTTCCTCTTAGCGGCCTTATTCGACAGCAGAGTTCGTCAGAGACGAAGTCAGTAACAGAAATTTAGGACCGGGGAAGGAGCCACCCCGGCATCGACCTGGAGTGATTTCGGAAAACTACGAAAACAGCCGGACGGAGGATTGATTCGGAGTGCTGCCAGGTAACCACTGCGCCGTCTCGCTGGATGTTGTGCACGATACGTGATTTTCAGTATCACTTTTAACCGTTGCTGATTCCCAGCTCCTCAGCTACATTTATGTTTTATATTTCAATATTATAAGCTGTTAAAATAATTTTACATTTTTATCTGGTTGTATCGCGTATAAACTAGGAAATAAGACAAACAGTAGCTGTGAAATAAATTATTTCAAGAAAACATTAAAGTTCTTCTCTGCAATTGTTGCATTGTTTTTCCTGGGACAGCATTAACGATTCGCAAGTTGCACACATTGTTGTCTCTGAAAATCCTGGACGATTGTGTAAGTTTCTTAAGCTGTCGCTTGTACAGCGGAATTCTTCGCGACGATGCGCTGCGTCGCGCATATAAAAGCTAACACAACACTTCCGCATTCTTCGTTTTGAGCGGAGTGGACTAGCTGTCCCTAACTCAGACCCAACTAATGAATACCGCCTGGGAAGACAAGGGCCCTCACAGGGCAGTACTAGTACTTCTCCCTCGCCGAGGGGTCTTGGCCCCAGTGATGATAAACGGCGGCGGCATTCTTCATTCGACGTCTGCAGCCACAGACGAATCTCGCAGAGTTGCTACATCGCCGTATCTCTTTCTTTCCCGTTTGTCCATTTACGTTGTGTGTGTATGTGACAGGAAATGAAATCGCGCCTGCTCAGTCAGTGTATGTAATGTAATGGAAGTAACGGGGTTTCTACACACGGACATGCGAAACCTCTTAAGATTTTATCATAAACTTGAGCGTTGTATTAACTTTGCCACACGGCAATAAAAAAAGTAATGAGAAATGCTAATCACGGTGGGCTCCGAACCACGTCATTGCGATAAATGGGTTATTGCTCATAATTTCTGAATTGACCTCACACCATCCCCAGTTCGGCCTCGTCGACATACAAGCATAACGCTATAACGTTTATGACTCCCAAAAACCCACAATCTCAGTAAATGGTTAAGTGAAGTTCGTAATATGCTGAACCAACTTGTAGGACGACTCCGTGATAGCATTTTCAGAGCATATTGCGGAAGATGTGGAAAAGAATTCAATTTTGTTTCTCCCAGTGCTGTTCGGTCCATTTTTTATGCCTCCTACTGCTATGTACGTGCGGAACATATTTTATTGAACTGGTTTCTTAAACACTCTACGAATTAATGAATAATAAGTCTAATTAACACAATAATTCTACATACTTGATTCACATTCAGAAAGTCATAGTTTGGATCCAAGCTAACTAACTAGTCGTCTCTTTATGTCACGTCATTTTCAAACCCCCATATCCCAGAATAAAAGCTGTTGCAGTCCCATGATATATGCCTTCCCAATAACTTCGCCACTAAAATTGCTTGTCTTTTATCTCTTATAGCATTAAAAAAAACTAAATAAAGTTAATGTAAAATTATTATGTATTTATTTTCTTGATTTTATTAACGTTTTTGAAGTGCCACGTTAGTTGATTCACTGATGTGTAGAGACCAAGCTAATAAAGCGAGACGCTCTCCAGAAAGAATACAAAAATTGCAACGACTCGTTCTACCGTTCATTTTGTGTTCGGAAACAAAGCTTAACGGCTAGCTCACCACTTGGGTACGCCAGAGCAGAAAACGTTTTATTAAAAAACCTTCCAACGTGTCTGAGTGAGGTCTACTTACGAATTGCATTTAAAAAACGTTACGCGTCTGTATCCGTTTCTCAGTTTCTCCATTTCTCTCTAAAGCATGTTTTTGTGATAGTGAAAATGGCTCAAACGGGTGTTTTCGGTATAAACGTTCCGGTACAAAACATAAAAAAGGAATAGGGACGTGCATCAAACATCTATTATTATTATTACGTCATACAATTGCAGGGTCTCCGCTGAAAGTCTCATAGAGGCGCGTTATTGACGGAAAGACTGCATGCCAGTTCAGTGCTTTGCGCGTAGAGGCGATGAGAGTGTTGATGCGCATGTCTCGGTAGCCCTTAGCACTCCCCCGCTTTAAAGCCTCAGACGTGTAAATTCCTTCAACCAGGTGGCTACCTTAAGACCTCGAGATTGAGAGCTGTAGTCGCCTTCAGTGTGATACGGGTGAGTGAGTGTGAGTGAAGAGATTTAAGTGGCTCTTAACATAGCGGTCTTGAGAGCCAATGAGGGTGAAGCATTGTCTAAAGCACTCGCTTTTCAACTTTCTGCAGTGTTGCAACCAGCCTGTAAGTGTCAATCCTCACATACTTAGTTACATTTTGGAACGATAGATAGGCCGACGTGTGTGATGCAGTCTGGCAATTTGGTCTTGGCAGTGGACGCGCATGCACGTGTATGTATGTAAGTATGCTGCGTCAGGGGAGGGGGGGAGTGATGTTAAGACATATTTTCTCTCTCTCTCTCTCTCTCTCTCTCTCTCTCTCTCTCTCTACGAGGCCGGGTGACCTGGGGGTGCCGGGGGGCTATAACGATTATTATTACTTTAACATGCAAGACTCAGACATATATATGTGTATTCGCATGACGTTTAACTTGTGCTCTATCCGATATGCTATCGTGGCACTCCCGTGGTGGACGCTGCTGTAAGGAGCCGTCTGCCCGAGACTATGTCATGGTGGCATGGCGGTCGTCTCTCTTGGGACACGCCTGCCCTTCCCTGTGAATGCAGGAGCGCGACGATTTTTTTTTACATGCACGCTCTATCCACTATGCTATCGTGGAACCCCCGTCGAAATGAAATACCAGAGTGTGAAATTTAACATGTCATCTATCCGCTACTTCGCTGCGGCACCCCCCCCCCTGCGTAGCAATGGAATACGTTTTTTACATACACTCTATCCACTATGTCACCGTAGCCCTCCATTCGAAATAACATCTTGCAAAGTCCCATGGCAGCATCTCTTTTAGGACATGCCTGCCCTCCCCTGTGAATGCAAGCGCATGAAGTTTTAACATGCACTTTATCCATTGCATCACCACGGCACCTCTTGCTTTGGCATGTGTGAGAGCGTGAAGTTTAACATGTGCTCTATGCACTGCTCCACCATGCCCCCCCACACCCTCCTTCGGTGAATGCAAGAGCGTGAAGTCCCGTAGCCCGAGGCTGTCATGGCAGGCGTCTCTCTTGGGAGCCGCTATTTCATNGAAGTCCCGTAGCCCGAGGCTGTCATGGCAGGCGTCTCTCTTGGGAGCCGCTATTTCATAACGTCTCGGCGTTGTCGTATGAAGCCGTGAACAAACATGGCCGCCAGGAAATGTTCGAAAAAAATATTTTTTTTTCAACTTTTGAAATTTAAAAAAAAACTTTTGAAATATTTAATTTAAAAATTAACTTTTGAAATGTTGAGGACTTTTGTACGCGTTATTTTGAAAATAATAATTTTTTGAAAATTAATTTTAAAAAAAATTGGCAAATTTTGAAAAATTTTGGAATTTTTTTGTAATTTTGGCAATTTTAGGCAGATTTTGGCACAGNTAACGTCTCGGCGTTGTCGTATGAAGCCGTGAACAAACATGGCCGCCAGGAAATGTTCGAAAAAAATATTTTTTTTCAACTTTTGAAATTTAAAAAAAAACTTTTGAAATATTTAATTTAAAAATTAACTTTTGAAATGTTGAGGACTTTTGTACGCGTTATTTTGAAAATAATAATTTTTTGAAAATTAATTTTTAAAAAAATTGGCAAATTTTGAAAAATTTTGGAATTTTTTTGTAATTTTGGCAATTTTAGGCAGATTTTGGCACAGNTAAAAAAATTGGCAAATTTTGAAAAATTTTGGAATTTTTTTGTAATTTTGGCAATTTTAGGCAGATTTTGGCACAGGATGCCAATATGGCCGTCATCGAAGCGGAATGCAAACGCATGAAGTTTTGCGTTTCCATAACAAGCTTCTGGCTCCCGGGTTCCCTGTCATGACGCTGTCTTTAAACATTCTTATCTAACTACTAGTATATATTGTTAAGAACTTTTCTCGGTGGTTTTTTTCGAAAGTTAATGCCACTATACCACTATTTAGAAAAAGAGATATGAGGAAAAACAAATATTATCTACATATAAATCGCGCTGTAAGGGCGCGAGATGTACACACATTCGTTTCCCCGTGTGCGTGCGTATGTCATTTCCCGAGACATGTACAACATTGACGTACTTGGACGAATGCGAACGCTAACGCTGTATGAGTGTGCGTCTCATTAAGCAGAAAACCTTATGCATACTACGGGAAAAAAAAACATTGATGATCACGTATAAGTCTCAACTCTAACAGATGCTTTTTTTTAAAAGCGACAATGCAATTGTTGTATTTGTAAGATCCATGTTTACAGTAATGATGTGCATTAGTAGTTATTGTCTGAAAAGTTTGTAGCTATGTGTGTTTACAGTTACACGAGTGTAACACAACACACCATTTTATATTCCATACTGAAACCCCGAACTCATAACAGTGCGAAAACGTTGACACCGGAATTGTTATCAGCAATTTTAACACTAACAAACGCATGCAAACTAGATATAATAAAGAGAGTCGCCTGAAGACTGCATTTATTTAGGTTTCTAAGTGCGAGCACTATTAATGTATGGAACATGATATCAGTAACGGCACTGCTTATGTATGGAAAACAAGGTACTGTATTCACATGCATGTACGACGGACATTTACGCCATTCATTAAAACATTAGCAAATTATTTAAACAGCAACGTAGGCAGGAATTTACTTTAGGGAGTGGGAGATTTCGTATTTCTATTTTTGGACAAAATACGAAAGCTGTAATGTTACAAAGTAATAGTTAAAATATTATTTATATTCAATGGGATAATATACAGTTATGGAACCACAAAATGCTATAAACACCCTTCATGTTCAAGGGGGATCACGCATCTTTTATATTAAAATAAAATAAAAGTTTCCATTTTGTTTTCAAATTTTATTTTTGAATATTTTATTTTAATTTCGGGAAGGGGGAGATATGTCTCAATAGCACACCCTTCCCCCTTCCGGCTAGGCCCCTGTATTCACATATGTACCTTTAATGAGCATAATAATCAGTCTTGTGCTTTTCGTAATTTAACAAGCTTTTACGGTTAGAAGGCCAAAATAAGGCAAAACTATCACAATATTAAACTTAAGGCTTTTATGTGTTCCTGTTCGCATTACTCAGGCTACACAGCTCAAATTATCTACTTTATTAACCAATCGATTTGATTAGCAAACAATCATAGTTAGTCGATTACACTGTGCTGTTACTTACATATTCATGCTTTTAGGCACAGTGATTCTGGAAATAAACGTTTTCTAACAATAACGTAGGTTATGAACAGCAATAATTTATCACATAAAAGATTTCATTTCAAGACGGAATTTTGAACTCTGTTTTGTGGCTCAGACCCGTGCAACGACCTACTGAGCTGTACCATAGCGTACTATACATCTGTGTGATAATGTATATACATACCTAACTCCACAGTTATCGCTTATTTTATAAAGTTGTGTTTATTGTTTTATTATGACCGTGTGAGTACTTTGCAACGTTCCCCGTTAATTATGCGTACGTTAAGTTTCATTTTGTACATACATACGTTTTACAGAACCCGTAATATTGTCGTAAACGGACATATACGGCTTGAGGTAATTACTGGGGTGTCCGCCATCTTGTCTGTCCCAGTTTCGTGGGTATAGCAGACATTCACAACATGTGCTACTTGTGTGGAATTTGGTCTGGGAGCGACAGAGATGGAGTATAGTATGAGTGAGAGAGAGGGTAAATGTCTTAGTGGCAACGCTGTCGACTTCCCCAGGCAGCCGCCACGAAAATGGACCAGCGCCACATGGTGTTCATACCAAGAACTACAGATTCTTACCTGCTGGGGGTGGTCAGAAACTTTAACCAGGGGAAATTCACTCTAGATATATCTTTACTAAATGGTTTAAGCCTTCAGGCATAACACCGGGGGACTTTAATAAGCCCTTTCCAACAACAACAGGTAGTTATAGCCCATTCACGGTTACTACCAACTTTTCCGAAACCCTGCCAAAGTTCTACTTCCAGGATACTCCTCCGCCTCATGCAAACAAAGTTTAACTAAGTCCAAAAATTACACCAAAGGTACAACCCTCCACATTCGTGCGCACTCACTTCAATAATATTTTGCATGAGAACTATTTCTTACTAGGCATTACCAGCTTATCCGTTTTCTCCCTGCTTTTATTAATATCAATCATAACTGAAATAATATAATTGACACGAAAAATATAAGTAAAAGTTCAATATAACTATTAATAAGATATTTTTATGTTAGCAGAAGTACGCTTGTGGTACTTCACATATTTAGGATACAATCAAGAACGTCATACATGGGGTGATTTTTCAAAGATTTGATTAAAAAAGTGTGAAGAAACCGCGAAAAAACTGTGGTAAAATCTTCAGTTAGCATACGATCAACTTGTACTTGTTTCATCCGAACTTTCAACACGACCTTGAAGTTACTGCGTCGACAAGTGAGGAAAGAGACAGAGCTTGTGCTTCACATTTTTCCCGGGGTTTCACCCGAGTTGTGTTGTTTATCCTTCACAGCCTATGTCGCGTTGTTACACTAACTGGTCCGCGATGGCCTCCGTTCGTAGGTGTTTTTAATCGGCTCCAACATGAAACGAAACCACGAGAGCTATAACCAATATTCCATAGCTACGCCGAACGACGTCCTTTTCTTTGAAGTCCGCTAATTTTTTCTCGTGTGGCTCGAACCTTTTATCGGCTATGACCCTTTCTCGGAGTCAGGGGACTGCGAGGAAAACCTTTCGTTGTACCTTGAATTCGTGATGACGCGTCGTAAAAATGTCGAACATGGCGAGTTGCATAGTCGTCTGCCGCTACCACGCACATGAATAGGCCAGCCACAAGCCCCAATAACTTTATCTAATTTGTTTCAAATGTTTGTTTCTGATGTCTTGTTTTTTCTTTATGCCGGGATGTTAATTGAGGTAAAACTTATATATTAGACTAGTTTAAACTTACATCTAAAACGACACAAAGGATTGTAATCCGGAACCTTTTACTAGGAACCTGTCAGACTGTCAAGATTTCCCGTCAAACTGCTTTAAACAAAGTTGATCAAGGAAAGCTGAAAGGTTGTGGTGTCACCGAAACTTCATGAGCGCCGCCATATTTGTATGAAAAAGTTGGATGTATTCAGTTTCCATCAAACTTCTTTATATTGGACCTATTATAAAATTTATTTTATGTTTGAATTGTTAAGCCAATCAAAATCGTGCACATCAAAAACGTTCAATTCCGACCGTCAGAACTTATGGCAACTAGTAACTAGAAATGAAATAAGTTGAGATAATTAATGTGTGCAATATTATTCAGAGCACATATGCTGATGGAACTGCATATTAAACAATAAAAGTAATAAAATCATATGCGATATATTTAATTGGGCAACAAATATATATGATAAATCACAAAATTCTTAATATTTGATGGCTGTATTTGTTCTTCAAATTCTATTGTGAAATATGTTTGAAGGTGAAAATTTTCCGCTTTAGAAGAGCTTTATGAAGGCCTTAGTGATTTTAGAGGTTACGTAGAACACTTCCTTGGTACATACTTATCTCTGCTTCGCACTTTGACCAAAAATGTAAAATACATATTCAGGGTCTCCGACTACCTTGATGTATTTTGCGTCCTCGGGGTCAAGAAGCGCGTTGAGGACAACTCACGCATGCGTATGCATGCAATCGTAGCCTTTGTGCGCAGGCTACTGAAACTGGCGTGAACGTTTTTCAGTTACTAACTCGCCTCTGTAAGAGTTTCAGCGATGACCCTCTTATTTTACAGTGTAACACTGAAGATACTCACCTGCTGCACGTCCGCAATAGCCAACCCATTGTTACTTCCAACTTTTTTGAGGCCCTGCTTAAGTTCTGCTTTCAGACTTATCCTTCGCCTCTCGGAAACCAAACTTAAGTAAGTTCTAGAAAATTATACNCCTGCTTAAGTTCTGCTTTCAGACTTATCCTTCGCCTCTCGGAAACCAAACTTAAGTAAGTTCTAGAAAATTATACCAGAGGGACAACGCAGCGCATGCGCACTCAGTTTAACAACATTTTGCATTAAAACTATTTCTTACGCCTATTTTCTCTATGTTTTTGTCCGTATTAATTACAAATGAAATATTATAATAAATAGATTAAATATAGGAAAAATTAAGTTTAATAAATAATAAGACACTTCCATATTAACACAAGTATAAAACGCTTGTGATACACAAGACATATTTTGGAAACAACGAAACAAGTCACACATGGGGTTATTTTTCAAAGGTTTGATACAAAAAGTGTGAACAAACCGCGAACAGACTATACATTAAGCATCCTGCAATTTAGTTTTCGTACCGAAAATTTGAGGAAAAAATGCACCAGATACGGAAATTCTAGAAAACAGAAACTAGTTTTCTGAAGTGACATGTTTCTTAAAATTCAATTCGTATACATATGCATCGTCAAGACACGTAGTAAATAAATCTTATTCAAGGTTTTTTATATATATATATATATATTTTTTCCTTAAGCTTTGTTTGCCATTTTGGTTGCGAAGGCAGGCAGCTTCCTAAATTCGATGCCCAACCAAGCAGAAAAACCACACCTCTGTGGTCGTAATTCGTTGACCACTAGTAGCTGAGAAATCAGAAACCTCTGCTTCTGAGTTATAGATTGCTCCCGCTTTCAGG
>NQII01001957.1:224403-250154 GCA_002778355.1 Clitarchus hookeri | reverse complement strand
ATACGTAAGCATCCTGTCCGATAACCTGCACCCATTCATGTCCATTGTGCATTCCGACGGACGTGGACAATTCCAGCAGGACAATGCGACACCCCACACGTCGAGATTTGCTACCGAGTGGCTCCAGGAACACTCTTCTGACTTTAGACACTTCCATTGGCCACCTAAATCACCAGACATGAACATTATTGAGCATATCTGGGATGCCTTGCAACGTGCTGTTCAGAAGATATCCCCACCGCCTCGCACTCCTATGGATTTATGGACTGCCCTGCAGGATTCATGGTGTGAATTGCCTCCTGCATACCTTCAGACATTAGTCGAGTCCATGCCACGTAGTCTTGCGGCACTTCTGCGTGCTCGCGGGGGCCCTACACGATATTAGGCAGGTGTGCCAGTTTTTTTGGCTCTTCAGTTTATTACGACTGATACTCTGGCAACGCGACCCTCCGAAGCAAGGGTAGGATGCAAGTCCTTCTCTGCCATTGTTTACCAACCTAGCAGAAAGTTTTCACGGAGCTGCCTCTCTTCAAAACAATCAAAAATTTCCAAATAATTTTAATAAAATTAAAAACGTCGCACTGACATAAGTTAAACTGTAGCACTAAATTAATTTGTAATAAATTTCTGAGAAAAAATTATACCGATCACTTAATCTTTTATACATTCGTATTCTATAGATAAATTTCTTTCCAGCGGAGTAAAATCACCAGTCTAACTAAAATAATCCAGATTTCCGCGGTTCAAAAACCTACAAGTTTAACCTTTTATCCTATTGTTACGTGTGGTTTCCTGCACTAAGCGCTGGCTCCCTATTACCTGGCAATGAATGGTATGGTGTTGGGGGGGGGGGCACCTTAACCCTCACCTCCCGTCAGCGCAGACAGAACGCCTCACCACTGCATCGCCCCGTCACCACATCCGGGGGCCGGAGGATGATTGACAGCTGATCTGGCAGCCGTCACAGCCTCTTCTCCCTGCCGAAGGAGTCGACGATGTGGGCGGATGAGCAAGAATATTCTGGTAAGCAAATCCCTCGGCGCAACGCTGCATTTGGAGAAATTTCGAAATTATGGCTGACGACACTATAAATACCACTGCAACTGGAGGGTCGGCAGTCTTTGTGGGAGCCATTTGGCCGAAGTATAGTATTCTGGTGAAGTCGGGTGCAGCGTGTGGCATTAGCGGAATGTACGGACGACGGTGGAGGTTGCGAGACGACGGTAGACGAGTGTTTTGTGCAATGTGGACGGACGAGAGGGCATGGTACTCGTCGATGAACTACTGTGCATGAGGACACTCCGAGCACTCTAGAACATTCCGGACTGGTGGTATGTAGACTGAATTAAGGTGGGACGGTATGAATGTGTGATACGGACTTTATTGGAAATATTGTCAAATATGGACATATCATTTCTAAAATAAATTCAAAATGTTTTCAAACACTGTATATTGGGACTGATTTTGGTAATTTTATTGCATTAATTTCTTTGAGTTGACTAAATTGTATTGATTAAATTAGTTAATTGTAAATAGCAAGTGATAGTAATTTATTGTGAGCTATTACGTCAAGAGTATTTTCTTTATAGTAGTGTTTGTAAATAAATCAGAAAATTGTTATAATTGTTTATTTAATTAAGACCACCAACTCTTACAGAACCTACCTTTGAGAAATTGTAGCAATATAATCCCGAGTATGCTCTTTCACGTCTGACATGCAGTAGAATAGTTGAATTCATGGTCGATGCTGTGCAAATCTAGAAGCAAGCGTAATACGGACATCGCCTTTCCCTAAGCATATTCTATTGGTTTCTTTTATAATTTATTGTTTTGCTTCTTGTAGCATGAATCTAATAAAACCCTTTTCATAGATCCCAGAGTGTCAGTTGTAGTTAGGAAATCATAAAACTTTTTACGCCAAAATTTTTTGTTTTTTAAACACTTAAAACGAAAACTTAACGTGTAAATTGAGGAATTAATACAATAAAAATCGAGATTTAGATTTCCCAACGCTGTATGAAACAACTTCGGACCGAAACAGGTTGCAGGTCAGTGTCCCAAGTCCAGTTCGGGTACACCTGCGCGTAAACAGCAGATAATTTATGGCCGCTCGAGCCACGGCTCAGGAATTCTGCTGACCGCTCCGCCCACGGGGACTTGACCCCACGCTGCCCACGGCACAATTCCTGGTGGCGCAATACAGGGAACCAGCTGGCCGGTGTCGAACAAGCCGAATTTTCATCCTGAGATGATTTACTGCCTGTATACACCTGTAACGTTTAAGACGGTCGTCTATAGCTGGAGATATTTTCGCGTTTGAGGCCTGGCAGTGCGGGAGCGATAAGTGCCACGATGACACGCTGTTATGCATCATGCCAACGCAGACGAGCAAACAAGCAAACTGCAGAGACGCGTCGTAATCGAGGCCAGGGGAAGAATCCAAAACACATTCNCAACGCAGACGAGCAAACAAGCAAACTGCAGAGACGCGTCGTAATCGAGGCCAGGGGAAGAATCCAAAACACATTCCAGCAATTATAGATTGTATAACATAGCTTTTAAGGCCGTCTGGGGGCAGACTTGAATGCTATGCAGACGTCTGGCACTTTATGTTTTGACAAGAAACTATTATTTATAGGTAAATTTCCTCTTCGTACGAATAGAAACGAAGCCTCACTTTAGGTTCTAATTTCCTTCAATGACGTGAAATAAATTTATGCATATATGTAATCGGCCAGTGAAAAGTGCCAAAATGGCAATTTTTACATTCGATTTTAACATAGCATAAATACCCGCATGAGATGCTGAAGGGTATAGGAACATAGATTAAATATTAGTCTTTAAAAGTAAACTTTAAAATAGCAGTGTAACCACACTGAAATTTTTGAGGCACCTGATTTTCCGTACATCTGCAACGCGATGTGCAATTGCCAGGAAGTGCCGCCCTGTCTTTGCTAGCCACTGGCCGTCAGGCAAGAACAGGGGGTGAGAGAGAAGTAGGGAGAGCCGGGCCATTATAGCCGAACCCGGAGACAAAGTACGAAAGAGAGATGGGTAGCGAGAGAGGCTCCCCAGGTGCAAGGAAGACAAAAAGAGGGATGATGGTCTTTTCTTGTTCGGCAGACCAGCCGCTTGGCAGGGGAGTGTTTTGGCGCGTAGGCGCTCTATGTACATTCCTGCCTAAGTAAAACACATTCGACTGCATTTCGTTGAAGCAGTGGCTATATCAAATGGAAAGTAAACTTGCAGCATACCTTAGTCTAAACATTAAGATGTTAATTTAATTTCCTTTGTGGTTAAAGTTTGGCATATGAGACTTTAGGGCTTTTAGTAGTTTGTAGTACGTTATAATTCAAAAAGTTTAATTTCGTTAACAATAACTCGGTACAAAATTTACTGCATAAAAGCTGTATGTCGTAATGCCGAAGTTAATAACGTTTTCTGCCATTTTTACCGAAAACTATTTCTGCTCTCTTAATCTGTGACCACGATTTCATTAAAAACTTATATTTTTAAGCAGCTGACACGTGAAATTAATCATAAATATTATGTCCACTTAAATTTACATGAAAAACAATATTTATCGTTATAATCGGCTGCGGTCGGTTAGAAATGCTTTTTTTTTTNGTCCACTTAAATTTACATGAAAAACAATATTTATCGTTATAATCGGCTGCGGTCGGTTAGAAATGCTTTTTTTTTTCTACTGCCGGACTATTTTTTTACACACATGTATATATTTACGTAAACTCTGTTTTTGCTAAAATCTTATTTTTGAAAAATTCACGATTGAATATATATGTGTGTAAAATTTTAATCGTTTCAATTTCAATGTTTTACTGCTAGTGTGTTATGCCAGTATTCCGTCTGTAGTTAGGGGATAATGTTTTCAGAACAGTTCACATATTTTTCTTAAACGTTGTAAAAANGTCCACTTAAATTTACATGAAAAACAATATTTATCGTTATAATCGGCTGCGGTCGGTTAGAAATGCTTTTTTTTTTTTCTACTGCCGGACTATTTTTTTACACACATGTATATATTTACGTAAACTCTGTTTTTGCTAAAATCTTATTTTTGAAAAATTCACGATTGAATATATATGTGTGTAAAATTTTAATCGTTTCAATTGCCAGTATTCCGTCTGTAGTTAGGGGATAATGTTTTCAGAACAGTTCACATATTTTTCTTAAACGTTGTAAAAATNTGCCAGTATTCCGTCTGTAGTTAGGGGATAATGTTTTCAGAACAGTTCACATATTTTTCTTAAACGTTGTAAAAATTAGATGTTAACACAGGATGAATTTGACCTTAAGATATAGGTTCAGACAGAAATATATGGCAAAAGTACCGAGAAAAGTATTCGTGATATCCTGAGTAATGTTTTCCAATACATTTTGTAAAAACATTTCAGTTATTTCCTGTTTTAAAATTGTCATTTTTAAAGTCATAAAAACGCCTACGGTACCAGTTGAAAAATCCACAATGGATACCCAACACTACTAGACACCAGACAACTGACATTTATGTACGTACAGTACTGCGGAAGACCTTAAGTAATTATAAAAATAATGTGTAAAATAATGCATACACTGAGTGTATTATTTAATTGCCATTAAACATTGAAGAGAATACTTAAGACTACTGAGAATATTTTTAAATTTATACAGTAGTCCTATATTATTTTTAAAAAATTATACGCACTTTATGATAGTTGCACGTACAACGCATATGCTCTGCATGCATTTATAGTAGTACTTTATTTTCGCTGTAAGACAATTACAGCTTATTATTTAGCCTGGCACTAACGCGATGAAATATTTATCGCATAGGATACGAATCCGTCCGGCCAATTCATTGCTTTATTTATGAACTGAAAACGAATATTCTGATTTGTAGTTTAATAATTATGAGGTTCCGAGAGTTTTAAGTATAACGAATGTCAGTGTTTCTTACTGACAGGGCCAGCATGTTCTGCATTTAGCTGCCACTTTTTATTTATTTTAAGAGCTAAAAACCAGGGTTTAGCAGGTGTTAAATGACCATATGCATTGTATTCATGCAATAATTTTTCTTTTTGAGGTTTTATGATAAATTTGGTTTTTGTTACACAAACTGTGTATTGTCCCAAATTTTAAGTCCAAAGTATTATCCTTCTTATATGTGTTAATGTGGTCATATTTATGTTGTTCTCTGTTTTTTATTATTGTAGCCAACAAAAACGCTCTGCATACTTAACCGTATATATATGAACTATATATTAATGCAAAGTTGATTATGTTATGATTATTATGTTCACTATGATTATCCAAACTGTCTGTTGTGCAAACGTCAGCTAATATTATGTACGCTTTCATGAAAGACAATGGTACTTTATGTTATTGATCTGTAAAACTTATGACATTGCCTAGCAACTTTCTGGTGGAGTCTCTTTTACAATATACTTAGCTCTTACGAGTAATGTGAGAAATAATATAAATAAGATAAAATATTGTTGTATTCATTATTTCAACAGTGGCATTTTTTAGTGATGCAACGAATGTCGATTTTTCCACATTCGCGAATGCGAATGCGAATACGAATATTCACCTCCGACATTCGCGAATGCGAATGCGAATGCGAATGTTGGTTTTTCAAATATGGCGCCAAAAGCATGCACCTACGAACTCGAATTTTACCGCGCGTTTAAAACTGGCCGGCCGGGCGGCCATTTTAAAACCGAGAGTAGCCCATATGCCCCGACTCTGAACGAAGTAAACAAATCGTGATTGCTGGCTTACTGAATTAAGTTAGTTGCTAATAATGTTTTCGTAAAGATTTAGTTTGAGGTTACCTTGATGCGTACCGCTTAAACCTACCAGTAGTGACGGTGCTATTCTCACCCACGCCATAAACAGATGGCCTAACGACCAGAGGAATCCCCGAGCTCGAACCAACTGCACCTGTCATGTTGCCTGAGTTACGACGTGACGCGGCGAACGCGGGGAGTCCCGGGCATATTATCGCCCCTCGCCACAAGAAATTACAAATCGGGGAAAAACAGTGCACCCTGCCTACCCCTATCCCACTGCAAACACGAGAGGGTAAGTTCTGAGTTCTATGGAAAATAGAACAGAAACATATATATACAGGAGCCACGGAGGACAGTTAAGTCAGTTACGCGACAGTTAAGAGAGTTACGCGAGAGTGAAGGACAATTGAGGTCAGTTATGCGAGTGTTACGAGACGTTTACGACGGAGTTACGATGGAGTTACGACGGAGTTATGACGGAGTTACGACGGAGTCGGGAGTTACGCCGGAGTCACGAGAGAGTCAGATATGAGGAACGACGAGCGACGAGGAGAGAACTGCACGTCCAGGGATCGAGCCCAGGACTTCCCGGGAGAGACACCGAGACAGCACGACAACGCCAGCCACCAGCATTGAGGTAATTTCAGCAACCCACCGAAACCTCCCCCCCCCCATGCAAACATTCGCCAAGATGTGTGTAGGGCGCGGGATAGCTAGATTCCACCGTCCGAGGAGATATAAAAGGGGCTAGGTCTCATAGATGTACAGGTCACTGTAACTTTGGACAATAAAAGTTAAGCGTGAATAAACCGAACCCAGTTACGTCTTTGTGTCACCCCTCTTACAGCAGCCCAAGGTGCCGTTAGCCAGCACCGTAACAAATTACTACGTACCCTGCTATCCACCATCCTGTATAGTACAGGTGGGAGCAGCGTCGAGTCAACATACTTAAGTTTTGTTTTTAACTTGTAAAGACTCTATTGTTGTAATTGTACAGTGATAAGTGATATTTCAAAATGAAGCGGTCGTGTGTTAGCGAAGTTTGGACTTATTTTACAATATGTGATGCTGAAAATGTGAAATGCAAAATATGTAATAAACAATACTCGCGCAAAGGAAGAACAACAAGTGCTATGAGAAATCACCTGGAAGCTTTGCATAAAAACGAGTATAATGCTTTAAAGAATAGGGAAAATGAAAAGCGAAATGCTTCTACAACAAGTGTTGTGGCCTCCACTTCGCGACAATGTACGAAAACCGACCTGAAACAAATGTCTTTGACTGATTGCGTCGAAAAAACAAAAAAGTGGGATAACAACAATGCCAAGTCTTTGGAAATTGATAATTTAATAAGCGAAATGATTGCTTTAGAGGACTTACCCTTTAGTTTTGTCGAAAGCGTTGGATTTGTCAGACTATTGAACCATCTTTGTCCGTCGTATAATATAAAAAGCCGACAACATTTTTCTTCGTTTATATGTGAGAATTTCTACGGCAAAGTCAAAGATAAAATTTTGGGATTAATTAAGTCATTTGAAAAATTGGCGTTTACAACTGATATTTGGTCTGATTCTTGTTCAGGAATATCTTTGCTGAGTCTTACATGTCATGGTATAACAAAAAACTTTGAGAGAAAAATGATTGTGTTAAACGCAGAGGTATTTAACGATGGCCGACATACTGGTGAAAATATAGCTATAAAACTTGAAACCATGTTGTCGCATTGGGAAATACCTAAAGAAAAAGTGCAATGCATTGTTAGAGATGGTGGCACAAACATGAAAAAAGGTATTTCCTTGTTATTAATTAGAGACATTGATTGTTCGTCACACCAAATTCAGCTGGTTGTCAAGGAGGGGCTTAAGGCACAAGATTCCGTTATAACAGTGATTGCAAAATGTAAAAAGATGGCAACACATTTTCATCACTCAAATGTAGCTCAAGATGAACTGGCTGCTCTACAAGAAAGACTCGATCAGCCAAAGCTGAAAATCATACAAGAGTGTGCTACAAGATGGAATAGCAGCTTGTATATGTTAGAGCGTATTTTGAAAAACAAAGATTCGTTATGTCTTTATGCTTCCCAGAATAACAAGATTTCACAACTAACTTCCGAAGAGTGGATTATTGTGGAAAAAATAATAACTTTACTCAGACCTTTTGAAGAAATTACAAAAGAACTAAGTGCAGCCAATATTTCTGTATCCTCAGTAATTCCATTATTGTCCACTTTGGAAAAAATTATTGGTGAATTTGATGTGACCGACGAATGCGTTGGGAATACGATTTTAGTTCTTAAACGAGAACTATGTCGCAGATTTTCCCATTTGGAAAATGACGTATTGTTTGCTACGGCAACTTTTATTGACCCGAGATACAAATTAAAATTTTTCAAAAATTCTTCAACCAGAGATCAAGTTGTGAAAAATATTTTAGAGTCAATTGGAAACGATGAATCAAGCCTATCGTCTTGTTCAAATCCTAAGCGTGCCAGAATGACTACTCATCGGATTGAAACATCTGGTTCCAGTGCCAGTCTGACAGAGAAATCTATATCTTTAAGAGACACCATGAAATTGCTGATGGATTCCAGCGAAAGTGAAGAAGAAGAAAATGAATGTACGAACCCTATAGAAGTTTTGATAAAAAAAACCATCAATGAATATTTATTAGATAAACGTGTGGAAAATGATGTAGATCCACTTACATGGTGGGCGGTAAATAATAAGAAGTATGGTATTATTTCTCCCATAGCCAGGCAATATTTAGTAACACCACCCACTAGTGTGCCTAGCGAAAGGGTCTTTAGTGGGGCTGGTCTTCTTTACACACCCCACCGAAATAGGCTGCAAGGAGAAAAGGCATCAAAACTTCTATTTCTGAAGTTTAATATTCCTCTGCTCTTATTTAATTACTAAGTGTTTCACTTAATTGTGCTTAGATATAAACAATTTTTCATAGTTTTATTTTTCGATTTCAAGAAGTAATGTTTAATGGACATTTTATAAATTACATAATTAGTGAGTTAGTATTAGTACCAAAGTTAAAATTAACAAAATGTTAAGAACATATTTGTTTTAATTGAAAAGAAGATTATTATATTGTTTGTTTTTCTTCACAATATATTTTTAACTTTATTCATAAGATGTCGATTTGATTTACAATTAAACATGATTACTAGTTCATTAAAACATCTCACATATTTGAATAAGATACCCTTTANGTCGATTTGATTTACAATTAAACATGATTACTAGTTCATTAAAACATCTCACATATTTGAATAAGATACCCTTTATGTTGCATAAATGCATATTGTTAAGTGTTTTTTTACAAAAGATCTCATTTAAAGTTGATTTGTTTAATTAAAAAGGTTGGGTTATATCTTATTCCAATGTTTTGTGTTAAAGCAGTTCAATGGTATTTGATCATACAGTTGTGTTATAATATAGTTTAGAAGTTTTAAGAAGTTACCTGCCTTAATTTGATTTTGCTTAGGTAAATAAGAATAAAAGAATATCAAGAGTGTGTTTCTGTTATGTAATCTAGTGAATAACTACAAGGCTGTTTCCCAAATATCATTAAAATACACTCTTATACATAAAAAATACGTTAATAAATAAAAATGTTTTAATCATAGCAGTTGCATTATTATTTAATAAACATTTTCATTTTTCATTGCCAAATACATTCGCAAAATATTGGCATCATTTTTGCGAATGCGAATGCGAATGTTCAAAAACATGCGAATATTCGCGAATGCGAATGCGAATATTCGTTGCATCACTAATGTGTATATATACATACACATAAATACACACATTAATACACATACACACAATACATAAACACACACTTTGTGGTAATTGCATTTGTGGTGAATATTTAATAGTTACAAGAATCGATCAGAAGACACGAGTAGTGTATATTAGCCGACTTTGGTGCAGGGTTAAGGGATAGGAGGTAGGAGTTATCCACCATCTTGGTGGACGCGGCCGGCGACCATGTTGGTCAGTGACGTCCACCATATTGGTAGGCCTCATAGCTAGGGTTCGATGCGATGTTGGATGCTCTTCCCTCCATCATCCCTATAAATTATTTAAATAAAAATTATTCTAATAAAAAATATTTTCATAAAAAATTACAAAAAAATAAAAAGTATCGGCCCACCACCTTTGATCGCTAATAATTATATCGGTCTAGAGTGGCGCTGCAGATCATAATTCCATTTTTCAAGGAAATGAAAAAAAAAAAAAAAGGGCAATCGAGTAATATTGCCTAGAAACTATTTAAATAAATATTAAATAATTTGGGCCTGCCAATTTGGTAGCTAGTGCATCGGGGGACTTGTTTATTCTCCCTCCTCCATCACAAAAACCTCCAACCAAAAAAAATTGTAAAAATAAGCACAACCACTTATCCCCTCAGCACCCACACAACCTCCCATCCCCCCAACCAACACACCACCACCCATCNAGCAAATTTCCTTATACCAATACCTAATTTTGTTTCTGTGTATCATGCATAACATATACGTATACATATATTCAGTATCTTGTAACGTAACGTACGCATGTTACCCTCCAGTCCCTGACGCCGACGCCACGAGCTGTGTATTCGGTGGATAAAGGCTGAGCTAGGCCTCAATTGATTGCGAGGCTGTTCCATCGAGTTGGGTTCGCCCCCTTTGCTGCCAATGAACTTTGTGCCGTGCGTTTCAGGGGAGTGTGCGTCGCGCTGCAAGAAGAGATGAATTTGTATATATATACCGGGCCTGGCACTTGGAGGTCGCTCACTTCTGAGGAGTCGACATGGGCGCTTCAGCTCATTTTCCTTTTCGGCATAAGCATTTATCGGACTCTACGGCAACGTGCACTAAGGTATGCAGTCTGGTTTTTTTTAAATATATTATTATCGGAGGAAGAAATTTTGTCGGCTTTGAGAGTTTGTTCATGATACACCTAATCACCGTGTTTTACACGGAGTGCTGTAATTTCTCGTCTGCCAGTAACTTGTAGTATTTCTGTTAGGTCTGAGCGAACTAGTATGATTATTACTGTAAGGATACCAGACGGCAGGCTGGTACTCTCCGCTACCTTGAGGCACATTTTCTCCTTAAAACTTTTCCTATGTTTTCGTTATTTTTTTTAACTGAGTTTTTATAGCGGCGCGCATCAAGTCCGAAGTCATGGAGTACCATTTTAAATTGTAATTGTTTTATTTCTTCATTTTGACTGCTACCTTCGAGTGCGTCGTGCCACTAATTTTTCATTGTCTCTGGCATAGTTGAGGACGGGCCAGGGGGGGGGGAGAGGTTGTTTCCCTGTATATTTAGATTGCTTTGTCCCGTTTCTTTTACTTTTTCCAGTCAGTACATATTAAATTCATCGAATGTTGAGAATTTTAAATTTTGCATATGGCGATTTAATTAAACATTTCTGTATTTTATATTTTATGGTTTCTCGGGCATAACAAACTAAAATAAATATTGTATTTTATCACAGTTACCACATTGCCTTATTGTATTACTTAAAAACAAAAAACAGTTACGATTTATAAATACTTTCATTATATTACCATGTTTTTCACACTCATTTTACCTTAACACCATAGTGTCCCATTGGTAACAATATTATGACCATTGTATTATTGGTTTAGTACATGCCCTAAATCACGATAACCTCAAGAACTATTCCAAATAGGATATTTTGTTTATAAAAATTCACAGTAAATTTATGATTTTTTGCATTTTAAGTACATTTAAAGGTAAGCGATGTATCATAGAGCTCATATTTTTTTTTAAGTTTGCTCTGTATCTTAAATCATAGCACACTCACATTTTTGTAAGTCAGGTTGTAAGCAAGCGAATAGTTATAGGTATATGCGATTATAATTTGCGATTTCCCGGGGCCAGGCTCGTGAAATTCAGTTTGCAAGCATCATTTATAGCTCTAGGAAAGTNACACTCATTTTACCTTAACACCATAGTGTCCCATTGGTAACAATATTATGACCATTGTATTATTGGTTTAGTACATACCCTAAATCACGATAACCTCAAGAACTATTCCGAATAGGATATTTTGTTTATAAAAATTCACAGTAAATTTATGATTTTTTTGCATTTTAAGTACATTTAAAGGTAAGCGATGTATCATAGAGCTCATATTTTTTTTTAAGTTTGCTCTGTATCTTAAATCATAGCACACTCACATTTTTGTAAGTCAGGTTGTAAGCAAGCGAATAGTTATAGGTATATGCTATTATAATTTGCGATTTCCCGGGGCCAGGCTCGTGAAATTCAGTTTGCAAGCATCATTTATAGCTCTAGGAAAGTNGATTATAATTTGCGATTTCCCGGGGCCAGGCTCGTGAAATTCAGTTTGCAAGCATCATTTATAGCTCTAGGAAAGTATGCATGTATAAGCCCTACGACCATTTATAGACATAGTGATTAGCTAAATTTAAAGAATATTTGCACCATAGTGCTTTTTTTTTTATCAATATCAGTTTTAACAGGGTAAGAAAAGATTTAGGGTCAAAATATTAAAATAATTTTTAGATTTTTTCAAATGTATGAAAATTTATTACTGTAAATTATTTATGTTCATCTGCGTAAAGTCTCCATTCATATAAAAAAAAACCTTCAGTTATAATTCGTTAAATACGAAACCAACTATTCGGGCACTCGTGAACTTCGTGCCGTCGTGCAGTAAGATTGAAGGTAAAGTCCTTACAGAATAAGCGACATCTATATGAAACTAAAAGTTACGCAGATGATACACTGGTGGCACCAAATGGTTCGGCTGTCGTCACGTCGCACTTAGGAGTATTTGTATAAGAAATCCGGCCATAAGTAGAAAAAACCAAATTAAATATAAACACGCGCAAACATTTTGTTTTTGAAGTTTAGTAACCTGTTTTTCGTATGGTAACGACAAACAACTGCTACTTGCCCGTCCCTCTCCGTATGATTAGTCGGAACCCAGTCATTGTCTGAACCGCTACAGAAACAAGAGCCGTGAAAGCAAATTAGTGGCATAATGAAAACAAATAGTGTTTTCGTGTGGAGGAGTGTGATAAAAACCCATTCTACAAATGGAAGTGGATTGTATGTACTTTACTTTATTATGGTTTTTAATTAATTGTCAATTAAAATTGTATATATTTTTGGAGAGCAAAGCAAACCCTTAAAAACATGTTTTGTTTGTGTCTCAATATTTACAAAATTGTGTGTTTGTTTACGTGTCAAGACTTGTCAAGGTTCGATTCTTTGAAAAAGAGTTAACTACGGTTACTGTTAAGCAATTAAAACAAAATTATTGTGCGCTTACTTCCACAATTTTTTTTTACCGAAACGTTGAAGACGGTGTCTCATAGAATGTCTAGTGTTTGCTTATTCCTTTTATTTTTCTCATATTGCAGAATCATTCTCAAGACTAGAAACTTTCAGCAGACGAGCATTGTACGACCTTATGCAAGAATTTAAAGGAAAGAAAATTGAAGATAAATTTTCCTTGTTGCAAGATAAACTTGTAGAAATTACTCAATGCCTTGACGATAAGAAAAATGTTTTATATCGTGCCCTGAGGTTTTTTAAGGCCCAATTTAAGCAGAGATGGGTTGCAGCCAGTCGAAAAGAACAGCGCTTCTTAATTAGTAACATAGAATGGCTCAGATCCTCTATAAAATGGCCATACTTCGGCGCAGAGACTGCACAAAATCCCGGACGTCCTACTAAAAACTTTAAATAATTAAGTGACCACAGCAAGTGACGAAAAACATGCGATATTACATATTGGTAAATTATCGGAAGAGGCAGCTGAGGCCCACAATAAGAACTTTCGGCAACATCGATTGAATTTTTCAAGAAACTTTTCAAGAGAAGATTGTAATAGATATATTCTAAATAGATTGCTCTTGAGTTCAGATCCTTATTTAAGCTCCATGAGACCTAAGCCTCTTAATAACAAGAAGCCATTTTCCAACGAGGCATTGAATTTAATGGTAGTCTTGCCTCAGCAGTTATTATCATCAACTGACAATATGAGTTGTGAAATTGTAGAGGAGGGCGATGAAAACAAGGTGACGAAGATGATTTTTACGATGTTAAATTATAAAACGTGTTTTTTTAANAAAATGTAGAGGAGGGCGATGAAAACAAGGTGACGAAGATGATTTTTACGATGTTAAATTATAAAACGTGTTTTTTTTTAAAGTATTGTATTTTTTTTGTAATATATGCTTTAGTACATTAAAAGACGTAGTTTTTTATTTAAAATCATATTAAAATTAATTTTGACCGTATTTACCACTCAAATACTCCTATGTGCGTCGGAAGAAGCAGGAACCATGAATGAAGATGTCCTCGTGGAAAGAGATGTTACTCCTGGTGATGAGGTGCCAGATACGTCGGTCATACTGGTCGCAGCTGATTTTGGTAGTGGAGCCATATAATCGAAATCACCGTCCATCACTACGCCGGTGGAGGCCGCAAGAACTCTGTTGCAGATCCCGCACCCAGGCATCGATGAGGCCTGCAGTTTAACTTTGCATGACCTTAAATATTTACAATAAGTATCGTTGCGGTAGAAAAGCGACTCACACCGTAAGCATAGATATTTAATGTGGTTGGGATTGTTCATACAGCCACGAAATTCATGGTGCCGTGCGGTGTGTTGATGCGAAAATACCTTGTCACAGTAGCTGCAGGGATAAGTTTCCTCTGGTGGTGACGATATAGGCGACGTCCCGAACTCTGCAGGAGACAGCTCAGCCAAAGAACTGAACGGTAAGAAACAGATGTTGCAGTAAGAAATGGTGCTGTCAATTCGTCCGAAGTTGCAGTCGACCCCACTGAAGANAACGGTAAGAAACAGATGTTGCAGTAAGAAATGGTGCTGTCAATTCGTCCGAAGTTGCAGTCGACCCCACTGAAGACGTCTCATCCAAAGAAGGTGATTGCGCTGTCGACATCGTGCCTGAAGATGGCGATGGTGGTGCTGTTACTGGACGTGTCGCATCTGAAGAACTCGATGGTGCTTCTGCTGAACCCACGACCGACGTCTCCATAATGTTTATGCCAGGTACTGTCACCTGCTGCGACGACCTGCCACTAACCAATACCTCTATCAACTAAGCTCCATAAAATGAATTTAGCTACCTATATATCTGTTTATGACGTCATGGACATATTGCGGTGCATCATGGGAGGTGAAGGCGCATTCATTGTTGTACCTGGTGATAAGTTGACGAGTGTGGAATTTGTTTTCGCCATAGGCATTGACAATGTGGAGAGGTATAAGTACGAAACGACTACGGCTGTCACTCGCGCCGACGACGCAGGTTGCAGCAAAACCAAGATATAAACTTCTTCCCAGCACTGTGGGTGCCTTAAAGGTATAACTATCGCCGATCCTTAGGCTTCTAACATGCCTAGGGCACTTTGCGTATATACACTTTGTGAAAACCGAATATAAAATGTGATACCGCAAATTCTGGATAATTTTTAATGCGTGTATTCGACATCCACGATGAGTGGACCGATTCCATTTGTTCTCAGCCGCAGATGATCCACCAAATCTAGTGTCCAGCCAGAGCCCTTCGATATCATTTCCTCCTCCTCGCAGCATACNTCAGCCGCAGATGATCCACCAAATCTAGTGTCCAGCCAGAGCCCTTCGATATCATTTCCTCCTCCTCGCAGCATACAGCATACTTTCTTTATGCTATTTTCAACACCGGCTTCGATGTCATCCGCATTAACCTAGGTAAGTTCCAGGTCTTGATTACATTCCAGCCATATATTATATATTTCACCGCTCGGTATTTCTCCACCTCCTCCGAAAGTTGGTTTATTAAATTTTTTTTCATACAGGTCAGAAATGAACAAACTTATTTCGTCGAAGTTATCTGATTTGGAGATGCATAGGTTTTCAAGAGACCCCTGAATGCCAATACCTCCAGGAAAAATCCATTTACATTCAGCNTCAGCCGCAGATGATCCACCAAATCTAGTGTCCAGCCAGAGCCCTTCGATATCATTTCCTCCTCCTCGCAGCATACTTTCTTTATGCTATTTTCAACACCGGCTTCGATGTCATCCGCATTAACCTAGGTAAGTTCCAGGTCTTGATTTCCTTCTTCTTGTATACATCTTGTTTACTATAGCTACATTCCAGCCATATATTATATATTTCACCGCTCGGTATTTCTCCACCTCCTCCGAAAGTTGGTTTATTAAATTTTTTTTCATACAGGTCAGAAATGAACAAACTTATTTCGTCGAAGTTATATGATTTGGAGATGCATAGGTTTTCAAAAGACCCCTGAATGCCAATACCTCCAGGAAAAATCCATTTACATTCAGCNCTGATTTGGAGATGCATAGGTTTTCAAGAGACCCCTGAATGCCAATACCTCCAGGAAAAATCCATTTACATTCAGCTTACTTTCTTGGGTTCCGATGCAAGGTCGGGTGAATTTAGGTGTAGCTTCTGATTCGCGGGTCGAAGTTGCATTGGGACCAACCTTTGCTGTGATCTACAAATAGGAAGGATGAACCGCTAGGCCTGCATCGTAGGATGGCGCACCCCGTTCACGCTGTTTCAGATACCTTTTTTAAACGGTCGGTGCTAGTAAACTGTTTAGAGCACTTCTCACATCGATATGGCATGCATATGGAACTTCTTACACATGCGTTATTTTCATTCATTCGTGCTTCATTAGCATTTGCGAAAGTCTTGTTGTAGTAGCTGCGTGGAAGGAATCAGCGAACTGCCCACGACATTCACAGCTGAAGTTTTCTTCTTCGATGATTCTCCAGTGTGCGTAGCGCCAGTTACCATCCCAGTACATCTCCGACGCTATGTCGGCAGATAATGCTTAGCAGGCAGTGAAGGTAGACCAGTACAGGTTTCGAGATAACTTTTCAGGTTGCCACTTCGTCGAACAAGCTGCGATTTGTATTTTTCACATGCGAAAGTAACATGCTCCACATTCTGAATACAGTTGACCCCCATGTCGCCGAGCATTGCTGCTTTCAGAAAATTTCTTCTCACATAAACAGCACAATGTTCTGGAATACGTTCCATCTTGGGTAGAGACGATGCTCCCCTCTTCGCAGTCCGTACATCATCCGATCCATCCAGTCTCGATGTAGCCCTACATACAAGCCGGCGAAATGTAGCTCCTCATTCAAGTAGGTAATCTAAAAAGGAAACAGTAAAAAAAATGCATGCGAGTAATATAAAGTGAGAGGCTTAAAATACCATAGTAGACAAAATTTCGAAAAGAATGCGAACAACATCAACTGCAGAAAGTAACGTTAAAAATACCGATATAAAGTTCACACGTTTAAACAAAGAAAGTGTTAGGGAAAAAACCTCATAGTGCATAAGCGACATGAAATTACACAAGATTATGAAGATGCTTTCCAAATATTCCATCCATGGGAAGATCAGTATTAAAGAAAAAATCGGTAAAATATACATATTAAATATTAGCACCCTAAGTGAGTCAAAAAATAATCAGGAAATAAACCGGTGGGGAAAAAATTGAAACTATTTAATAAATATACGAAGCAAAGACCGTAACATCAACCCATCCTAATTCTGATTTGTACTCTGTTTGGGAAGAAAATCATGCAATGTAAAAAATAAAATCACACTGGAAATATTATTTTTAAAAAATACCGGCACTGTTAAATACAGAGACAAATCGTCAGGCCTATCTCAATTCACATCACGAGTTCCCCGAAATGTTTTGAGCAGCCCAAGGATTGCTTTCACATTCCACTCTTATACACACCAGCCCGTTAAGAGTCAGAGTTAAGCTTATCGAATAGCTATAGTAAATATTAAAGCCTTTACGTGCGCCATAATTGTTATATTGTTTGCACCTGGAATTCGTGCAGTGCCCTAATATAATGCGACGAATTATATATAGATAAAGACAAACTGGTGAAAGAAAGGAACCGGTCATTTCTGTAAAGCAGGTACGGCACCTCCTTTCGGAAAAATATCGCACATACCTGAAAATAATATACCACCATTAAAATCGATTAAGGCAGCAGCATGGAAGAGAAAACAAGTCCCTTCCCCTTGATATCGAATGTATACTTTCTAGTCGACGTGGCCGATGGGTCTTCCGCATTTTGTTTCCGATCGTCAGTGATATTTCCAAACGAATAAAGCTACAACAAGGTAAGTTTCGTG
Source organism: Clitarchus hookeri (assembly GCA_002778355.1). NCBI lineage: Eukaryota > Metazoa > Arthropoda > Insecta > Phasmatodea > Phasmatidae > Clitarchus > Clitarchus hookeri. The sequence continues at coordinate 232,147 of NQII01001957.1, read as the reverse complement.
CTCAGAATTAAATGGGGTAGTGTCCACACCTTCAATTTGTCGGAAACACATTTTTTTACCCCTCGGCCATTCATCGGACCATGGACATACGTACACATTTATCAGTAAAAAAAAAAAATCGTCAATGCAGGTATCCAAACTGAGTTCGCATATTACTTCCATGGTATTAAATGCGCGGGCGAGAAAAAAACTGCGAGTACTAACGAATAGTGTTCTGTTTCCCATATTAAAATGCAAATCATCATGTCTACGACACTGGTACGTGTACGGTGGTCCNTAACGAATAGTGTTCTGTTTCCCATATTAAAATGCAAATCATCATGTCTACGACACTGGTACGTGTACGGTGGTCCAACACGCGAACCCCCAGTGCCTGGTATGTACGCAAGAGACAGTAATATGTCAAATGGACTGCTAGGGTCGTAGGCCATCACCCAGAAATTTCTCTAAATGCCGCGTTGCGCCGAGGGTCCTAGTTTCCAGAATATTTTTGCGCAACCTCCAGCAGTGAGGAGGAGGGACTGTGACGNTAACGAATAGTGTTCTGTTTCCCATATTAAAATGCAAATCATCATGTCTACGACACTGGTACGTGTACGGTGGTCCGACACGCGAACCCCCAGTGCCTGGTATGTACGCAAGAGACAGTAATATGTCAAATGGACTGCTAGGGTCGTAGGCCATCACCCAGAAATTTCTCTAAATGTCGCGTTGCGCCGAGGGTCCTAGTTTCCAGAATATTTTTGCGCAACCTCCAGCAGTGAGGAGGAGGGACTGTGACGCCAACCAGGTCTCGCCACTGTCAATCATTACCGGCTGCTCCGGGGAGAGAGCCATGAGGCAGCGAGCGGGTCTGCCTGGGGTTGGGGAGGGTCGAGATGGGTCACCTCTCCAGAGCCGAATCGCGCATAACGGGAGCTCGCGGCCGGTGTGAGCTGCAGCGCGCAACAGTGTCAACTCAAGTATTAATGTTATTGAGGTAATGGAAAATTTGGAACAAACCATGTAAACAAAATGTGATGTATTTTATAACATGTTTGTCAAAACATAGGTGTTAAAACTGCGCCAATGCAACGAATGTGAAGAAGGAAATAAAAATATTAATTTAACATTTGTGTTTATATCTGTGTTCGCTGTGACTCATAATTTAAGCTACAAACTGCTGAAGAAAATACAACTCATACACTTAGTGCAGGGTCAGCAGCAAACCGCGGTTCGCGAGCCACATGCGGCTCTTTGAAAAATATTTGTGGCTCTTTCAGTTTCGAAAATAAATCTAATTTTTATTCTATATTGAAGAGACACATAGCCCGCGCGCAGACCAAAACCGACCGCGATCGTCCAAATACCTTTTGCCTCATTTCCCATCCCTCCCATCTTCACTACCGCCTCACCTACGCCATTCGCCCGCGCTGCCCGCGCCACCCCCGCCACCCGCGATTAAGTTGGCTTGTTGCTTTTGTTTTGGACACACGTGCGTTTACAATTTTAATTGCATTCTTGGTCGTTGCGTTAATAGTTAATTTAACTGACGTGAGTCCTATTTTGTACAGGTATGTAATACATTAATTAGTACGTATTTATTGCTTTCAATCGTACCTGTGCTTAACTATGTCCCATTTATTCCTTTATTTTTTATAATAACCGAACTTAAAGTCGCAAAGGAATTGTACCAACTGACTAATACGAGTAAAGAGTGAGGCACCTATCGGTGAAAAAAATGCGCAATTTCTTATGGAATAGAATTAAAGAACATGCCGTATTCTGTTCCGTTAAACTTTGTGCCCATTGCGCAGTGTTTAATATTGATTGTAGAAAATAATACCCGCTGCGATTTGTTTCGCCGGCGTGCACCAACTCTGGCCCTGTTTCACAATGTCAAAGTAACAGTAACTCTAACCAGAAGGTTAATTATTCTACCTGTTCTTTCATTCCACACGAGAATAAAATCAATTTATGGTTAGCGTTACTGCGATATTATAAAATAGGATCTAAATGGATGACTATTACGTTGGTTATTTCGCTTACATAAAATATTTTCTCTTAGAAATTTGAATAAACTTTCCTAGGCTGGTGTTTTAATAAGTGTATTCTTAACTTATATGACTGATAAAAGTGGATTATTTCAGGCTTTCAAAATCGGCCGTCGGCATGGCTTCATTTAAAAAGAAAAGAAAAACAGAAGATGAAAATCGAGAATTCCTTCGTGATTGGACGGATTTGTATGCTTTTATTCGTAGTCAACGTGGCCTTCCGACCTGCCTCATCTGTCAAGAAAAACTAGCCCATAATAAAAAGTTAAATTTGGAGAGGCATTTTACAACTAAACATGATTCTTTTGCAAGAAAATATCGTGTCGGTGACGCCCGGAAAAAAGCTGTTGAAGAACTTCAAAAAAAGACTCAGTAGTCAAGTTCAATGTTACATAATTGGACACAATCCACAAATTCCTTGAATATGGCCAGCTTTAAAATGTCGCTAGAAATAGCTAAAAGAGGAAAGCCATTTACAGACGGTGATTATATTAAGGATTGTTTTATTGAAGCGTCAGAAGATCTATTTCGTGATTTTAAAAATAAATCAGATATTTTAAAAAAAATTAAGGATATCCCACTGTCAGCTAAAACAGTACAAGACCGGACCGCTAAAATGGCCTTAGATGTGACCCAACAGGAATCAGAGGACATCCAACTGACTCCTGCATTATCAATTGCTGTAGATGAGTCTTGCGACGTAAAAGATACAGCACAAGTTGCACTTATTGTGAAGTATGTTTCACCTCAAGGCCCTAAGGAAGAACTATCAGGATTGCTGCCACTTATGGGGTTACTTCGTGGGGAAGATATTGCTAATGCTGTATAAAAGTGTCTGGAAGTCAATGGAATCAATTCTAATAAAATTGTTTCCATCGCAACTGACGGAGCTAAAAGCATGACGGGGATAAACAAAGGATTTATTTCAATTATGAAGAGAAAAATAGACCATGAAATCGTTTCGTTTTACTGTATAATACATCAGGAAGCGCTTTGTGCACAAACTTTTCGAAAAGACTTAGTTGACGTCATGAACTTGGTAATAAAGATTACCAACAACATCTTGGCTAAGGCACTCTATCATCGTCCGTTTAAAGAATTTCTGAATGAAATGGATAGCCAGTATTCAGACCTACTTATGCACAATAAAGTGCGATGGCTTTCACGTGGGAATGTTTGAATCGTTTTGCTTTATACCTTAATGAAATTAAAATATTCCTTAATGAAAAAGGCATTCATCACCCTGAACTAGAAGAAGACAAATGGCTACAACAGTTTAATTTTATGACGGACCTTACAATGCAATTAAATCAACTAAACATAAAGCTTCAAGGAAAAGGAAACACTGCATTTACATTACTGGAAGAAGTAGCTTACTTTGAAAGAAAATTGCTTTTGCTGGCTGAAGTTATGGAGATGGAAACATTACTACATTTCAAAAAACTGAAAAAGTATCGGGAAGAAAACAATGCTCCTATCGACACGAATTACTTTATTACTGCGATCAAAGCAATGAAGGATGGCTTTGCTGAACGATTTGAACAGTTCAAAGTAAATAAGCGTACTTTAGTTTTCATCATGAACCCTCTCAAGGGCAATAGCAATGAACTAAACTTTGCTCTGTTTGACATTGACGCTGGTACATTTCAAAGCCAATTGTTAGATTTATAAAGTAAAGACATATGGAGTTGTAAATTCACAAATCTCAGTAGTAGCTTAGAAGCGCTAGAAAGGCAGAAATACAATTTGATATCGCAACACAAGTTGACAGCTTTAAAAGAAATGCCTAAGCCTGAAGCAATAATTTTTGACACCCGGAATGAACTTCCAGAATGATATGACCAATTAAAAAAATTGGCTTTAGGAGTGCTAACGATCTTTGGATCAACATATTCATGCGAACAAGTTTTCTCGTGCATGAATTTAATAAAAAACAAGCTAAGAACCAGACTGACGAATCAAAATCTAGAGTCGAGTCTTAAACTAAAAACTACTAGTTACGTGCCAGACCTACCAAAACTATCTAAAGAAATGCAAGGTCATCGTTCTCATTGATTTTTTCATAATCTATTATTTAATTTGTTCTTCAAAAAGATACCTATATAAATGAATAATAACATTATGAATTGGTTTTTTTAAGTTATAACCTTTTGTTTGTAATTATTTTATAACCTACCTACTTAATTGTTCAAAAAAAGTATATTTAGACAGAATGTAAAGCTGTGGCTTTTCAATAATTATTGTTGTCTTTTTTTGTTGTATTTGGCTCTTTGAGCTGAAAAGTTTGCCGACCCCGTACTTAGTGCAATAATCCATCTGTATATGAGAAACAGTATCATTTATCTTGTAGGTACATACAAAATTATATACTATTCAGCCTTCAGTTCTCGCACTTTGACGGCTGTGGTCTAATGTGATAGCGTGGGAGATCACCTCTGTTCACCAACAAATGTTTTCAGACGTTCTGTAAACGCTGTGGAAGAGATTTAAAAAATAAACGAAAGTAAACTTAAATTTATTTGTACGTAGAAAGCCTGTTGCATTCGGGGAACCTTTCAGCTGCGTAAAAAAAAAATTTAATTATGCTAAATATATGGTTATGAAATACATATTGGGTGGACGATGCGACTGACTTGTTTATCACAATTAAAAAAGTTAAAATAAGAACCTGAGGCTTGGTCCACCATACTGATTGTAGCTGGCTGCTCTTGTCTAGTTGGCGTTTCCGAAGACTGTAGTAGAGTGGGTCAGGAAAACAGCGTAAAAAAAAATTGAAAGGAAACTAGTGAACACAGGAAAAAAACTTCCACACCACCACATTATTAAAATAATCATAATNATTGAAAGGAAACTAGTGAACACAGGAAAACAGCGTAAAAAAAATTGAAAGGAAACTAGTGAACACAGGAAAAAAACTTCCACACCACCACATTATTAAAATAATCATAATCTTTCTGAAACTCCTAGATTTGGAAAATTTTTTGCTTTAATTTTGATACACCGCAAATTGTGAAATTTCAGTATGTAATAATTTCAGGAACTGTACTAATGGCTCGCGGGCCAAATGGGCGCGTTATAAAGTCCACAACACCTTTGCTCACTAGTAGTTCTCCTTATTGCGGTTGCTTCTATCACTCGAAAGGAACCCGCATAGATATCTCTTCAGTGACATCTGTAGGAAGCACGTCTTCTAGGACACTTGAATCTCTATCACGTAACGGTACTCGTTTAGAAAATTAAACAATTCATGCCCTGACCAAGGAACCACGTCCAAGTCCCTGATACTGTACCTTAACCAACATGGCTGAAACAACGCCAAAAACTGCCTACAAGAAATTACAATAATAACTCTATAAAATTCCAAAGATTCCGGCCAATGGGCATAGCGTCGTACGCATCTAAAAACTGTAGTTATCAAAGAAACCAAACAATCATTACAAAAATAATGTTATGATCAAAATTATTTTACGATGACATTTTAAATATGCGTTTTGGACAATCAAGATATAACACCTTCAAAACAAACATCGTTGCCATTAATATTATTTCCGACAAAAAAATATGTTGTTTAGCTTACTCTGTAGCAAACATGTTTAACCCCAACTTTTATTTCGACAATTTTTCTATAACTGTTTAAATTTTTCCAAAATTAACGTTACAATTATGTGCACATGTAAAAGAAAATTTATAAAACTTTCTCCTGGTGGTGGTTAGTCATGCCTGCTATCAAATAACTTAAACAACACTATATACGTATTTGTCTATTCAGTACGAACTAACTGCTTTTTACAGAAAGCTATCGATTTCGGTGTCCACGTTACGTTATTTGTGTTAAGCGGTATCGAAATGGCAATATATGAACGTCTCAGCCTTATGTTCGGAGTGAGCCCACATTTCCTGAAAACGCTTCGTTGCTGTCCTGTTTTATTGGGATGGTAAGACCTTCTGTTAGCGTAGAAAATACTCGCTCCCATGCTGGATTTTGACCCTTCCAACCGCTGCGCTGAGGACAAAGGAGGGGAAGAGAAGCATGTATCGCCTGAAAGAATGAGTCAGGTGCCTGTGCGTGAAATAGGGGGGAGAGAAGGTGGTAGGAAGAGAAGACGGAAAGGAACAGGAGGAAGAAACGAGGAGGAGGAATTACTGCTCTCTACTTTCGCCTTGCACGTTTGTTACTTCCAAAAGTTGCCACCGGAGCCTCCCTGGATTTCTTGGGTCAAAACTAATCATGGCAAAAAATGACGGCCACCAGGCGGCCTCCTTAAGGTGGGGGTTCACAGTTTGGCAGTAAATTCTTAGTTTATTTTATTGGCGATAATGCACCTCTTTAATAAGTTAACGGAATTTTGTCTATTGCTACATAAATTATAGGGTTGTATATGTCACTAAACAAGATCTGTAAACACAATTTGTTACAAACAAATCTTGCCTTATCAACATGTGGACATAACGACTTCTTTATTATACGAATACTTGATGCATATTTTTTCCTATTATGTGCTGAAAGTCATACTGCCAGAAGGAACTATATTTAAATTAATTTTTAATGTATAAAGTATTTTTTGACTAGTTTACAAAATACTCAGTTTTTAAGATATGACTCATAAATTTCAATATTTTTTTTATACACTGGTTAAGTCAAGTTTACGCTTCAATTTTGGCCCTTGATAATTAGTACTTGAGTAGTATTCTCTAAGACTCGTTTGAAATACTGCGGGCATTCGCGTCGAAGCGCGCGCCTCACATTGATAAACCGGAGAACACGCAAAAATTTCTTCAAATACTCCATAAAATTTACGCTAAAATATATGCAGTAAGATCAGGGAATTTTCCAAAGGTTTATATCAAAAGTGCTTAATTTACCACGAAACCGCTATAAAGACAATAGGCCACGTGTTATTAATAGTGCTTTTATGCTTAGAAACCCAACATAAATTGCATTTTAATGAAAGAAATAGGGCAGGTACTCTGATATTATATTCTTATCTTGCCTAAAGGGGATGACGAGGACCTGTTAAAAGGAGGTAAGCGTTTTTCTGTGAAGGACAATCATTGCAACTGGGCCCGAGGCTTGTAACCCACCGTAGGAACGAATTCCAACTCTTACCCCATAGAAAGAGGTCAAGGGTGGACGCCAGATCTTCCGCAAAGCCGCGGCAGCAACTTGCAAGGCGGAAGTCAACTGTGTTTGACCTACTTTGTGTTCGACTGTCGAGCAAGATGCTGAGGTGTGGCTAGGCGACCTATTACAGATAAATAAAATAATAACTTCTAATATGCTCGCACTGTTTCTGACAACTATCTACTGTCAATCTAGGCAGAATGTATTAGTAAACATTTTATTTTACTCCCTGGTAAACATAGTAAAAATCTCCCTGGAGGAATGAACGACCGTTACCTCTCGTATTCGAGGTTGCTGAGACGATTCCGCGATGTTTCAGATTCGAATCCCAGGAATTCATAGTTGTGTGTAGATGTATGTCTTTTTAGATATAAATATATGTATGCAAGTTCAGTTATTATACCTTTCTTCGGTCACATTTCAGGCGTAAAAGCAAATGTGTTAACAAGCTCCGTAAAAAATTTGTTTAAATTATAAACTGAATTAATAAACATTTGAATAAGCAGCTTTGGAGAAACGGTGTCATAAGTTTAGAAGCTATTCGCGCACTTCGAGAATTTTCCACTCACCGGTTCTTCTTCCAGTACTA
>NQII01001957.1:171070-216666 GCA_002778355.1 Clitarchus hookeri | reverse complement strand
AGCCTCTATTATTTTCTCTCTCTCGCCCCCGCGATTCTCTTGCTTTTCGCGTCCTCCATCACCACCGCCAGTCGTCTGCTGTAGGCGGCCATCATTGATTGCCGCACCCGCCACCAATGTGTGCTAAGGTCTTTCCTTTTACGTCCTCCATGTTTAATTCCCACGCCTGCCGCCATCTTTGATTCTCGCACTCGCCACTTGAGTGTTTGAAGTTCTACAGTTGGTGGCTAGGAGCGCTGGTATAGGTACGGCCATTTTGTGCATATGAGTTGGTTTACTCGTCACCAGCAGGGGCGCGCTAGCATCAGGGAGGTGAGTTCAGCCAACGACCGCCAGGAGCACTGGGAATTTTTTTAGCCTGTAGGTGTTTCGGGATACAAAAAATGCTGGAGGCATGCGAAATCGCTCCGGCACCCCTTGGATCGAAAGTTTGACGTCTTGACCACAATCCCACTGCAACATCAAAGAGAACAGGATGTGTAACATCGAATACGTATATATAGTTATTACCATCCCGACATGTGGGAAAATATCATGTGGACAGGCCTCAGCTTTATATATATATATACATGTGGTTAGGAGAATAAATATAGTAAATACTCGGATAGGCTTATGTACTCTCCAGACAATAAACTCATCATAATTGCATAATAGAACAGCAGGCACCGCGCGCGCTCTCATACACACAAACATCTTATTTGTGTAAAATATATACTTTAATTCCCGCGCCCGCCACCTAACTGCTGGCTAAGGATGAGGGGATTATCTGGCATACTCACCGGTTTTCTCATATTCCTACTGGATTCGCCTATGCTAATGACGCCAATTGTGAATATGCGAATATCTCACACGTCAATCATCGACACCTGGCTGCTGGCTGCGGACGTGGAGACAGGCTGGCATAATCACAGGTCTTCTCATATTCCTTCTGGTCTCCTTTCACCCGGCATCCTGGCGGGGGTCGAGTCCCATGCTCTGTCATTCCACCTTGGGTTTCTCATACTCCTTCAGATCTCCTTTCACCTGACGTCCTGACGGGGATCGAGTCCCATGCTCTGTTATTCCACCCTGGTTTTCTCATACTCCTTATGGGCCCCTTTTACCTGATGTCCGGGTGGGGGACGAGTTTCATGCTCTCTCATTCCACCCGTGCGACACAGAGCGAAGCCTGCCAAACGCACGCTAGCCTAGAGTCGCACCACACACGCGCCAAGTACATCCTAAGCCTACTTATAAGCATAGTTAGCGGTAATTTCCGAACCGTTTAAGATACAGCCACCAAATTCATAACATAGACATCACCCCCAACGACAAGAAGGGTCGCATGGTTTAGCATGTCCTAAACCCACTTGTAAGCATAGTTGGTTCTAATTTCCGAACTGTTTAAGATGTAGTCACCTAATACATAACATAGCCATCGCCCCCGACAATGAACTGGGCCGTAGGGTCAAGCACGCCCTAAGACCACGTATAAGTATAGTCGCCCACCATTTCTAACCCACCAAAGCTATAGACACCAAATTCATATCATAAACATCACCTCTGATGAAGAACAGGGTGGTAGGGACAAGTATACTTTAAACACTCTTATAAGCATAGTTGCCACGAAATTTATATCACAGACGTGATATATGAGATAAGGACAAGTAGGCCTTAAGTACTGTTATAAGCATAGTTGTTGAGAATTTCCAAACCTTTGACGTTCGGGAACGTGTAACAACCCTCTACACATGTAAAGGAAATAAAGGTTTACATACAATTGTGTTGAAACGTTACCATTGCATGTAGGAGTGTTTTGTAAACAAAATTTAGCATGAAGAGACGAGGTGGAATTATAGAGCAGGAAGGAAAAAAGGGAAATTCCTGAGGAAAAAAAGTAAAAACAAGATGGCCGCCACTGACGTGGAATGACAGAGCAGGATATTTCAGTATTACATCATCCAATATGGCCACCACCTCGTCCCCTCGTCCCCAGCCGCGAGCCAGGTTCGCTAGAACCATCATTTTCCTACTACTGTCGTCTACTTGGCCCTTTTTATACGTTTGGGGCACTGTGGTTGGGCGATTAAGACTGCTCGCCTCCCACCAAAGCGAATCGGGTTCAAATATTGGCCAGGATACTATCAGCTTTTCGCAATTGGGAATCGTGCCGGACGATGCCGCTGGTCGGCGCGTTTTCTCTGGTATCTTCCGTTTCACCCACCCATGCATTTCGGCGCTGCTCCATTCTCACTTCATTTCACCCTCATCGGCTCTCAAATCCCTCGTTGTTAAGACCCGCTCAAAGATCTCAACTCAACTCAACTTTCTGTACGTTTGAAGACCAGAAGCGCGGGGGCGGCAAGGAACACACTGCCACACGCATCAAGTGCCTCATTGCCGCTGCGTGAGTGGCTTTGAACTGGCGTGTAATGTTTACGTCGTGGTGCATGTGGTTAAGGCAATTAAAGCGGAAATACTATAATTTTATTGGTGGATTACGTGCGGTAAAGTTCATCACATGCTTTTATCTTATTTTCGCTCGTGTCTGTTTTTAACGATGGTGCAGGACTCCTAAATAATATTTTACAGGATGCAGTTAGCGATGGCCGGACACACCCATCTTCAGTGGTCTTCTTGTTCCAATGGCCCGACGACAAAAGACGCCGCTCCCGATGTTACGCTGGCCTATATCGGGTGCGAAGTTTATTATTTTCGGTCCCGTTTACTGGCCGGTGGAGGGGGTTTCTGCAATTGTCTTTCGCAAGCTGTTATTGCAATCACGCTCGTGCCCTGGTTCAATGTCTGAAGGTGTGATCAGACAGGCCATCCAGCTAAGGCCTGATCACTTCATAACAATGTAAAATAAACTGTGTATATTCCACCGCACTCGGAAGTTAACATCCAAGGATAAGATACAATACATTTATTGACTCTTATTCCAAATGAAAGGGCTTTCAAAAGTTCTCACATTACTGTTGACGCATCCCACGTCCCTAAAGATATGTTTATTCGTCAGAAGACACGCTCTGGCGAAAACTCCGCAGCTGCAAGGCGTGCTACCAAATGTTCCTGCACGTGCAGACGACATCCGGAGGCAGCGGAATGGAATGAAACCGTGATGTAGAGACCACAGGCTGACGACCGCAATAAATACTAAGGGTTTGGCGGACATGCGGGCAGAATGACGCCAGGATGGCTCGGCGGAAGACACACGTGCGCCGGCACAGCTGCGTTTTGCAGCTGCCAAGGGATGCTGAGCTCACACCATCGACTGCGTCTGTCCCAGGCTAGCTACCGCAATAAAAAATGAGAGCTTTTGGCGAGCGGGCGGGAATAATAGCCACACGATATCTGGGGACAGCGGAAAGAACACGTGCGCCGAACCAAGAGGCCACCCAAGTGTTCCCGCACGTGCAGAACGGAACAATAAACTTCCATGCCAGAATCGAGGGACAACGCCGGACCCACGTGCGCCGGAGTGCCTCACATGTGTTTTACAACCCTGGGGAAGCAGCGAGCATCCCGGCCATGTGCAGAGGGGATGCTAGTTCAATATGGCGAACGAGCATACAAAACCGCGAGGAAAAGGGAGGAACGAGTCAGTCAGCCTTCGTCAAACGAGGAGTGTGGACCGGGGCCGAGAGAAACGAGTTCGCGAGAATGCATCAAGACGTCAACGTCAGTCGGAGACCGTCAAGTGAGACGTGCGGAAGGAAGAGTCCGAGAAAACCGGCAGTCGGCCGACGGGAATCGCGGAGTGCGGATCGAAGCCGGGAGGAGGAGTTCGAGACCAGGCGTCGAGATGCCCACCAAGTGCCGGAGCAGTCCCAGGTCGCCAGCTGGGAGATGAACCATCGACTCGAGACAAGCTAAGTAGAGACATACCGGAAGTGCGACGAACCTTGCTCCCCCACGGCGCAAATCTCCGCGTCAAGCCTTACGTAGCCTACGTAGCAAAAGGGGAGGGGAGAGTTGTCTCGTGTGTTCCTGTAGAAGTGACCCTGTTAAGCATAAATAAAACTGACTTATGGTAACTTAAAAACAAGGTGAATTTATTTGGTAAATTGGACCTAGGGACAATAGTGTAGACGTATTCCTACGCCCTAACACTGAGGGCTAGCATCAATTGCTGGTGCCTTACGCAGAGAGCAGATTCGATACCTACTTATAAACCATAGCAATAGGGAGGTATCACTGTGCAAATCCTATACAACGTAGTTCGAGCGCTAGGTAGAACATCTAGACAAGACTAATCCCGTCATTTTTAGTTCTGTAATTGTTTCTACATCCTGACTGTACATATTTGGTGTTTAGTTTTACTGGCCAACAGGATACATGGCATCGCGTAGTACCATTTTCCGAAGGCGTTTTGTCTTCTCACTCTTTTAACTACCACCTGCCAACACATTACAATCACACATTTCTTCTGGGCAGTTACAAGTAAAAAATCTATGTGCAGCGAGTTAAGATATTTCAGGAATATATTATTAATGCTCTGTCATTATATAAAATTAAAGGCTTCTAAATTGGAAGTTGTGGCAAAAATCCGGCAACTTCAGTATTCATAACAGTATGGTATTTTGAAAATTGATTTCATATCATCCATGAATAAGAGACTTGGGAAAATTCTGTATGAGACTTCCTGTAGGTGCCAATAAAATTAATCAAAAAGCCGCATCTGTTGATTTCATGTTTCGATAAAACATCCAAAGCACCTGCGGATAGGCAACATGCCTTTGCAAATTGTAAGTTTTGTTCTCTATGCAAGAGCATTAAAACTGAATTTCGTTTTTGGCTACGCGAAATGACGCTTCGGTGGCTGTACAGTATATTTCTTACAAAATAAATCTTTGTTGTGGCTTTTCTTGAGTGAAGAGAAAGTGAAGAGATTTGGGAGGCTCTTAACAGGGAGGTTTTGAGAGCCGATGAAGGTGAGGTGAAGTGAGTATGGCGCAGCGCTGGAATGAAGTGGCGCGGGGACGGGGAAACGGGACAATACCCGAGAAAACCCGCCGATCAGCGGCATAGTTTGGCACGATTCCCACATGCGAAAATCCGGGAGCGAAGTGCCCTCGCAAGTTCTTGAACTCTGCAGCAGAATCAATGAAATGCTACTGTAACAAGAAGTTACTGATTTACTCGTAGCTAATGAGCGTACTTCCGTCAACAAAGGGTGCAATTGATATTTAAATAATTTGTTAAAAGCTGAGTTGGTATGTAGGACTTGTAGTCTCGTTGAAAGCAATATCATTCAAGATGAAACCAGAAACTTATGCAACAATAGTGTTCAAAGTTAAGCTAAAATTGATTACATAATTTCGTAGAGATAGCACACTAAGTTAAAATGATTTTATAGCCGCCATTCTGAAAATAAGTGTCTTTCACACTTAATAAATACAAACAGTTTTAGGCCTATGGCCTACCATAGTACAACTTCTTTGCCAAATTTGGTAAGAAAGAGATAATAGTTTCCCGAGATATGGCATAAAAAAAATTAATTTTTATTTTGGGGTTAACTTACGAAATAACAGACAAATGAGGCTCTGTATAGACAAATTTGATGGTTGTAATTGATACTGCATGCATACAAAGTTAATTTGGAATTTAATTACCAAAAGATACTGAGCTAAAATATTTATATAGCCACCACTTTGAAAATAAGTGCCTAACATCCTTAAAACATACCAGTTTACACCGCCCACTACATTGTAAATTGTTTCCAAAATTTGGTAGGAAACTCAATTGTTTCACAAGTTATGACATAGAAAAAAAAATTTTTTATTGGTGTGGCGATATCTTACAAAATGTGTAACCAAAGATGATTCGTGTAAATATAGTTCATAGTTGTAATATCTACTCCCAGCATACAAAGTTAAGTTGGAATTGAATTCATGGTTACGACGATATAACATTCTAAGCTAGCATGCCTATGTGGTTGCCATTTTGTAAATGAGTGTTTCACATACTTAAAACATACCATTTCGCATCATCTGCCGCAATACTACTTGTTTGCCAAATTTAGTAGGAATCTTTTCATTGTTTACCGAGATATGACACAAAAACTTTATTTATTCATGTGACGTTACCTTACAAAATGGCTAACAAAAGTGGCTATGTGTTGGCATATATGATACTTGTAATATATACTTTCAGCATACAAAATTTGGTAGAAATTGGTTGAATGGTATAGTAGATGTACAAATAATGCAAAATATTTGTATGGCCACCATTTTGAAAATGAGTACCTAATCAAATTCAATTACTTACGTTTACCTGTCATGTCATAATATTACTTGTATGCCAAATTGGGTAGTTTTAGAGATAATATTAGAGATATAATGTAAAATCTATATATTTTTTTATTTTCTGCTATCTTCCAAAATGTCAAACCAATAAATATGTACATTTATAAATTTAATTACTGTATTACCCCATGCTCTGCCAGTATACGAAATTTGGTTTAAATCGGATGAATGATTCCTGACGTATGACATATCACCCTATATATATTCAAATGGCCGCCATTTTGAAATTAATTGCCCGGCGTGGTCTAAAACTATAAAAGTCAGGTGTCATTAAGTAGTACTATTACCTAGTTTGGTAAAATTTCATTTAACGGGTTCAAAAATTGATAGGAGGGACACACACACGTACAGACACACACACATACACACCTACACACAGACAAGAATGTGATCTCATACGCCTTTCTTTCCTTCGGAAACTTGGCTAAAAAATGATGCTATGTCCTGGCGAGAAATTGGTAGCACGAACGGAGATTCAGATTCTGTGTAGTTGAATTCACTCCAAATCATTAGAAATAACCGTTAAATAATCAGCAGAATTTCAGTGATTAGAGTGGAGAACTTTCTTTGACTTTTGTGAATGTTTCCTATATGGAGTAATTTTCAGTGTTTGAAGGTAAGTAGCGTAAGTAACAATAACCTAGCTCTCTAAAACTAGTGACACCTTTGCGCACATTTATCGGCCTTTTTTTTTGCAGAGTTAGTCATTTAGTTATAAATACATAATATAAATATGTGTAAATAGGCTTCGTCACGATATATTGCGAGTTTATAGGCGAATAAGCAAATTGAAATGTTAATCTTGATACACGGGTTATCAGAACATATCCCTTGCCAGTATGTTCCAAAATTTTTCGATAGCATGCACCAGAATTTTGCGAAATTATTCGATAGCATGCACGAAACAACCCTGAAATAAGTAATTTTTCCTGTTGGAGTTTCCACATCTGCAAGCGTAATTATAATTTTTTTTAATTTTTTTTTAGAAGGTGTTTGTGACGTATCAAACTAAATTTCATAAAATTACGCATGCATGTAAAGTCAAAAGTTTTAATAATATCTCTAACTTACCTGATGATCTTGATATAAAAACAAGGCATTTAAGTAACAATTACGCTATCACCAGAGATAAATTTACATTCAGATAGACATACCGTTAAAGTGCCGTACCTGTGTGCTAGTGGAGTAACTTAACGATTTTTATATCAAGTTGCGGTATGGTTCTGATGTTCTTGTCGCATGACGACCGAATTTTTAACGGTCAAATTTGCGGTATGCATTAAAAATGTCACGTGAATAATGGGACGATTTGTGGTGAAAGTTCGATATTAATAAGGCAATGAAATTCATTGTTATAAACTACCTCTTGCAGCTAGGATGGACACGCTTGAGGCACAATGAATAAAGAAAATGGACTATCAATATTTGCAGGGTATTAAATTTAATTTCTGTTTTTATAAATGTAAAAAAAAAAGTTATAGTGAAAATGCGCTAATTGTAGATTTTTTAGGCAGTTTATAAGCAAAAAAGTTTTGAGAAAATAAACACAGAGCACTTTTATCATCAATAGTAAAAATTTTAAATATGGTACAATTTCATTAAATTCTACAATGTAGGTATTTTATTTTTCTGCTCCACAAAAATAGTTCGTAGGTATTATAACGGAAAGAGCTTATTTACTGTGAATACGATACACACACCCTGACCGAGTTTGGTAGTGTGCGAGGGGGAGTTATTACACTCTAGCGTAAAAATCGAGACAATACATTCATAACAAATGTAGAAATTATAGTAGAAGCAACAGTAGTTACTGATTATTTCCACACGGAAATAACGAGAGACTGCAAACTACTTTTAAGCTAAAATTCTGTCGTGTGTCACAGTTGCTCATGAACGGCACGACATTCAGTCGTCGGGAGTAGAAAATAGTTCCTCAGATTGTTATGGTAATGTTCACAGTTTTTCCTGCCCACTTGTTCAGTTCCGTTCTTTTATTGCCTTCTTGCCGACTACAACCATTCATTTTTTTTACCTCCTCTTTTCTCTTGTTTTCCTGCTTGCCGGTCCGCGCGGCGTGTGTGGGTGAATCGAGCGACAGGGAGGGGGTGAGAGACAAAGAGAGAGAGTGTGTGTATGAAGCTATCTCGCTCGCCCCCCCTCCAGTGTTTGTGCGGCCGGGGCGTGACGTCAGCAGCCCGCGGAGCTGCGCGCGCACCGCCGCACTGAAGAATGCGCGGCCAATGGGAGCAGTGGCCAGGGGCGGCAGTGTCCGCGCCACTCAGTTGCTTGTCGGCAGCCGAGTGGAGGAGATCGTGCGGGCGCGCGCGTGTGCTGCCGCTCTTCTTGTTATTGTTGTGGTGTCTGAGGAGCGAGCGTCGCGGGGAGTGTGATATGTGCGACGGCTGGCGTGTGGCCTGTAGCGCGTCGCTGGCGGGGCTGTGTTGTGATCGGCGACGCTCGAGCGACCTCGTGAATGGACGCCGCGCATGATGTAGAGCTCGTACTAGCAGAGTACTACTACGCGCGTTACGGATGACGCCGCCGCCACGGAGCTGTTGATGATGGTGTCACTCCCGACGGACGCTCGACGTTAGGGATCAATTGACATTCGCCGCTTCAGTTATCTCGCCGTGTGTGTGTCTAGGAAAATGTTGTGTTGGATCTGGTGGGGGCGGCGCGCGCTGCTGAGGTTGTTGATGGTGGCAGTGGTGCTTCCCGCCTTCGCCGCCGCCCAGCCGCCGCAGGAGGCGGAGCCCAGCGCACGCCGCGAACAAGGGGGTGAGTCGTGTTTACAAACATTGCTCCTCTCCCTTCGTGCGAGCCAGGCGTAGTACTACGCCGCCCGTCACGTGTGTGGCGTGCGCCATTACGTAACAAGCGTGTTTTCCCAGTGCGTGCACGGGGCACCGACCCCCTGCAACTTTTATTTTACGCACTGCGTCGTAGACACAGTTTTAACGTATTGCTTCACGTTAGAAGTTGTTTGTAATTGTTATTTGGGTGTGCATTGTTGAACAAGAAACTATAGAATGTACATTACACGGTGTTATAATAACGTAAACACTCTTTAGTTCGTGCCAATGTTCGAAATTATTGGACATATGTTTATATGCGTGCATTTTAAAGGCGAATAACGAGAAATAATTAAAATCAGTTGTGTTTTATAACGATTTTTATTGCGTGTTGCAACAATTTTTCAATTATGTTTGTTCGAATGCAGGTACAGATATAGTCACTATTTGTAAAAATTTGATTGTTAATATCCTGTTATTTTTGGCCATTTTTGTACGTGTTTTTAAAATTAAAAACTTCCATTCTGATTAAATTTAATTTTTTGAATTATACCACTTGTTAAATGAGAATATCTTCGTCGTGTCCCACATAGTCTATTAACATTTACAGTGTTGGTTTATACTTATATGTTGTATTTAATTCTTTAAAATTAAAGGATATCATTGTTTAATTAACGGTTTCCGTCAAATTAATATATTACCAACAGAAAATCGCGTAAAGTGCAAGCTATTTTGATTGAATAGTTTTCTATGTGTCCTGAGAATTTTTTCTGTACCTTACGTATTTCTGTTCTAAGCCTTAGCTCTTTAAATATGATTTTGTCTTAGTATGCTTTATCACCACGTGAGCCCCAGCTAAAAATCCACATAAGTTTTTAGGAAGTAGTACTTATAAATTTATTTTCGTGACATTGCCATTCAAAGATGGCCTTAGTTAATATTTGTCGTGTGCCTAGTAATTATAACCTAAGTTACTTGAATCGCACGCCTCCGCTAGTGTAAGATTGTAAAATAATGTTTTGCGTTTGTTTATGTTAAAATATTTCCTAGCTTGCCCGACTGCTCTGCTCAAGAAGTGTTTAGATTTTGCAATGGATTTCGTGTTATGCAGGAGTTAAACGTATTTGTTGGTGTAAAACCTTACTTAAAAATTGTTTTCTTCTGTGGCGTATGCCTCTGTTTCAGCAACGACAGCGTTGCCGTGTTTACAGTTAAATTCCAGAGCTCCGAAATCGCCCTGGAAAATAGGATCACGTGGACTGCCCGTAAATTGAATTTCGATTGTTTACAGTAAAAATTCAAATCAGAATTGACGTATAAACAAGGAAGATGGAGTAAAAATAGGCGCCTTTGCACGTGAGGAAATATCAAGGCCGTATTCTGATTGGCATGTTTTGCTAGCAAAATGGTCACGTGACCCGCTTTCTTTTCACACTACCAAGTACAAATTTAGCAAATTGCTCTTTTTTTATATGCTATTGGATACATGTTCTATAAATATACGCATATAGTTAATTTAACGTATGTGTAACGCCTTCGTAATACATATATTGTAAAGTAAGACCTATATGTTTAGTGCGTATATATTATTTATTAATAATTTATTGTAGTTATTTTATAAATTAATGTTATGAGACATTGCCGCAATTTATTGCACGGGTGAATGAATGTAATGATTTTGCGATTTGGAAGTTGTTTGTGGTAGTCTCACATTTCAAGTAACGAAATCGTATTGAAACAATGTTAGTATGTGTCGCAAAATAGTGGTCAGTTAAAAAACCGCAGTAAGAACCACTGTGAAATTTATTTTCCTGTAATAAATTTCCTTCATTCTAACTTGTAAATCATAAATAATGTTGTTTTGGTAGAATCTACATTAATTCGCAAATATATGCATTTCTTGGGTGTGTTGTGGTTGTATATTTCATAATACAACAGCCTAGAATCTATGTTTGTAGTCTGTTCGCGTCTTCTTCACACTTTTCGAATCAAACCTTTGAAAAATCACACCATGTATGACGTGTTTGGTTGTTTCCCAATTATGTTATTTATCTGTTGACATTGTGAAGTGCTTAAATTTTTAGCTATATTTTATATATACATTATAATACTTAATTCATATTTAATATGAAAAAGCAGCGAGAAAATCGGTATTGGTAATGCTTAGTAAGAAATAGTTCTTATGCGAACTACTATTAATTAAACTCGGTGCGTACGAATATCATGCGCTGTCCAATTGGTGTAATTTTCTACACGCGGGTAAATTTTGTTTTAATGAGGCGGAGGGATATCCTGGAAGTAGAACTACAGAAGGGCTTCAGAAAAGTGTGAAGTAACCGTGAATGGATTACATATATATAAATAATTGTATCTTTGGCAAGCCAAATAATTTTTCTGTGCGTCTGGGCAGTATACAATTTTTTAACCGCGCGAATAAGTAGATGCGTGTTTTGAGAGACAATTTAGTGTGCATAGCAACGGGGCCTGTTTGGTCGTTCGTCTGACATTCCCAAGGGTTCGGTTATACTGGCTTCTTGATTATGGATTAGCCCGCGTGGCCATCGCATCACCATCTGTTCCAACGCGCACTCCTTCGCCCTTCAGAATGGGACACGGGTTATTTAATTCGGAGCCTTGGAAAAAATACGGTTCAGACCGGCATTACAAAGATTTAACATAACACGTTCGCGTAAGCCCTTTCTATAGGATCTTCAAAGTTAACTGAGCACTTTTGAAAATGTCACTGCCCCAACCTTAATATATTTTAATGGATGCATCGAGTGGGACCCGTACAAGTAGAGACGGTAACGACGCGGAGGGAAAGTAGTTTCATAGTGTTAGGTAAACATTTGTGGATACTGAAAAGATTACTGTTGCTTTGTTTTATGCTTATAAGTTCGATAATAAACAAATTTGTGACATTTACTCTTCTAATAATTTTCGCAATTTCACTTGGCCGACGCATGAATAAAATGGCGACGCCCATGGCAATGTTAAACTTCTTTATGGTGAAATAATACACAATGTGCATACAAGTAAATCTTGCACTTTGTTTAAAAAAAAAAGTTCGTAGTTTTCCGTGAACAGCATATATCTAGCAGTCAATGAAATCTATCCCGACCGTATCACGTTAAGAAAATCTTGTGGACGTCTAGCCGTTTCGTGATAACTTGTGTGAGTCAATCACAAGAATGACGAAATTTTCTCCTCTCTTAACAGTTTCGTTTTTATTTTTGCTATGTCCACATATTTATCCCAACAGGATTGAGAACGAAAGAATAATAGGAGGTAAGCTGGTTCCACAGTGCAGGGACGCTATGGGCGACGAGCTATACGCATTTGAGCGATGATATGTCAGCGCAGGACACTGTCTGAGATGGTGCTGCTATCCAATTCAAGAGGGAAGGGGATTACGTTTTTATACCTCATGAATGTGACAAACGAAGGACACGCGAAATGCATTGACTCTTGTCACCGTCACGATCATATGCTTTAAGTGCGTAGAAGATAAACAAACAAGGTGTAATGAACAAGATGTGCGTTAAAAACTACGCAGCAACATACAGCGAGTACGAGAGATGTGTAAGGCGAAGGAGAATTAATTTGATGTAAATAGACCATTTAAGACTGTTAACAAACAGTTCTTTTCTCCACATACACAAACATGTTCTCTGTCTACGATAATTGCAACGCCAGAATTTCGCGCGGCGCAATGCTGCTTGATCGCTATTGGCTACAACGCATCGTTGTATTGAGGAACTAGCTTTAGACTTACCGTGACGACATAAAAAACTGAATCTACTATAAAAAATATTTTTTTTCAGAAAAGTAGTACTATACATCTAAATACGATAGTGTAGTCGAGAGAGAACATAATAAATAACCTCTTCATCGTTTATAAGTGACAGTGTGGTGGTATTAAAGTTACATAATATTGTCTGCCAGAATTTTCAAATCGTAGTGTACGCAATTTCAAAATTATCACAATGATTGCGCATATACACGAATAGCGTTTCTGAACCTCCCGCCTGCTTTTGGTTCTGACTGTCATGACCATCTATTTTTTTCGGAGTTTGCAAAAATCTTTTCGCATTCCCTTCTTGGTCACACTAAAGTTGTATCATACAAATGCATTATTTTAATTCAAAGCTTTTTAAATGTAAACAGCAACAACGTTTGTCGAAAACAAATTTATTCATCACTTTAAATTTATATGTGCTTACGTCGTCATTCATCTGCATGTTATCATCATTATTATTGAACCGTTTTTTAGTTATTGTACTGGATTACAGACATGCTTGCACTAGATTGTATATGCCACATCTCCATAGACTGGTCACGGTAAACTGAACTCTTAAGATCTACTTGTATGAAAATTTTGTATTCTTCCACCAATTGTAAAATTAACACTGTCACGGGNAAACTGAACTCTTAAGATCTACTTGTATGAAAATTTTGTATTCTTCCACCAATTGTAAAATTAACACTGTCACGGGCCTGGTCACTCTATTCATGCGTCGGTTAAGTGACACTTAATTTATTGAAAGGTAAATTTTCGAAAGTTTGCTAATTCTAATACTTAATATAAATTTAAAAAATCAGAAAGCAAGAACGAAATGATTTTAGTATTCACAAAGGTTTACCTTGCCCGTTTTATTTAACATTAACACATGGAGCTACTTTTCCTCCGTATTTACTTTATAAGGTGTTTGTNGTTTACCTTGCCCGTTTTATTTAACATTAACACATGGAGCTACTTTTCCTCCGTATTTACTTTATAAGGTGTTTGTCAGTCTGTGTGCCCGTTAAAATGTATGTAAGTCATGACATTTTTCAAAATCGCTCAATTCACCATGAATAGTCTGTAACATTTTGTTTGTACAAATACTTCCTTTCAACCTCTTGAATGTGAATGGTATGTTCTTACATTTTATTTGCTATAGTATGTGCCAGTTCTGTAAAAAAAAAAGTTACGGATAAATGGTTTTGCAAATTATACTGGCAACTAGCTTTATTTCTGCACGTGGAATGGCACTTGCACATGCTTCGCAAGTAATTGCCTGATTCTTGTTTCCCTATTTTGAGTTCATAGTTACTGATTTATTTATCCTTTGCACATGCAAATTATCCGTTTTGTTTAGTTCCACAAGTGTAAATTTTATTTTTGTCCGATTTTCAACACCTATCCGTAAACTTAAATAAACCAAACTATAAATGAATATAAAATGTGGTAGAACAAATGCAATTAGCCACTGTAAACAGCTAATTGACAATCTTTTGGAAGGAAATTACTAATTATATGGCTCTCGTAAAGTACACGGGAGAGTATTACATTACGTTATCGTAATCTGACCTTACTTCCCTTATTGAGCATTGCTTCAAGAGATGCTTTCATTGTTACAGCTGTAACATACAATGCCTTATTTCTGTCAACAGTCTTGTGTAGTTTTTTTTTCTTGTATCCTGTAGTTGGTTGTTTGTCAGTTCAGGCGTACCTATTTCAACACTACGAGGCCCTGTTTGTG
Organism: Clitarchus hookeri; assembly: GCA_002778355.1. Lineage (NCBI taxonomy): Eukaryota > Metazoa > Arthropoda > Insecta > Phasmatodea > Phasmatidae > Clitarchus > Clitarchus hookeri. The sequence continues at coordinate 202,062 of NQII01001957.1, read as the reverse complement.
TAGAGCTGACAGTTTTGACGACGCGTAGAATTTGTAGTGACGCGAGCCGTGTTGTCCTTTTGAGAAATCAGTATGAAACCTTAACCTCGCGTTTTTTTCCCCTTTTTTTTGTTTAAAGACATTGCTCGGAATCAACTGTTTCCAACTTGCATGCGCGAATATTGCTTCAGTGCTGAAGTAGAAGTTTTCACGTGTTGCAACCCGACGCGTCTCGGAACTCTGCGGCAATTGTGATGCACATGCGCATTGTCAGTCCTGACACGGACTGCCATCTGTAGTTGGGAAACCAAACTAGCAAGTCGTGTAATTGCTTGTTTGGCACTGCAGAATGAAAACGCGGCGTAGGCGTAAGTTTCCTTCATTCTAAGGCAAGAGTTTTAAACTATTATTTTACTTACGCAAATATTAACAGTGCGAAATTACCCAGTTTGGATGACTCTTGGGTTTTAAATTANCTGCCATCTGTAGTTGGGAAACCAAACTAGCAAGTCGTGTAATTGCTTGTTTGGCACTGCAGAATGAAAACGCGGCGCAGGCGTAAGTTTCCTTCATTCTAAGGCAAGAGTTTTAAACTATTATTTTACTTACGCAAATATTAACAGTGCGAAATTACCCAGTTTGGATGACTCTTGGGTTTTAAATTTAAAAAAAAAGGCGTCACGATTCATCGCGTTATTCTTGAAATGTGAACTCTGGCCCGAATTCAGGTCTCATTTCAGTATGGTTTAAACAGTGGATATTAGAGTTCTCTTAAAATGGTTGTGTTTCGTTGTACAGTCCATCTTACAAAAGTGTGTCACAGCTGTGACAGTATTCAAATTAATTTGAAAGTAAATGATGTAATTGTTATTTCGGATCTAAATCCTCAGCTTCATGCTGTTGTGCGACGGCTAAACCAGTATGTTTCAATATAATAAAGTCGTATTTTAGTAAATACTACACCATTCAGTCTGCCTGCTTTTATTACTGTGACCAGTATTCATGGATAAAAAAAATGCGTTGGTCGAGTGTGTCTTAATTTTTTTGTTTCTATTTCAAACCTGCGGAAAGTGAACTTAACATTGGTGTGGGTTGTACGCCACAATCTCATTAGCTTACTCGCATGTTACTAGCTTCTAAGCTTAGTTAAATATAGATATTAAGTATACGCGTGTTTCTTGAAAAACAAATAACTGGCCACACTCACGCTAATGAATAGGCGAAGAACCACGACATAAATTTTTTGTCTCCTGTTAACGATACGCATGTGCCATCTCTTAAAACTGATGGCCGCTTATTACTCATACGCCTGCAGTTATCTATACAATTTTAGTTTTATTTCAAATGAAATTATACCTTTGTTTGATGTTTGCTGCTTAAAAATTCATAGTAAACTGAACGTTGCGAAGTTTTTGAGTGGTTATCAACTGTTAGTAGAATTATTAATATTTTGTTTTCGTACCAACTATATTACTGTAAGGGGATTGTTAGTTGTAAACGCTTATCCTTAGTGACAGTGCATACTTGTATGTGTCGATATTAACGACAGTACTGATAATTATAGCCGTTTTATACGTGATATGAATATTTAAGTTCCCGACTGACGTATGAACACAGTCATTACGTCCACGGCAATGTAAATGTTACTTACGGTGGAAGGAAACAAATAGTAGAAAAGTAAATCTTAAGCAGGGCTGTCAAAAGTGGTCAGATTGCCGTAAACAGCCTATACAAAGGAGGATAAAGGGCCAAAGCTATGATGGTATGTTCTAGATTTAAAATATAATGTAGATAACAATATAGATACGTGGGGATGAGAGCAAGAAGTCGACTCGCGCTTCTAATAGAAGGGCGTAGCCGAAGAAGAGCGCCGGTGAAGTGATTTGGGCTGCTCTTAACAAAGGTCTTGAGAGCCGATGATGGTGATTGAGGTGAGTATGGAGCGGCGCCGGAATGAAAGGGCGGGGCAAACGGGAAATCCGCCGACCAGCGGCATCGTCCGGCACGATTCCCACAGCGAATATCCGGAAGCGACTCCGCCGAGAATCGAACCCGGTTCGCCTATGTGGGAAGCGAGTAGTCTAACCACTACCCAACCGCAGCCCCACTCACAACCCTCATTTTGAGAACCACTGAAAGGGAAGAATTAGTAGGCCACCGCCCAATTAGCCAATCGCTGCCGCACTGTAAGATAGTCACCCACCATGATGCTGGGAGAGACGAATTTGTCGTGTTTTTCACTCATTAGACTACACACAAATTTGTAGGCCTATCGCTTCTTAAAATTTTTTTGAATGTTGAAAACAGGCCAGGGAAACTTGTGATGCGCCATGGAAATACGATTGTACGACGGACGAATCTCACGTATTAGCCGAAGTATGACGGCACCGTGAGGGGTCCGTGGAGAGAGGAGGCGTGTTTCTCCCCCCTGTTCAGCCTCCCCGTTGAGTATCCTTTAACCTTTGTGGCATGAAGCAAGTTGAATTTTGTTGCCTACGCTTTTAAAGTAATAGTTTAAAGATATGTACGAAATATTAGTCAGTTAAATTTGGTCTGTAACTTAAATAGAAGCAGTTTTTAACTTGCTTGAGAGACGTGCTCTTCTTTCTCCCTATTCCCCGAATTTAAGTAATCTGTCTCCCCAGGAAGGAGTGTTGAGGCGTCCGTCCGCATGTACATTATTGAGTTTATTCATTATTCTATTTTTATTTATCCGTTACGTACAACCCATATTGCGAATGAAAGACGTGTAAACTATGCCTTTCCTGTGTAATATGGCCTCAGGGCAGGTTTTACCAACCAGATTATTATTTTGTCGGGAAGAATATTCCGAAGCAGTTAAATAAATCTCACAGAAAGTTCAAATTAATCGTTATTGAACTCCCAACGTAAGCACATAATTTTTTTTTGCTTTAATTTTGGCGGTAATGTGCGTGTTGAAGTTATATAATTTATATATTATTTAAACATTGTAACAGGGGCATAATTAAACTTGTGAAACAAGACATGATTCGTGGACAATGATAATACTGAATCGTGTTTGACACATGGATAAAATAATATCGGAAGAGGAGAAAGGCAACAGACTCGTTAGTAGATGCATATAGTCTGTCTCACTAATGAGTGCACTTTTTTGACAGTGCTGGAAGTAGTCTTGTGTACAGTTATTTCCATGTCAAAATATCTTCTGTTGACATTATTAGGCAGGTTGAGAGTCAGCCGAGTGTAAACATCATCTCTGGGGGGGGGGGAGACGTCATTGTATCCATGGAAACAGCAGTAAACAGGACTGCCTACTGAACTGTCAAAAATTGCATTCGTTCGTGAGACAGAATATACGTAATCTCTTTTGTTTACTGCTGACAGTTGGTATTGCGTAGCAGCGGACTGTAAGTACTGCACAGTCCATTCACGGTTATTTCCAACTTTACTGAAGCCTTGCGTAAGTTTTACTACTTTCAGGATATTACTCCGCCCCTTTACACCAAAGGGACAGAGCACCGCATTCGTGCGCACTCAGTTCAATGATATTTTGCATTAAATCTATTTATTACTAGGCATTACCGACACACTTGGTTTCTTCCTAATTTTGTTCGTGTTAATTATAAAATGAAATAGGTAAAATATAATTAAACGTTCCANAACACACTTGGTTTCTTCCTAATTTTATTCGTGTTAATTATAAAATGAAATAGGTAAAATATAATTAAACGTTCCAATTAACAAAAATTAAGCAAAACGCAAGTATAAAGTGCCTGTGGTAAATGTCATATGCAAGCGAACACGTCATACATGGGTTGATTTTTCAAAGATTTGTTTTTAAAAAGTGCGAAGAAACCGCGAACAGACTATGGAAGGGGTCGCAGCCGGCCTCCGAGACTCCAGGAGCGTGAGAGACGTTCACGTGTCCCGGGAGAACGTGGAGTGGGGCGCCTTATTCCTCGGCTGTCGCAGTGCGTGAGGCGGTTGTAATAGTGTCATTTTTTTGGCAGCAACTTTTTCGTCGGCGAAAGTTACTCTCCTGCAAGTTTTTAACGACTCTAAACTGCGCGCGTGCTCGTTTTTAGCTCTTCGAAGTGAAGTTCGTGTTTTTTTTAAAATCCGTATTTGTAGAGAGGAGCGAGACGAAATTCTGAAGCTCGTGAATTAGTGGAAATGTTTCTAAAGAGAGATTTTGTCGTGTATACTTCCCCTCTTTTTTTTTCTACTTACAACTTACTTCTACTTACTGCTTCATAACAACCAACTTCAAACTTCAGCGGTGAGAATTTTTATAAGGGTAGGCTCCTCGTATTGTTCCCAACGCATGCATTTTTATGAGAGTTTGTACCTATAGCAGCGCATTAGGTTTAGTTTACAGCTCCCGCCACGTAACTTAGAATTAATAATTTTTGTATTGAGAAGGCGTACTTAGTAGAAATAGAACGTACTGCAGTTATTTCAGAAATTGTACGTTACTACGGCACCCTGTAAAATTGCATTCGACCCAGTTACCTGCGTGACCTTGTTTACACTGCATATTGTCAGGGTCGAACTCTCGACAGAAGTCAGTATTGACAGTGGCCCCTGGTAACGGAGGGGGGTGGGGACTATGTGATGATAGCTTGCACTACGCAGTAAGTTTCACGAAATATGGACGTTTCCTTAAACGACCTTAGGCGGTTTTGGTACACGAGTTACCTTTTATACACGAGATATTTATCTGATGCATTTTCTTAAACAATTTGAAGTAGACTAACGTTCTGACCTCTTAACACGTTCAGATAGTTCCGTTTAACGATTCAGTGTGGCGATTGTTTTGATTTTTGACAAGTGGTATTTATAGTCAATGAGTATGTGATGTGTATTTTGTCCTAGTGCAAATTACGAGGCGGATCGAGTTCATCTCATAAAAACATTGTTTTGATCTGGTCTTGTCCTTTATCCACCTTTTAAAATAAATATTGCCATGTAAGTAATAAACACAGCGTGTATATTCCATCGCATTCGGAAGTTAACGTCTAAGGCTAAAATAAAATATACTTATTGACTATTATTCCAAATGAGAGGGCTTTCAAAAGTGTTCACTGACTTACACTAACTTACAAGATTTTTTTTTGCATCACAACGTACAGCGCCTTTAGGAGCCAAACAAAGGGCTTGTTAGAGTTGTTCGGCGCGTTAGAAAAGGGGAAGGAATCTGCGTGTGGGATGTATGAAGGAACTATGCCAGCTTTCGGCAAGAGTGATTTCGGGAAACCAAGTGAAACTGAAGCCATGATGGCTGGACTGGTGGTCGAACCTGCGACCTCCCGGATACGAGTCCTAGTGTGATACCACTACGCCACCTCAGGAGCTTAACAGATTCCGTCACATTAATTTCCGAGTTCAAGTGTTGCAATCGCGTAAGCGTAATGTACTTGTGTTCAGCACTTGTATTGCAACCAGTGAACAGCGGGCTACGTGTTATATGATACTGGCGTTAACCATTCATGTCAAAAAAGGTGTAGAAAAGTCTATAAATCAGATTATAATCGATGGAAACTAGGAATTGATGCCTGCAGCACCGGAATGCGAGGGCGTAGGAAACGGGAGTTCGCCAAGAAAACTCGACCAGTGGCATCGTCCGACACGGCCCCGCGGGAGCGACCCCGGTTCGCCTAGGTGGGAGGCGAGTAGTCTGACCACTACACCACAGCGGTCCTATGAATATCATTCGTGTGCAACATGTCCACGATCGTGGACACGGCAACTGAACGGGCTAACGACGCATTTTGTTAGTCTTCGCCGTCGCTATGTGGGTCAGTGTGGCACGGCTTGAGAGAGGAGTTGTCGGGTGGGAGCTGTCACGCACACGTCTTCAGCACGTGCTTGTTGACAGTACCAGTGATTGTCGCTTGCACTCTTGCAGAATGGCATTTGTCAACATTAGTGCGACGTGAGCGAGCTGCTGCCGACCTCTGCGAAGCGGCGCTGCGTCCTTCCACGGCCTTTCTCTTTTCGCTTCCTGTTTATTTATTGCTCTTCAAAAGTGCGACCTTCGTCTGGCCCCTACCTTGTGGCGGGTCAGACAAAAAAAGTCGACGAGGCGTCCGATAAAACTCTTGTTTCCTACGGTGGCTCACACCTAAATGCCCACTAACTCTGTGGACAATATTTTACGGACGGCTGAAAATTTAGTCAATGTTTTACGTACAAAATGGGCAAAATCGTTTGTTTTTGAAGTTTTACTCTGACTTGGTTAGATGATATGCACATATGCCCATAATGATTTGAATCACTTTCGGCACCGTGAAACACGAGCGTGGTACGTTAAGTTTATGTTTAAGGCCCCACGTCAAACAGACACATGATATCGTCTGAATAGCGTTCGTAGCAGTATTTTATTCTCCAGTGCCGCTTTTCATTTCACGTAGATATTATAGTTTTTTTTTTTTTTTACATGATAGGGGATTAGACAAAAATTTAGGGTAATGTCGAACAAAATTTGATCCGCCCAAATCACTCCACTCCACTCAGACGAATTGCATTCCGACAGGCGCCTCTCATCCATGCTGTCTATATCACGTCTTCGGATCGACTAAGCAACAGTTTTCCAATGTTAGGCTTTTGTTATCTGTGTGCGAGGCAGGTCTATAAATCCGGTATTCTCAGGTAGCTCTGTTGTAGGTTTCTTCAAATAATTGTTTTTGATGGGACGAAGTTGAGATTGACCATAATACATCCGTCCGTGTACGCGCATAAGCATCTCTGTACTCATTACCTCTTCATTTATTACCTTCTCAACTTCTTTCAACTCTTCCCACACTGCACAAGCATAAGTTCTGAGTGAAATTGATTAATGTTTTACGCAAGTATTGCTAATTTTCTAGAAACTGTTTTTAGTACGAAAATAATGAACCTGCTTTATTGTCAGTCTGCACTCGCACAAGCAAAAGTTATCTCAAAGACTGGCGATAAAGGTGAGATTAATGATAAGAATCCCATTTATAACACACCTCTTTTGACATAAACATCAAGTGCTTCATTGTTTGTTACATAAACATACAAGTGCCTGTCAACGTGATATTTTCTGATTTAGGTGTGTTTATTTCATATGATGTTTCTCACCTATGTGCCAGCACCAGCCGAACAAATATTATCCCATCGTTTTGCTCTCTGAATAAATTATTACTGTATAAGTTGATCGCTATTACTCGAACACCGTTGCAAGCTATGCTTACAGAAAACCAATTTCATTGACTAACTTGTACAAAATGCACTTAATAATAATAATTTAAAACGCCGTACAATGCACCATAATTCACTGCCAAATTTACCGCTGGCGTGGTCGGCATTTAAATTAAAATAAGTGCAATAATGTGCGTTTTTTTTTCCTTCAATGTTAGATTTCCGAAATATGCGGTTGACTATGAACAATCCGTAGTTGAATATAAATTGTCAACACACGTTCACGGATATAAAGTGGAACGGGGCAGAAAATTTTTTAAAATTAGGACATGTAGCACTACGATATAAATTAAATTATGCTTACACGTACTTACTTGGAGGTGTAGTAATCTCGCAGAACCGGCATAGACCTCTTAAAATAATTAAATATTTTATCATCGCGTGCTATTTCCTTGTGGTGATTTTTTGCATCATGAAAATAATATGGAAATGTTTCGTGCAAATAATAGAAGTATGGCGTAGAAGATATCGCCTACCGGGCAGCTACAGCACAGCCCGGCGGCTGACGTAGTATACAGGATATATATGGTCAACATGACTACAGATAGACAGCTACTTATTCACATTAAGGTAACTTTCAAAGTGTCCTTGCGAGGCTGTTTTAAATCCCGTTCCTTCGGGCGAGCGACAACTTCCCTGTGTGTAATTCCAAACGTAGTTTTCTTAAGACCATTTTTTTTTTTTTTTTTTACTTCTTTGTGGTGGTTTAGAACTGTATGCGTAACAAATGTTCTAATTAGGCACCTTGTAAAATTTTGTGAACTAGTTTCGCGGTTGAACTCAGAAACATCCCTCGGACATTTAACTCCCCTGAAAGTTGTAAAATTTGATTTGTAAGTAATAGGGAGTGTGCGTGCATGTCTCACCACTTCGGTTAGCTTACGGACATAGAGAATTTAAGTTGTTTCAGCTTCACGTCTGTTACTCTCGTGGAGCATTAACTAGGAGCATTAAATTGTATACAACTTCCATTAAAAAAGCACTTCATGCATCAAGTTTATAAATATATAGAAAAACTGATTTTTGCCGGATTTTATACGCCAACGGTTGCCACTTTGATATTGTAAATTAATATTTTTTGGTGTTTTCTTTCAACGTCTTCCATCACATTATATGAAACCAAAACCAGGCGTCTGAAAATAGAACGGTTCGTTTGGCTGAGTAATGTGTGTGTGTGAGTAGCGGAATGTACTGCGCCTCGCGACACGGTTACAGTTCTAGGCGGCAGAAACTCCGTATCCAACTGCCGGCTCAGCATTGACAACAGCGACGCGGCGCTTACTCTTCCTTGAACCTTCGGCACGATCGCGGCTCAATGTCTGTCGTCGTGCGCGCGCGCGCCATTCCACGGAGAGCCCTGGCGTCACAACGCTCCGCGCCCAATGACGACACGGCTTCGTGCTCGTGATGGAATTCGCGCCACGCCTGTTTCCCCGCACGGCGGGCTTCTTAGTTTTGTCACTAGGGCCACGTTAAAAAAAAATATATTTATTCGTTTAATAAAAGTGTTTAGGGTTTGCAATGCTCCCTGATATCACTTTCCCGAATTCCATGTTATTTTCATTTCTTCGTTGTTTAATTGCCGTTTAGATATAAATGTGTCTGGAATAAATTAACACGGAGCTCACAGCATCAGATTAGATTAACTAAACTCCTGGGGCGCATGAGCCTTTAGAAGGAAGGGGCACTCCTGGCTATAAAACGAGACATGTTCTAAAAACGAATATTCTGTTGAAACCAAGGAAGCCGGTTGCAGCCAAAAGACGCGAAATGTTTATACTGGATTAGCTTGTTAAGTTTCTACATGTACCAAACATGTTTGCGAAATTTTGATTGTGTAAGGATAGGCCCTAATGTGCTGCATTATGCACCGTGAAGAAATGTGCGAGTCGGTAGAGAAGCATCCCATGACTTTCTCTCGTGTGCGCTTACCTCTGTGCTCTTTTCCGTACTGTGAACTTTTCTTTTTGTGCGCAGAGCTTGTAGGCGGCAGTGTTATTTATTTTCGCCACTTGTGAAGCTGAAGGGCGCCGCATTTGTCACGGCTACCATCGACCGGAGTCGTGTCGTTTCTCACAGTTTGAATTGTTATGCTGTTGCACAACCTGGGGTTTTTTTTTTTGGTCGCACTCATGCGCACACATCTCTGTGCAGTAAAAACACTTTTTTTTTTTTAATTCTTCGAATCCGTTACGCCGTGAACCACTGCCTTGGAATTTTTTTTTTTTCGGTGTATCGCGTTAATGGGAACAACTCCGTGTTCAAAGAAGGCGCTTTTTTGTGTCAACATCATTCGGGAATTTCATGAGGTTTTTCCAGCAAGTTGGTGGTGGAACCGATGGCCACCACGCTCCCCAGATCTTAAACCAGTTAAATTTTTCTCCTTGGGATGAGTTACAGTATTTCAGTAACAACACTAATGATAGTGATACGTCGCCGGCCGACAGCTTTAAATCAATTCTGGTGTCGCGTGAGTGGACGGCGAGTCATGGGCATGTGCGGGTGCTGTTGACAGTGCAACGCAAGGAGATTTTACTAATTATTGTAATGTATTAGGTGACTGACTCTGTCATGGAACCATGCTGTCTCGTGCTTTTTTTTTTAACTTAGTGTATGGTTTAGGCCCTACTGTTCCAGTGGCGTAAACGAATGCAAAATTTGTGTCACTTTCTTATATGCACTGTTATAAATTTCCTAGGGTGTAATTTCGTGAGGGACTAAGGTCTTGATAAAGATAAATTAACTAATTTAAATTTTATTTATTTACAATGTTATAAAATACATACGTATATTATTTAATAAATATAACTGCCCATCCCTACTATTACCTCTTATTATTCCTATCAGCGCGCACCAATTTTATGCCAGTCTCAGTTGCAACTAAAGTTCTCATCACCGTCTTTACACTAACTACAGTCACTTAATCTTCACTTATTAATAACGCGTACGCGATTACGATGTTCACTTACATACAATAACATCATTCCAAAAGTCCCACACCTACGCATCAAGTCCCACTTCCTATATCGCAGCCGATCAGCCTCAGTCTGTGCTCTCCCGATGATCGCACATTGCGCTCGCGGGTCACTGCTCCCTCACCTGTCGTTCCAATGATTAAACTACCTGGCACTAATGGCTATTCCAGACTGCCGGCAGAGGCACGCCGCGGCTTATATAGCCGAGACGCCTGACCAGAAGCTTCTTTGCACCTGGAGTTGCGCCGAAGATGTTGATGGCCAGAAAATTAGCGCAGTGGTCACCAAGTTTATTCCCTCTTCCAGAGACGTGACGTCGGTCCCGTTAGCGTTATCGCTGCCCAAGAGGTTGTTCCGCCTCCCCTCACCAGGACACAGGTGGTATCTTCCTGGGAGGACCATCTTACATCCGCCCGAGCGAAGAAGGGAAGGGAACGAAGGCGACGTGGCTACACGTAATGGTAAATAACGAACCAAATCGTAAGATTTGGGAATTTTGTTGCAGTGATCTTCTTAGCTGATATTATTATAGTGGTTAAACTTTAATTGGTGAAAACACAGGTTTTTTTTTTATTGCGGTTTATATTGAGCCAGTGCCGCATCAGTTTAGCTAGTGTCTTCTTCCAGAAGTCTTAATTAGCCATCACGCACATTTTAGTGAAGAGGCTGAAGCAGTCACGCCTCAGAATTGTGAACACCAAGCGGGTCGGTAGTCCTACATGACGTTCAACTTAAAACAGTGCTACTGATATTGCGCACACACTCGAGGTGTGAGGAAAGGTCGCGGGCGAGACAGTTCCTCGCGTCCCGGTGCGGCGGTGGTGGCAGCTGTTGTTCGCNCCCGCCTTAATTGTCGCGGGATAATGAGTCTGTGCTGTTTCCCAGCGCCCGAGACGCCGCGGGGCTCCGGGCGTGCGCCGCTCCAGGAGCGTGCCGCCACGACTCCCTCGTCTTCGGTGGAGCCGACGTCTTCGGCGGCGAGAACCAGCCAACCGCCGCCTCCCCTATGTCCCCCCTCGCCCAAGCCAAGCTGTAATCGCGGCGGGTCTCACTCCTCGACTAAAGATAAATTCCCCCGATTTCGTCTTCCACGCATGTCCCCAGGATTGCCTCTTCCGAAGTCACGTGGTCACAATTGTAAACGTGTTGGCATTTTGAGTTTTCGATAAACCCATGCTAATATTATATGACCAAGATACTTGTGACTAACTTGAGTATGCTCTAGTTGCATTAAAACTAGGTCGTGGGAAATGCACAAGCATCTCAAAGCACTTGCATACTCGGAACAGCGTTCTAACCTCAAATCCTATCCATGTTGTTTACGGTAGTGTTATTGGCAGAACGGCAATCCAATGTTGGAACGCAAAGAGCGGCTACTGCGCACCTCTCTTGCGCATTCGGCAGCATATTCTCTCTGTGGTTTCACACACGATTCACGCTCGTGTGGCGAGGACGTTAGAGATGTGAGCCCGCGCGTTGTTTGGGTAAGGTCGACGACGTTAAACTTAGAGGAGACTGGCGCTGATTGTAGCCTGGAGGGCAGACGTGTTCCGGCCAGCCCGAAGAAGAAGTGAGCTGCAATGAGACGGGGATGGATTGTGGACGGGGAGCAACCGAGAGAGCCCCTATAAAATCATCACACTCTCCAAATGAAAATTTCTTTCCAAGAATTTCCCGCCCGACCCTGTGATCGACGGTGGAAGGAGAGCGAGTTTAGTCTATACGAGTTTTCTTCACTCTTTTTGAATCAAATCATTAAAAAATCATCCCGTGTATGATATGCTTGGCTGTTTCCTAAACATTTCATTTATAATTTAAATGAATAACAAAAGTGAGAAAATAAGTTGTGTTGGTAGTGCCCAGCAAGAAAGAGTTCTCGTGCAAAATATTATTAAGTGAGTGCGGTGCTTTGTCGTTTTGGTGTAATTCCCTAGACTTGGTTAAGCTTTGTTTGCATGAGGCGGAGGAATAGCCAGGAAGTAGAACTTTAGCAGGGCTTCAGAAAAGTTTGAAGTAACCGTGAATGGACTATAAGCACTGGGCCAGCTGTGGGCTCTGCTGCGATATAATAGCTTTTATTCATTTCGCGCAGAGCGCGTGGCTGAAGTTTTAATCTAATAGGCGAGGAGTTTTGGGAAGGCACGTGTTAAGTTTAGTTATGTACCCGTCTTCTTGGATTTATGGAATTTTCTCCACATCGTGCATTACATATTTTGTATTATGTTTTTACATATCGATCGGGCATGGTACATTGCTTCGTACGTTTTGTAAAGTATACATTGCCAGACAACCGTTGCTAATATTTCTGTAATAGTCGGAAATAAACAGTATCTATTTTTTCCCCGGAAAGTACTAGTTAAAAATTAATGGTAGTGACGGAGGTGCTCTAACAACTGGGTCAAGCTTGAGAAACCGTTATTTAAGGCGTGTTGTGGCTAAATTTCGTTAAACATTTTATAATGAAACGGGTGGGGGCGAAGGGATTAGGTAAATAAATCATGGCTGGAGTTGTTCCTCTTAAGGAAAAGATAAAGGATCGGTTGTGCATTGCATGAATATGCACAGAAAGACTTGTGACGACGGGACAAGTTGATCATGTGAGCTCTGGACTTGAATTCGGTGCTCAGAAATGGAGTCGTGCATGTGGCATTGATCCTGACCTTTCCTCATGAGCTTGACGCTTTAGTGGCGACTGCCACCGGGGGACCCTCGCAGATCACCTAACTGCATCGACATTTGCCTGTGTTGAGAGTGGAAAATTATTTGGAAAGGACCCTCTTCGTGTAGTGGGTCGGCATACGGCCAAGGGCCTCCCGGAAGCGAGTACGGGAACGACACCTCACACGTTCGGTATTACGGCGAGAGGTCTTAGGGACTTGTGGCATCATGCCTCATAATTTCAACACGTTTTCGTTAACCGAGTTTTTCAGAACCCACTGTGGTCTGCGTTTGTCCCTTGGAAAACTTTTGCCGGCTGCAAGTTTGTGCAGCCTGCTACAAATCTGTTCCCCCTTCAAATTATCGAGGCAATGTTTGACAATTCAATTAATTTTGAAAAACTATTTATATTTTGCCGTGTCGGAATGCCGTTTTTGAAACAGAAGTTCAATACGAGGGAGATCAATTCTCGCGTAGGAGCGTGAGTGTATATAGAGACAGAGTTTGGACAGGGGAACGGTGTTAGGGGGGGGCAATGTTTGCTTTGATTGCTGAGAGAATAAGTGAACAGGAAGCGATACGTGTAGCGTCAAAACATCCGGTTGGTATTTTCACCCAATCCCTCAGACAGATTTACCGTCGGCGTGGCTCCAGGTCTGACTAGTCGCTGCGCAGGCGCGCCAAGTATTCCAGAATGAAGTTTTGTTTTACCGTGCGTCAGCCCTGTGGCACGGATGAGATTATTCCAAGTTGAGATTACGTGAAGAATGTGTCCTATTTTAAGATAGTTCGTGTGCCAACCAACAACTTTTAGGTTCAACAGTATATATAGTATGTTCGTGACGTTGTGACACGTCTTTAATAGCAGAACGTATTACTGTGTTGAACTGTTAGTAATGATGTGTGGTCTTCTTGAACAGCACAACCGAACCGTGATTTGTCGCGCGTTTCACACGTGGACTCTCATTTTGTAGGTCATGAGTTCTGCCCTTACCAGGTTAAGGGTGTTAAGGTTGTAAAAAGAAACAATTTCGTCTTGCTTTTTGGAAAATTTTATGCAGGTATTTTCTAAAGTAAGGTTTGATAGTTGCTCGATTAAGAGATTAGAACATTGGAAAAACAACTCGTGTCACGATGTTAAATCTGATCATTGTAATTTTTACTTCTAAATTTTTCCAAACAAATTTTTAAAGATTTTTGAAACCTTAAGTTTTAATTATCGAACTGTTAAAATGCGTTATTTCGTGTTGTACGTACATGTTGCTGCTATGTATAACGACGTTCCTGGTTTTAAAATGAGCTTAGATAATCATGGCGCGATCATATGATTTAGGACGGTTTGCAACCTCGTCGTGTCTCCTTGCAGATCTTGATTTACAAATAGTAACTATTCGTGGTAATTAAAAGACGATAGAAGCAACTTAAAATCAGTCAGCTTTTCAAGTAACATTCATCTAAAAAAAAAAAAGGAAGCTGTTTGTTATTCGAAAATGTACGTTTCACATCGTTATTTAGCAAAACAGAATNACGAAGCTGTTTGTTATTCGAAAATGTACGTTTCACATCGTTATTTAGCAAAACAGAATTCTTTCCAGCTTTTGAAATACTAAAATAATTTTCTGTTAAAGTTAAAATTGTCGTGCAGTTGTCTGAGTTAACAGGATATTTNGAGCTTTTGAAATACTAAAATAATTTTCTGTTAAAGTTAAAATTGTCGTGCAGTTGTCTGAGTTAACAGGATATTTTTTTTACAGCCACAGTGGGTATTTTGGGGAATCATTATCTCACAGAAATGAGAAGAACCACGGTTGGTNCGTGGTAATTAAAAGACGATAGAAGCAACTTAAAATCAGTCAGCTTTTCAAGTAACATTCATCTAAAAAAAAAAAAGGAAGCTGTTTGTTATTCGAAAATGTACGTTTCACATCGTTATTTAGCAAAACAGAATTCTTTCGAGCTTTTGAAATACTAAAATAATTTTCTGTTAAAGTTAAAATTGTCGTGCAGTTGTCTGAGTTAACAGGATATTTTTTTTACAGCCACAGTGGGTATTTTGGGGAATCATTATCTCACAGAAATGAGAAGAACCACGGTTGGTGTTTAATTTTTTATACACAGTGTGCGCGGGCAATTGCTTTGTGTACGTGTCACGTTACACAGTTAATGACGGCAATNATTTAATTTTTTATACACAGTGTGCGCGGGCAATTGCTTTGTGTACGTGTCACGTTACACAGTTAATGACGGCAATTATCAGACGAACGAACGATGGGCCGTGCAATATACGTATACCTGTGCGCATTCGCGGTTGCCTCGTGACCTACATTTGGCGCCCATTTAGTTTTACATGTTTTGACCTGTGCAAGCTTGATTTTTGCGGGAGTGTTGATTCATGCTGTTTGCAAGCTAGCGCGGTTCGTCACTCCCTTGCGCGTGTACAGTGTCCTAGATAGATCGTCGCACGTACCACATTATAGACTATTCGCGGTTTCTCCACACTTTTTGAATCAAACCTTTGATAAATCACTCCATGTATTACGTGTTTCGTTATTTCCTAAATATGCCGTGTATCACAAGCGTTTTATACCTCTGTTAACATAAAAGTATCTTATTTTTCGTTAAATTGAAGCTTTACCTGTATTTTATTTATAAATTGTAATGTTTCGTTTATAATGGATATGAACAAAAAGTGAGAGAACGTGTACGTTGGTAGCGCCTAGTAAGAAATAGTTATCATGCAATATATCATTACAAATTAATGCGCACGAATTCGGTGCATTGTCCTTTGGTGTAATTTTATAGACTTAGTTAAGAACTTAGGCTTTGTTTGTATGAGGCGGAGGAATATCCTGGAAGTAGAATTTTAGCAGGGCTTCAGAAAAGTGTGAAGTAACCGTGAATGGATTACAAATTCTGTTACGCCCTCGCCAGGAGTGGCTGACGAGGGCATGTCATTTAATTAAAAGTTCCCGGTGGCACTTTTTAGGCAAACGGGAGGCCACCAAACACTCCGGTCAAAGCTGGATGTCTGCTCTGTGCGTTTGAAGCCAGTGTGGTCAACATTTTTTTTATCTCCTGATGTTTATTTAGTTCTCCGCTCTGTAATGCAGGCGATTAGTGTCAATCCGTCGTAGAAATACGATCGTCGAAGCATCGTCTCGTCCTTGCATGTTTTACTGGCCGGGGCGATAAATAGGGACATTTAAATTAATTTCAGGAGGAGATTTCTGGGCGGGATGTGTTTCAAACCTCTTCAACGCCGTTTAGCCCATATCCTCCCGCGTCCACGCTTTTTNGGAGATTTCTGGGCGGGATGTGTTTCAAACCTCTTCAACGCCGTTTAGCCCATATCCTCCCGCGTCCACGCTTTTTTAAAGTCAGCATTATCTATTTCAACTGCAAATGACAAATAGAATCAAACAATTCTTGTCGTTTTGTACGTCGTAGATGAAATTTACTGTATGTTTGTATGGTCGCAGTAGCTCAAGTAATTACGCAACTACGTTCTTCTCGAGATCTGCTACGTAACAGTAAGATACAATAATCGCGTACCCTAAGTTGGCTACTGAAAACTGTAGTAGCACGTATTGAATTTGACANGTATTGCATTTGACAGTTTTCTTTCATTTCCGGTGGTGTCGACAATTTATTGTTTGTGTCTTCATTGTTTGGTAGATATGGGCAAGTAATTTCTGTTAAGTAGGGTCATTTTCGGAAGAAGCGAATTCTAAGTTACCGGTGTAAGGCACTCGTCTAACCCGTAGCAATTACGTATGGCCGTAGCTGGGCATAGTTTCGATTGATCGACCACAAGGTCGCAGACGGTTGTTATCGACACGCCGACTGTTCTTACTTTAAGACCTTTTCCTTTGATTTCTTAGAACTTCATTCTTTGGGGCTGAAGTTGTTTACACTTCTCCTAATGACCATTTGGGGCTGCGGTGGCCAATCCGGGTTCACCGCAGGATTTTCGCATGTGGTAATCGTGCCGGACGATGCCGCTGGTCGACGCGTTTTCTCGGGGATGTCCCGTTTCCTCTGCCCCTTAATTCGGCCCTGCTACATACTCACTCAATCACCCTCGTCGGCTCTCAAGGCCTCGTTTTTAAGAGCCGCCCAAATATATTCACTCTTAATAACCATTTGCAATATTTCGATTTTTAAGTATCGTAAGTCTGCGATAGTTAAGTTGAATATACCTTTATTTTTACGTCGATAGTCTTTTAAGTAATGCACTTTAGCCTCTTTTTAGGGCATAAGCTCTCAGACTTTCCCTCACAATGGACCACTAGGTGTAGACAGTCAACATAACACGGACCACTTGTCGACACCTCTTTCATTCATGTAGCAAATCGTAGGAATAATGATTTAACTATTCATTAAAATGCATTACCATCGTTAAAACTTTATATAAAATTATTTAACCCTGAAAAAGTTTAAATGAATTATTTAAATGAATTGTAAAAAATTTTTAGCCGACTGCCTAGAATCGAGCCACTGTTATAAGGCATTGACATAATCTTGAATTATGTTGTGCTGTGAATTTTATTTTTAGCGACGGTCCGTAATCCGCTTGCGTATTATGTGTAGGCATATGAGTCTTAGCTCACCACAGTTACAACTTAAAATTATATATATGACCTTAAATTTTGTTAATTTTTTTAAGGGGCCATGTTAGTTTTCAAGGGGACAAAATTGAAATTTGGGTTTAATGCGCAAGTTTTCTCTTATTCTGGGACGAATTTTTGTGCTACAAGTATTATTAAACGTCGTTTTATAATANTTTTAATGCGCAAGTTTTCTCTTATTCTGGGACGAATTTTTGTGCTACAAGTATTATTAAACGTCGTTTTATAATACGGAATGTGGTTTTCTGAATGGCCTAATATTGAGTGCTTTATCATTTCTTACTATGATGAATATCGTATATTGCAACTGCGATTGTAAAATAATTTGTTTGGTACTTACAAATTTTAAACACACGCCTTAAATTTGTTTAAAGGTACGTTCATAACGTTTTGTGAAGTCTTGAATGGGGAACCGTGTCATCAATTGTAATTTATGCTGTAGATTCATGACTCATTTATTAAGATTTATTTTTAAAAAATTATACTTTTTCCGTACGTGCATCTCAATTCCATTAAATTCACCAGCTGGACAGCAATGAGTTTTTGAGAGTAAAAGCTCGCAGTATTTTCTCTCCTTGTATCTGCGGCTGATCTGAGCACAAGCATAACTTTGCGCCGATTTTTTCACGTGCCAGTTGCGTGACCTCGGAATAGTCCTATTTTGTTTTAAATGTGTTGTGTCTGTAGTTGACTTTAATCTCCCGCAAGCCGTATTTTATGGCAATTTAAGTCTTGAACTTGGGGAAAGGGATAAAGAAAGACGTCTTCCGGTCGGTGGAAGAGTGTGTGAAGCTACAGATGCAGAATAGCTCGTTGGCATGCGGAATTTAATTACACATGTTAATAATACGTAATGGAGTAATTACATTTTAGTAAATTTTTACTTTGTCCACACCCGAATGAGAATAAAAAACTGCTGTTTAAACGGTGTTCAGTTCACGTACCAGTACGTAATCACTCGNTTGTCCACACCCGAATGAGAATAAAAAACTGCTGTTTAAACGGTGTTCAGTTCACGTACCAGTACGTAATCACTCGCGCTCAGCTAATATGGAGCACTGATAATCATGTCCGAGTATTCTTAACCTCTAGGACCTTTCCATTGTTATTTCTAAACTTCCATTCTAGCCTCTGCTATTATTTAATTGCATCTTCGTATAATTTTAATTGTTATCCCTCGTGTGTTCTTGATTACCTTTTCTCGTACAGTATGTAGTAGGAATGCATCTTCGTTGTGCAGAGGCATAGGCGAAGTCACGCATGCCATACGCGATAGATGCGTNTTGTCCACACCCGAATGAGAATAAAAAACTGCTGTTTAAACGGTGTTCAGTTCACGTACCAGTACGTAATCACTCGAAAAAAAAAAGTTATGTTTGAAGCTCAGCTAATATGGAGCACTGATAATCATGTCCGAGTATTCTTAACCTGTGGGACCTTTCCATTGTTATTTCTAAACTTCCATTCTAGCCTCTGCTATTATTTAATTGCATCTTCGTATAATTTTAATTCTTATCCCTCGTGTGTTCTTGATTACCTTTTCTCGTAGAGTATGTAGTAGGAATGCATCTTCGTTGTGCAGAGGCATAGGCGAAGTCACGCATGCCATACGCGATAGATGCGTTTCCCGGAACCGGGCCCTCAGCAATTACCCGCACTTCGTTACGGCGTTGGAATGCAAATTTTTGCGGTCGTTTCTGATTGGGTGTGGACTGCTGTTCAGGAGACTCGAAGCTATTTGGTTGTTGTTGGTTATAATTTGCGCCCGTCGACTGACCTCCCACGCCTCTTTTTTTTTTTGTAGTGCTGTAGGTGAATGATTATTTGGAATGTCTGTCGGTACATGTGGGTCTTTTGGACGATAGTCAGTATGCTTTCAACTGCACAGTGTTCTGTATTGACCATTTGAAAATTGGAAACCAAACCTACTTTTGCTGTAAAAAAAAATACTTTTATAAATTAAGTATATTTTTATCCCGGAATCGGTCACAAATGTGTAATGGCAGAAGTCCGCTTAATTGACTTTCCTTTGTGTTTTTGACTGCAGCATTTTTGGTCCCACATTGAATATTGTAAAATTTTGATTAGTCGGACGGCAGAGCATAGAAAATTATTTACTTTAATGAATAGGCTTGTAAATGTATTACGTATTAATTTGCTAATTACAATTTTGCGTACTATAAACACACTAAGCACGATCGGTAATAATTAAGGCCCAGTGAGAGAAACGAATGCATGGTTTCTGTATGCTGTAGCGTTTCAGCTGTGTGTATATATATATATATATATATATATGTGTGTGTGTGTGTGTGTTCTCTGTCTCCACTGGTTCTCAGAATATTCATCAGTTTCAGAGCTTGTCACCTCTTAACTTAAATTCATATCTGCTATAATGAAATTTTTCCGAGAATAGGGATCATCATCAGTTGTTAACGCAACTCTGGTTTCGTATAACTTTGAGACGACTGATGACAATCATATTTGCTAATCGCTTACTGCAACTTATTGACGTGTGCTAGAGTACAAACGACGAACGTCGTCGGCAACTACCCTGTAAAGAGTTATTTATTTATTGATAGCCCATATATAACGACAATGTTCAAAGCTGATGCGTTTCTTAGCACGGAGTAAAGCTGGAAAATAGGGTATAGGTGGTGACTGCAATCGCGCATGGCGGTCTTCAGCAACGGCTGTGGCCAACTCTGTGACGGTGGGAATCTCGGCTCGATTGGCGCAGCCTTTATTACTGCAGGGGCTCTACCAAAATAGTCTACTTGCGCGTGCTTCAGGAGTTCCTGTTCATCTGCACGCTAAAAAGAAAGAAGAGTATTTTTGAAGGATGGCCGTTACACACATGGATCGAATGGAAGTATATGAAATGAGAATGGAAGCACCGTGTTTGGGTTCATGGCCTTAAATTTAACGCGCATAGGTTTTCTCCCACCACCCTTGTGTCAGTTTTGATTTTTCATGTTTTACCCCGTTTTCTGTAAACATAGTGGGAAGATTTACACCACTACAAGTCAGGGTGGATGTCGTGATTTCGCTTAGCTACATTGTCGAATGTATTACTGGCCTNCCCCCCCCCCCGTTTTTTTATTTGTGCTTTAATGGTCGCCTCGAAAGGTTTATGATTTTGTGTTAATTGGACTATATGTTTCTTTTTTATTTTCAACAAAAAATCACAAAAGCCATAATTTATACTGGCGAGAAATAATCTACTCTGGCTACATTCTCGTATTTTAATTCATTTGGAGCACAAATCTAATATTAGGTTATATACATGTTTAACTTGGTATTTTTCTGAATGTAGCAACACTAAAAATTTTCCAGTGGTATTCAACTATTGGATTCAATGTTGAGCGCTTTCGAAGTCCCGTAGGGCACGAAGCGTCAGGACCCAGGGCGCGAAGCAAACGGTGCTTCGGCGGCGGACTTGGGACTTCGGCCACGCTCCCAGTGCGTTGTTAGATCGATCACGCCACGCCGAAGTGGCTATTAACTCGATTGCGTCGGCGCTTGCCAACTTTGGAATCGACGGGGCGTCCTGAGAGCTACCAGCGATCCCCCCCCCCCTCCTGGAATAACCCAGTGTCCCACCACTGCAGTTGGACCTTCTGAATTGGCCTTCGTCCCATTTATGCAAGATGGTGACCCATTTACGGGCGCCATTACGGTGTTTACTTTTGTTCGTTCCGCTTATTTCACGACTTATCTCTGTTGGCCGACCGTTATTCGCTATTTTGCCCGCTCCTTGCTTTCGTCGCTTGGTTAAACCCGTGCCGCAGTCGCTATTTCCACATTGTTTACATTATGGTACATATGTATTTAAATTTTCCCTCGCCCCATTTTATATCTTCGCGTTGTCTTTCCGGAGTTTTTAGTTATAAATTTCGCAGGGCATACTTTGTTGCGCATCGTTATGGCGCCACCGAGTCATGCTGGACCAGAAAGAACGAGATTGTCCTTAGATTGATCGACTTAAAAGAATAAATTAAGATACATATGATCCATTCCCTGTTGTTCGTTGACATGGTGGTACATAGGACGTACTCCTATCTTCCCATAGTTTTAAGGTCGATAAGCGATTTCCAGTTCAGTATGCATATCCTCCTTATAAACGAGATATGATGCAAGGTTCTCAAGTACGAGACGTGGAATGGGCGTTCAGTAGTTATGACTTAACACAATTGGCTCCCCGCGAATTCAATATATTTATTTAGTGGGTAAGTAAGGATGCGTTTTGTAAGTACCTTCACCAACGTGTACTGATAACACCCCCTACTCACACCGTGTTGTTCGTCGGTGATAGTTGAATCATCGATCTTCCGGCTGCCAAAGACACACATTGTTGCTTCATGATGTAGCTTACGTCGTGAATGTTGAAACTGTTAAGAAAGTGTTTTTGTTGACTCGTCCCACTAGTAACTGTTTCGTAGTGACGTAACACCTTTCTGGTTACGAATGCTGAATATTTTCCTCAGCTATTTAAGAATACAGTGACACGAGTTTTTTTAATACGTGTTTAAGAGACGGAAGCAAGGGAGTGTTCCGGGCAACACTAAACACGCGCGCTTAGCGCCTCATCGCTCCTACCTCCTATGCGCAAGACGTGCAGTGTTTCCGTTGGTGTTATTATGCAAATTAGATATGTATTGATTAGACTTTACAACACGCGATGAAAGCTCTTAGATTAAACTACGTCCGTATGGTTGTACAAATAATTTTTTTTACCATTTTTTACTTTTTTAATACATTTAATATGATAAAAGCAAAACAGTTTGTATGATTTACTTTCACCTTTTCTGACAAAAAGTAGTATTCCCAGAATTTTTATGCACTGAGTGAGATACGCATGACGCGCGAACAACGGACGAAAAAGAAATTCAGGACTACTAACTTTAACGTAGATACAGTTGAGTGGAGAGATTTGAGCGGTTCTGAACGTCGAGGTCTTGAGAGCCGATGAGAGTGGAGCGAGGCGAATATGGGGCAACGCCGAAATGAAGGGTCGGAAGAAATGGGAGATCCCCGAGAAAACCCGCCGACCAGCGGCATCGTCCTGCACGATTCCCACATGCAAATATCCGGGAGCGACACCTCCGCGCCGCGGATGAACGGGGTCGGCGTTTTGTGCACCAGGCTTCAGCGGGTGCACAAAACGCTGAAGGGCACCCGCGTTTTGTGCCGGGTCGTACCCGCGAGACGAGGCCAACGACCGCGCTCGCCGGGGAGAATATTGTCAATGAAAGGTTTGTGTAGGTAACCCAGTTTCGTCGGAATGCAAATGCGCTCGTATAAAAAAGAATAAGGGGTTCAAGTTGAACTGCTTTTAAATATTGTCCCCGCAAACCGGTCTGGCCACTCGCAGTTTTCCCAAGAGTCCGCGTTTTCCCTCCCAGTCTTTGCCCTCTGCGGAAGGTGTCATGGCTGCTTGGCGTCTAATTTAGCAGTGAACACTTGTGTTCGTTTCATGTGGACGCGAGCGCTTCAGGAACTCTTAACCTTCTAACCCGTGAGTAGCTAACTTGCTGCACATGCGTGTCTTAATTTGTTGACGGAGCCTCTCTATTAGTACAAATTAAGGAACTTTGTTTTCGTGTTAGCAGCAAACTTAAATGGGATGGGGCGAAATAACATATCCAAGTCTGCCAGCCTCAGAACCAAATTAACTTATTGGAGCGATACATTAGTTTTGGAATTGAGAACAGTTTTGCAGTTGTCGGTAGTTTCAGGTGTATAGAAACTGTCAAAACTTAACACATGTGTATGTTGTTTGGTAACATATTTCGTCAAGTGACGATGTACGTTGTTTTGCATTCCAGTTTGACCAACAGCTACCCTAGCTTTCATGACCTGATTCCTCCGGTTGTACGTTAGCTGCCATAGTTGAGAAATACACCAGTTTCTGCTGTAAAACAATTAAACACAGTAAGTATCCCATTGCTGGGTTGTGGGGGGGGGGGCAGGTTAGACTCGAGATGTAGACACCAGCATGGCGGCGAGGTACATCTCTAGCGTATTGAAGGGCAGCGGTGGTGTAGTGGTTTAGACTACACTCCTCCCACCAAGGCGAACCTGATTCGATTCCCGGCGGGGTCACCACCGGATTTTCGCACGTGGGAATTGTGCCGGACGATGCCGCTGTCGGGGATCTCCCGTTTCCCCCCGCTTCTTAATTCCGGCGCTGCTCCATACTAACCTCGCCTCACCTTCATCGGCTCTCAAGACCTCGCTGTTACGAGCTGCCCAAATCTCTTCACTTTTTACTTAACGTAGGATGAACCCAGAGTCTTCGCACTGTAGTCCCAGCGCTGCAATTTAACGTACCCGGGGGTACTTCGAGACGATGCGCGGGCAGCTGATTCCACAATCCGTCCCTTTCCACTTCCAGGACATGTTGCCGGGTCGGTCTCTTTGATCTCCACCCTCGTGGACGAGGAGGATCACCCCTAACATGCTTGACAGACACCAGTCGCCAAACAAGGGTTTCCCACAGTCCGCTGTTTGACAAACACCTCAATCGTGACGTCAGATATAACATGCTTGCTGAATACGAGGCATTGGAAAGGCCGCAATGCAACGAAGATATGTGTCCGGGCTGTTGGTCTCACAATCAAAAAAACATAGTTACAGAGCATGGAACATAACAGTTGAACATTCATACAGCCAAAAATGTTGTGCAAATTTTATTCACAAATACTACCGTATTATGTTTAGCCAATGAAATTTTGTAACCAGTCTGAAGTCCGTTAGTAGTGTTGGTATATAAATGTTTTATTGTTTTGGGTGTCTTTATATACATAAAATTGATTTTAATTTGATATTGTGTTGAGAATAATCAGTGTTTTAAAATAGTTGGCATTCTTACTTTCATTTAAACTCTAATTTTGCGATCGCAAGAATATGGATAACCGTTAAAAGTTTCTGCTAATGTTGGGAGCAATTATTTATCACTAAGTTCGTAAATATGGCGGTAAATTCGTGTGCACGTGACCTACATGTGCTTTACGGTTGCTGTTATACTTTGAACAGCGAGTGAAGCCCAAGCCGGCTAGGCAGCGGCGAAGGGAAGGTTGCGTGGGAGCAGAGCAGGCCCACGGCGGGCCGGAAGGACGGTGGCGGTGACCACTGCTCGAGCGGAAGTCGGCCTTTGTCGTCGCTCGCAGGGGGTGGCGCGTGGACTGCTGCCGTCTGGAAACTGCTGCGGCCCGGATGCGTCACCAGCCGTGTTGCGGGAAAAATAACGCCAAAACTTCCCCAACCCTTTATTTCATGTTATTCCCTTACGAGGTCTACTCTCTTTATATATATTTTTTTCTGGAGCGTGGGTGAAATTGTAGGTTGCCGAGCCTGGTTTTGGTCGCCCGGTCCGAGAAAGCGGCCTTCGTTATTTGGTGACGTTTGCGATTAGAGCCCAGGGACGCGATTCTCAATTCACTTTTACGCCTACCGGGAGCTGATGTACGTCGTGAAAACAATAAGCGGGGTGGAAGTTGCCTTGGCACGTAATGTGTCGGCCACCTGCATAGCAGAATACTGTTTACCTCCGCTACGCCTGGCGAGCGATGCTGACGTAACTGGGCTCCCGATAACCGTACAAATGGAAGAGTAGAGTTGAGAGAGCTGGGTGGCTCTTAACATCGAGGTCTTAAGAGCCGATGAGGATGAAGTGAGGTGAGAATGGAGCAGCGCTGGAATTCAAGGGTGGGGGAAACGGGAGATCCCCGAGAAAACCCGCCAACCAGCGGCATCGTCCGGCACGATTCCCACACGCGAAAATCCGGAGAGACCCGCTTCTCCTTGCTGGGAGGCGAGCAGTCTAACCGCTCAGTCACCGTGGTCTCTATAAAAATGAAAGAGAATCACGCCAAGACCTCAGAACTCTGAAACAATCCTCCCTCCTTCGTCCACTCCACTCTCACCAAATAGTGATGGATGAGACAATGCAATGAGTCCATCCGGTCTCGTTTTGTTGTTTATAATATTTGCAGTAGCACACAGTAACATAGCTGAATCATTCTCTGAAACAATTTTGTCGTGTTGTATTNTCCCTCCTTCGTCCACTCCACTCTCACCAAATAGTGATGGATGAGACAATGCAATGAGTCCATCCGGTCTCGTTTTGATGTTTATAATATTTGCAGTAGCACACAGTAACATAGCTGAATCATTCTCTGAAACAATTTTGTCGTGTTGTATTTTTTTTTTTTGCGGAGGAGTTTGTCAATCTTGATATTGCATTATGGTCGTGGGTCACGTACGTAAATGTTATGTCCACAAATATGAGCATCATACTTTTCCTACATTGCACTAACTTTACCGACAGTAATGCAATCAGTACAACCGTTTAAATATATGCAGTTAAGGGTAGGGAATTTTTATAATGTTTGATTTCGAATGTGCTCACTAAACCACAAACCAGATATATAATGGTTTTTGGTTTGTGGCTTTTGGGGTATCGTTGGTTGTCGTCCTTGGCTACATTTTATTCTTATTGCATAATGGCGTGGTTGTCTTAATGTCCGTTAATGTAAATCAAGACAGTGGAAAGTATCGCTCAAAATTAGGAAGATACGTACCGTCGTCTTCCGTGCCATTCTTTTATGGAATACTCCGAAAGGGATTGGTAGGCGAGTCGCTTTTTTTTATTACTCGTTAATTTTATAACATACATTTGGAAGCACGTCATTGCAGGTTTTTTTTTCTAATTGGTGGTTTTGTAGACAGTACGACGATAACGTAGGCCGATATTTTTGGCAGAAGCGAGGCGTCGAAAAAAGGAAACTCTTATGTGGTCTAGTTATAGTTGTGCCTGTAGTTTTAATTACGTCGTTCTGGAAAGCCTTTTAACACCAACGCACTTCAGAGTGGTTTCTAGTCCTATTCATCTATAAAAACACTGCGACGATGAAGTAGTCCCCCGTCCTCCCCTCGTACAAGCAAACGCTGGCGAAAAATAAGTGTGTGTAAATATTTATAGTAAAGTAGGCAATGAGTTCACGACAAATATGGTTAAACCCGTGATTTTTAATTGGTCAGTGTAAAATTAAAGAGTGTGCCGCATTTTCCCCAATCGTCTGCTGTCGTTTACCACCCGGGCTTTTGGCTCCAATTTTTGGCCTCCCAAATAACACTCGTAATCGTATCGCCACTGATATTGATATCCGACTCCACGTCGGGGCTTAATTGGCTCAATGATTGCTGGTCACGAATCGGAGATTAGACTAATGTTTTGTGGGTCGACCGGTTTCTGAAGGAGCATTTATGTCCCATTACGGTATAAATTATAGTAATTACAGAGTTGGGGTTGGGTGCCTTGCGTAGTTTTAGTTAACTTCTGTAAACTAGGGAAGTTAGAATGGAGTTTTAATACGTCAGATATACCTATGTAACTTTTTCTCAGTTCATATTAACATAACAATTTAATGTACGATGTCTCCCCTTTTTCTCTCTTTTTTCAAATAAACAGGGCGTAGTGGTCTAGCGAAATGTCGCGAAAGAAAGATAGTGTGTTCGTCGATTCATCGGTGAAAATTAAACGTGAAATGTAGTTCTACCCTCGCGTAGCAGACGCGGTTGCTGGTTTACGTTTGTCGCGGGGCCTTAAAAAATTATACCGTCCCATTGGTTGTGTCATTTTGGCTGATTTCAGGCTTTCGTAAGCGGTAGCGGCGAGAGCGCACGTGAAGTGAAGCTCAGAGCTAGGTGCACGGGGCCGGAATTGGTACGCCACACTTGGTAGTTGATACCTCGCCCTGATTTAGTTTCCCGGCCGAGAGTTGTTGGCGGAATTGGCGGTGTAGCGTCTCGGTCGGCGACGGCAGGGTACGGCGGTTGCGAAGCCACCGGCTAATTGCTCTCGTTACCTTAATGAGCGCCGTATCTGGCCGGCCGCCACGGTGCACCGCGGGGTGCCCCTCCCCATGTTCTCGGTCGCCTCTCGCTGCCAAGTGGTCGCGTGGCTCCGCTCAGTTCCTCGCGTTTCGCCCCCCTACTTACTCCGTAGTGTCACGGGACATGTTCTCTTCCACAGGTGTGCTGCACGCGAGATATAGTCCATCCCACGAACGAGTAAGCTTTTTTTGACAGTTCCGAACGCAGTTCTGTTTACAGTTGTTTCCATGGATACATCGCCCCCCCCCCCAGATGTTGTTTACATGAAAATAACTCAGCTGACTCAACCTGCCCAGTATGTGAAAAGAAAATGTTTTGCAATGGAAATAACAGTACACAAGACTGATTTCAGACATCACTGACTGTTACTGAAATGCATTAAACAGAACGCAAGAAGTGGGGGTGTTATCATATTAGAGCCTGCCACATTACATAAAAAATAACGGATAATATTGACCGTACTGACTACTTTTCCCTCGCACACCTTCATATTTCCAGACATCCACTACTGTCGACGAAATTTCACCAATATTGTTTCTGCTTTAACGATCAACGCTACATAGATTTACAATATGCCATAGATACTTTGAACACTGCTATACTTTCGCAGTGCTGAAGTTATTGTATGAGTCAGTATTTTCCGGTCAGTTAGTAGGAAGAATTCCTCCAAGAGAGAGTGGCCGATGGCAGGGGGCTGTTTATAACTGTAGTCGAGGCTCGTACATACGTGGCGCGTATCACACTTTCCTAGGAGAACTCATCACAGCTCCTCGGTTAGGTTTTGGAGGTTTCCGTTGGCACTGAACGTCTTATGCGATGGTGTGAGTGAAATACAGTGAAGCCGGAGCAGTGGTGGGGTGAATGTAAAAGCGGGGGAAAACGGGATTGCCCCGAGAACACCCGCCGGCCCAAGGCATTTTCCGCAGCGTTTACCACATGTGATCATTCGGATTTAACCCCGTCGGGGATTTAAGTCATTTCGCCGTTGCGGGAAGCGAGTGGTGATGGTTTTTAATTCGACAGGTCGTCTGGGTTGTAGTATAGCTGGTCCCGAATCACAGAATTGCCAGCTTGGTGTTCAAATTGCGAGTCATACCTAATGGGTCCCCTGCCATTAGCGGTCCTATCCCCTTCCAATAAAGGGCACGGTATATGGGTATACTGCCCTAGCTTAGTCGGCTAAGGCAACCTGTATGATCTTGGTATCGATGCTAGGCGTGCTTATTGCGGAATGCCTGTATCGCACCGAACAGTAGAAGCCTCCTCTGCCTCGTTAACCATTAGTATGGCTACCTGCTCCAGGACATAAAAGGCGGCGGTAACGTTGTGCAGGTCGCCCCACCGAACTGTCCGGATGACGTGAGCCGCCGCCTCCCGTTCTTTCCGTAGTGCGTAGGCGGCCTTCGCGTGGTTGCACGTCGTATTCATGGCGTGTGGGCCGAGCTCGTACGCTTTTCAGTGGGACCCATTGTGTTTGTGTCACGCGGATTGAAACATAAACGGGTTACCAACGTATCTCTCAAATTTTTAAGCGCCAGCGTTTTATGGGAAGTAATTTTTTATTACATCCAGTAGATCTTTATATTTGACTAGTATTGAGTTTTAAAATGCTTAACTTATTACATAAGCAGTAACAAGAACGAAGAGGTATTCTGGTCAAGTGAGGCCCGCACTCTTAGATCAGCCCACATCAACCGTATCTGTAATCTCTCTTTGTTAAAGAAAAATGTTAAACAAAATAAGAGATGGATAGTACATATAACGCATTGAAACATCCTTTTGAAACTGATGCCGTATTCATCGACAGAATACATAACACGGAAATATAATTTCGTAAGTTGTATTTTTAAAACGTGAGTTCGATAACGGTTGAGGTATGTGTGGCGTATGCGGTTAGGTAAGAGTTATAGGATAAAGTACAAATAAAAATAGAGTATAGATTACTTTACCCGTATAAAGTGAGGCCAACTTCTCAGAGTTTTGATTTAATTAATGGATAAGAAACGGGGAATTTTCATATCAAGGAACAACTTCTGTATTTGCCAGGATAAATGATAGGAAATCACTGGGCGAAAATTATTTCCAGTGCTGTCGGCCGGAAAGAGCCCCCCACCTTCCGAGCGTGTCATTCACACTGGCGCATGACCGGCTTTCAGCGTGTTAAACGCTGGGGCAGTGAGGAGTGTTCTGATCGTCCGATAAGAAGTTGATATGCAAATACTCCAACAAGCCTGTATGGAAAGTTGCTTCGTGCGTGTACGACATTTAGTTTACTTTGCTTTTGTTTTTTTTTAAGCTTTGATTCTTTTTCCCGCGGACACTTGTCTGTACGTTGGGTTAGCATAGCTGTGTTGGGCGTGAAAGTTTGTCGAGATGACGTGTGAGCAGACTTTAACGTATGGGGGCCACGTTGGTCGAGCGGCTAGCTAGCCTGCTCGCCTCCCACCAAGGCGAACCGGGTTCGATCCTCGGCCGGGTCACTCCCGGATTTTCGCACGTGGAAATCTTGCCTGACGATGCCGTTGGTCTGCGGGTTTTCTCGGCGATCTCCCGTTTCCTCTACCCTTTCATTCCGGCGCTGCTCCATTATTACCTCAATCATCCTCATCGGCTCTCAAGACTTCGCTGTTACGAGCTGCCCAAATCTCTTCACTCTTTACGTAGCGTATGGCGAACCCAGAGACTTCGCACTGTAGTCCCAGCGCTGCAACTTTTCACACCGCGGATGTCGGGACCCCGACTTGCAACGTAGCTGCAGCTAAACAAGCAGCCAAACAGGCCGATTCTGCAAGCTCGGCGCTTTCGCGGGAAATTGGTTGCGCAAACTTGAGGAGCGAAGCTGTCTGACAGCGTATTTGCCGTAGCCGCGAAATGCCTGTTTTGCAACCTTGTTTGGCTTCTCTTCATCGTCGATGAAGTTGCAGAAGCAAATGTTCCTTTTGCTATTTATTCAAGGCCAGACAATCCCCCACGTTTATGCACTGGCGTAATTTATTAAAAAAAAAAACGGGATCTGGCTACAGCATGACACGTACTGTTCCGGTGCCGCGGTGGTGTAGTGGTTAGACTACTCGCCTCCCACCAAGGCGAACCTGGTTCGATTCCCGGCGGGTTCGCCTCCGGATTTTCGCGGGATCTCCCGTTTCTCCTGCCCCTTTATTTCACCGCTGCTCCATCCTCGCTTCACTCTCATCGGTTCTCAAGACCTCGTTACGAGGCGTCCAAATCTCTTTACTTACTCACGTACTGTTCAACCACCGATCACCTGTTGATCACCAAACAATTTGGAAGTTTTTTTACGCGGGTGCTGCAGCGGGCGCTGCTGCGCAAAGGTGTATTTTTTTTCCAGCATACTCAAATTTTTTTTCCCTCTTCTGCAATCCGCCGCTGCTCTAACCACACCTCATATTATCTCTGAGCAGTTGGCTCTGCTTCACATCCTTGCTTCAGGCGGGACCATGGGAACTTTCTTTTTCAAAGGCCAATGTCACATGAGCCATTGACCCGCAGCAGTATCCGGTTACCGATGCCGTTATGCAGCCGTGAATGCCATGTCATTACCGGGAAAGGCAGTCCTCGCGGCGCATTCCGCAAAACGAACACAGTGTCGTGTTCAGTGTGTGTTTTGCGTTCGAGTTTTTTTGAT